>CM039475.1:17502535-17540830 GCA_022433065.1 Begonia loranthoides | reverse complement strand
ATATATATAGTGCTCCATTAGGGTTACAAAATAAGGGAAAAAGCAAAAGAAAACAAATGACAAATAAAATGGTAATGTGCCACTCGGCTAGGGCATTGTGAATGGCCGAGTATGCTTAATTTGTGTGGTCCATGGATTCTAGCATCACCACTTTATTTCTCATGCAAAAGTTCCTTTTCTAAAACCATGCAAATCTTCAAAAACACTAACATGCTATTCTCCCAAAAACATTAGCATAAATCATACCAAAAGAGGATTGAACACACGGCCTAGTGGGTGTGCTTTTCATGAGGGCCAAGAGGGACTTCACTTGAGGTGTCTCCTCTATATGTCCAAACCAATAAATTGATGGGCTTCTCCATGTCTTCAAATGTTGGTTCTCCTCCAAGATTAGCATAGAATTGATCCCCTGCAAAATGAGCAAACAAGTTAGAAATCTCCCGGGCTCCCAATCTAGTCAAGGGACCTTGCGGCATATCACTATGAGGGAGGGGCTACGCCTAGATTGCAGACTAGATCCGCTACCCATCCACTCCCAATTCCCTTTTTCTTCTTTACTTTTTCTTAACCTTTTACCTCACTCATGCATGCTTGCGTACCACCCCATGGCACTCCCTATTAGTCTATATTATCATGATGCATGCTCATATATTCTCAACCTATCATGATGCATGATTCTCCACAACATTCATAATAATTGAAGTGTGCATTAAAAGAAAGTAACGGTAATGGAAAGCGCATACAAGGAAAGTAAACAACTATAATTGAATACTGAAATTGAAAGCACGCAACAATTATAATTAAAGTGCATAGCAGGGAACAACTGTAAACTAGAATTTAAATAGTGAACAAACAAGAAATCATAAACCAAATTGATTATCTTAATCAATTACAAGCTCAATGTCAAATTATATTAATCTAGTTGGTTATCCTAATTAATTCACATGTTCAAGAATGAATTACAATTATTATTCGAGTTAATTATCCTAGTTAGTTACATGCATTCATTCTAGTTAATTAAGTATGGCATAACTGGGTTGATTAATGTGCTAATATTATTCGGATGGATTACATACTCAAGTTTGGTTCAATTACTAATCGATTACTCTAATTAATTACGTGTTCACATCTAGTTGATTATTCTAACTCCAACATGCACCCAGAAACAATCAATTCAATTAGGTCAATTTGTCATGCTCAACTAATAAATTTACATGCTCGGGTTTGATTTAGATTATAATTGTGATCCTAATTAATTACTCTATAGCTTATTACTTTCGTTAATTAGCATGCCATATTACTCTAAGTCAAGTTAATTAACATGCTTCCATTATTCTAAAGAATCTATTACTTAAGTAATATACAATTAAACTATCTATCATTGTTATCTAAATTAATTAACATGCTTGTTTAGTTGATCATTCTAGTTAGTTAATATGCTTAACTACTTGATTTACATGCTAGACTATTATTAACATGCTTGATTAAGTATTGAAATAGATGAATTAGATAACTAAGGTAGCTAGCACACTCAAGGGATTAACTTCTATGGTTTATGGATTAACATTTAACATGCTAGTTTCATTAACATGCTTAAGTTAAATGAACTACTTAGCTAGGTTAACCTGCTCTCTAGATGATTAATTAACATGCTCAAGGAGTGATTAACAACTATCAATTAATTAAACGAATCAATTAACATGCTCGATAAGTAATTCCATTTATTATCTAATTAACTTAGTTAGTTTACATGCTAATTGATTGTTCAATTAACTACACGCTTAGACTAGCTAATTAGTTAACATGTTCAACAGATTAACAACTTCTAAATTGATTATCAATTAAACATGCTAGTTATTTACTAATTAAACATATTTAGAGATTAGCCATTAGTTACAATTAGCTAATTAATTAACCTGCTTAACTAGTTAGTTATTTAATAAACTCAAGTAGGCTAGTTAATGACTCTAAGTTAGTTAACATGCTACTACGTGATTCACACATACAGCTTAAACTTGTTAGTTAGTTAATTACCAATTAAACATATTCAAGGGTATGTCGTTAGCTACAATTTGCTAATCATTTGACATGCTTAATCAGTGAGTAATTTAGTTAACAATGAATAAATTTAGTTTAATCTAACTAAGTTGACATGCTCAACTAAGGATCACAATTATAGTAAATCAAAACATGCTTAAACAGAGAAATGTACAAAGATAGTTAGTTAGCAGCAAGTGCAAGTATAAGCAACAAGAGTAAAAAGAATTAGTTCATTCAAGATATCTCATCTCTCAACTCATCTTTCTTAACTACTCCATACTTCACATGATTATTCTTCAACCTTCAACCATCAGCATCTACAAGTGGCTACTTATAGTACTAATAAATATCAGTGTTAACAATAAAGAAATAACACATAGCAATGGAAATAAGAGAACAAGGTATCATTCAAGGGATTATCCCTTAACAACCACTCAATAAACAAATAACAGTAAAGGATTCAACAAGAAAAGCACAGCACGTAACAACACTACTCACACACTCTGCTTGTGGTGCAGGGCCTCCAAATGGCCAAGACGCCCCTAGTCCCTTACCAATTTTGAAGACTCTATCACTTAGGGATAGCTGCACTCCCAGCCTCACAGTTCCACAGCAACACACCAGCTTACAGCACACAGACACATCTCACTTCCTAACTCACCTCTCGTAGCTCACTCCTTTCAGCCCACCACTCTCTTTAATAACCCACACAATTTCACTCATCAATTGGAACCCTCTCACAAACCTCTCTCTCTCTCTCTCTCTCTCTCTCTATCACTCTCTCTTTCTCTCTCGCTCTCTCTATATTCCTCACCTAGGAAGAAGAATGAAATGAAGAGGAAGGCAGGAGAGGCTATTACCTGGAGAGGGAAGGAGACACCATGATGTCTCCAGGCAGGGGGAAGGCCAGCTACGGGTATAGGGGGACTATTTTCATCACCCATGGGGAGGCGAGGGTCTATTCTTGTCGGTAAATCTAGGATTTTCTGAAATTTTTTTTGATTTTCTTCTTATTTTATTCGTAGGACTAGGCTAATTCGGACGGGTGCGGAAGCATAGGTCTCGTCTGGATTTATCCGCAAGGCTAAAATTACACAGGCTAAAACCAGGTTTCGGACGGGAAAATGCGTCCCCACCTCATCCGTACTGTCAGAAACTGGAATTCAGATGCCAGATTGCATCCCCATGTGGCATCCACGCGTCGTCCAGAAATGTCGTAAAATCAGACAGATTCAAATTGGACGAGCTCTCCCTTCGTCCACATCCGTCCGCAGTCGTCCGAAACTGTCCAGGATAGAACAGATTCAATTCGGACACATGCTTCCCCGTTCGCATTGTCCGGACCCTCATTCGCAACACTATGAGATAGTGTACTCAGGACGCCAAATCACGTCCTGAGTCTCGTCCCTACTCTTCCCTGTGTGTGCAACGTGAGTGCGGACGATACATCTCGTCCGCAGTGTCGTCCGCATGTCCTCCACAACTTCACAGTATAGTGAAGTTAGGACGAGACATCGCGTCCCCATGTCGTCCCAAGCCTAATGCTGGCATGGCTAAGCACTTACGAACGACACTTTATGTCCACTAGTTCTTCTGCATGCGTTCGAAGTCCCACTCTAGACACATTAGGAAACCTCACCTCATCCTTACTTTGTCCCAATCTTCAAGGTAGCCACGTCATACACATATGGACGACGAATTCTCGTCCTTTCCTTGTCCGCATGAGTCCGTAACTCTATAATTCCAACTTTTCTTCATTTTTTCCAACTTAGCTTCCATCCCATAACAATTTTTCCCATAAATACATGTCGTAAGATGACACGTATAGATACGCCATGTAATATCCCCACAACACCAACACTTCGATTACATCACGTATACGAAGGAAAATGTAATGGAATTACTCCTCGACTTAATGCTCTAGAACGTCTTTGGTAATACCCCGATAGTTGTCCAACTTAAAAAGTTGGGGTGTTACAATAAGAAAAAAGAACTCTCAGAGGAAAGAAGGAACACAGGAAAGAAGGGATTCTAAGAAGGAACACATGAAAGAAGGAAATTCTTTCTTTCCTCACTTTCCTTCTTTCCTATGAGGAAAGAAGAAACACAAGAAAGAAGAAAATTCCTTCTTTTTGCTGCCAAAGGAAGCAAAGTTCCTTCTTTCCACAGAGGAAAAAAGGAAAGAAGGAACTTTTCCTTATCCGTTGCGTAATGAAGAATGAAAGTTTTGTCAGTTCTGTCTCTTATGAAAAATTCATTTCCTTCAATTTGTTTTTCAATTTTTTGTTATTTCTTCTAAGATAATTGACTAGTTTTTCTAAAAATATTCTTAGATAATTTACTACCTCTTATGATAAATCTTCTCTCATTTTTCCTTTTAAGTTTTCCAATTCCAGATCTACGATCCCTTTTACAGATGTCTCCATTCTCTGAATTCTTCGTCTTCTTCTCTGCAAAAGAAATCATTGTTGTTGTCTGCCATTGAATGATTTGTAAATACAAGAAAAATGGGTTTTTAACGGAAAATGTAACAATGATGTTTGTTCTATTCATTTATCATAGTTGAGTGTTTTATTTGTTAGAAAAAATTGTTTAGTGGTTGACTTATCATTATTTGCATAGTACAGTGGTAAATTTGTTAATTTTCCAAAATTTTTAGAAGGATGCCCAGTGTATTCAAATTTGTAGAAAAATTGAGGTTTCGTGTTCTTCCATACGTTAGAGAGTGTTGTCACATAAAGGAAAAGCATAAAGAACGTGTATGTAGGCCCTGGGTGGGACTCGATTGGTCCCGCTCAGTTCCTCATTAATTAGAACCCAACCGATCGGTGTGGTTCCTTCCCCTGTTTGGAACAAGACTAATTGGTTTTGTTCCAGGATCATAGAAATCTACACCGAATCAGTTTTTTCTAAGATACAACCTAGTGAGAAAGTCTAAGATAGAGTGTGATCAGCAAATTTGTATATCTAGCTGAGGAAGAGTAAAAGCAAATCAACATCAGCAAGTCGCTCAAATAATACAACAATCAGAACAGATTGAACCCAGGTTCGTTTACCCCTTGGATTTCTTTTTCCACTTAAATCCAACAACTCTCAGTTTTGAAAATTCTCTTGTCAATATTCCAGGTTTGATTCTTTTCCAAAGAATCCAACTCTTCTTGAATGGAACGCCCCCAAAAAATTGATTCAGGGGATGTCAAGGCTTCCTCATAATTTTCTGGTTCACACTTCTGAATGACTGAGGCAACATTCAAAGCATAGGATATGAGGTTACCATAGTCATAACGTCTTTCTTCATCCTTAGTGAGCTAATATGATTCATCATGTCTTTGATGATTATCAGGAGAAATAGATGCACTGAAATGGTCAATGGGGTCGGTGCTAGGAGATTGATCATTTTGGACTGATTCCGGTTCAAATTTATCTTCAAGCTCTCTAGACAGCTCCACCTCATTTGAGGTGTACTTGGATTTTATCCGAAGGACTTAGTCTTTTTGGAAACTGCAGTTCATTGAAACTGACGTCTCTACTTATTATGCCTTTTGATTTCCTGATTCGAAACACCATAACGTGTAGCCTTTAATGCCCCTCCGAATATCCTAGAAATAGGCATTTGGCAGTCATAGTGTCAAGCTTATTTTTCCTAGAGCGCAAGGAAAACAACTAAAAACTCTAAAATTGTTGAGATTTTGGGAAACCAGACCAAATCTATGTGGGAATTTTGAATTCTAAGGCTGAGGAGGGACATCTATTGATTAAATATGAAGCAGTCTTAATCGCTTCAGCCCAAAAATGCTTATGCATGCTGGCATTTATCTACATACAAGTGACCCTCTCCAAGATGGTACTGTTCATTCTTTCGATTAGACCATTCTACTAATGGGCACAAGCAACAATATGGTGTGTAATTATTCCCTTGGTCTTACAGAAATTTTCGAACTCATGGGAGTAGAACTCGAGACCATTATTAGTTCTGAGTCTCTTGACGTTCTTTCTAGTTTGGCTTTCAACTAAATATTTCCACAAACAAATTGACACCTCAAATTTACTTTTGAAGATATAAACCCAAACTCTCCAAGAAAAGTGGTCAATCAAATTAAGAAAGCATCTATTTCTTCCATGGAAATTAACAAGGGAAGGACCCCAAACATAAGAAATAATGTAATCTAAGATAACCCTTTCTCACCGATGTGACCAAGCCTAATATGCTAGACAGACGATTTACTACAAGATGCTTCTCAAGTGTTGTTGACATTGCCAATGACAATGGATCCATATAAGAGCATATCTAACTTTTCTAGGAGTTCTATAGGAGCAACCTTGAGATTCTAAAGTTTCTAAAGGGATTAGGTTCCTTTTAAGAGCTGAACGTATCTTACTTTTCTAAGAGTTCTAATACTTTCAACAAATATTCTAATCTTGACGTCACCAATGCCAACCATATTACATGCCTTGTTATCTCCTAAAAGGACTAAGCCACCATCTAGATATTTATTGGAATATGAAGGGAAATTAGAAGTAAAAAAAAAGAAGAATGAATTTTGATGAGAAACTTCAATCTTTATTTTAGATTAATTCTAGTGTTTTTTTTTTCATTTTCTTCTACAAAATATTTTTTTATAAAAAGAGTTTGTCAGCTTTGAAATATGAAAGAGTTTCTAAGAATACGAAACATCTTCTAGGAAATAACATCATAAAAAACAAGTTTTTTAATACTCCTCCTTGATGTAATTTCCTATGACACCGAGTTGTGATCTAAGAATCTGAAATTTGTCTCGAGAGAGTGCTTTAGTAAATATAGTAGCAAGTTAATCTTCTGATTTGCAAAACTTCATAGCAATCTCGCCTCTTGATTCAACCTCACGAAAGAGATGATATTTGATTGCAATATGTTTGGTTCTGCAATGTTGGACTGGATTTTTAGCAATTGTTATGGCAGATTGATTATCGCAAAAGATTTCAATAGGCTCTGTTTGTTTTTCTTCCATATCTTCAGTATTCTTTTCAACCACATGGCTTGATTTGTACAACTAGCAGCTGCTACATACTCGACTTCAGCTGTTGATTGTGCCACACTGTCTTGCTTTTTCGAACTCCAAGAAAACATAGCAGATCCTAAGTTGAAACAATAACCGAAAGTACTTCTCTAATCATCACAAGAGCATGCCTAAACACTATTAGTAAATCCGACAAGTTTTCACATAAGATGTTTTCTTATACCACATACCAAAGTTGATAGTTCCCTACAAGTGTCTCAGTATTCTTTTGGTTGCACTAAAATGAATTTGGTTAGGACATTGCATAAATCTTGAGAGTAAACTTGTAGCATACAAGATGTCAGGTCTTGTATTGCACAAATACAACAAACTTCCCAAAACTTCTGTAGATAGATGCATCTACTTTCTTTTCTCCATCATCATTTTTCAATTTCTCATTTGGAATTAATGGAGTTGCCACTAATTCACAGCCCATCATATTGAACCTTTTCAAGAGATCTTCAGTGTATTTCTTCTAAGAACAGAATATTACACCAACTTCTTAACTAACTTCAATGCCAAGGAAATAATGTAAATTTTCCAAATCAGTCATCTCAAAACTCGCCATCATCTCGTTTTTAAATTTTTCGATCATATTAGCATTGCCTCCAATAAAAACCAAATCATCTATATAGAGAGATACGATGATTAAATCATTATGATTTTGAGACTTTATGTATAATGTAGGCTCTCTTTGGCTCCTCCTGAAACCTTGCTCAATAAAGTATTGATCTATTTTCCCATACCAAGCCTTTGGTGCTTGTTTTAATCCATACAGTGCCTTGTTCAGTTTATAAACTTTGCATTCGTCTTTTTTGAATCCCTATGGTTGATCGACAAATACCTCTTCTTCCAACACTCCATTTATAAATGCTGACTTCACATCTAATTGCAAAATTTTCCAACCATTTTATGCAGCGAGAGAGACTAAAGCTTTAATGGTATCCATTCTTGCAACCGGAGCAAAAGTTTCATTATAATCTATTCCATGTCGTTGTGCATATTCCTTTGCAACCAATTTTGCTTTATGCCTCAAAATAGAGCCATCTGGATTTAACTTAGTTTTGTAAATCCATTTTAATCCAATGACTTCTTTATTTGCAGGCAAAGGAACCAACTCCCAAGTGTCATTTCTTTCTATCATTCTGATTTCTTCGTTCATTGCTCTCCGCCAAACTTCCTCCTTTGAAGCTGTTGCATAACTATTTGGCTAAAGTGTTGTATAATTACAATGTTCATAGACTTTACTAAGAAGTCTTGTTTTTTGTACCGGAGATTCATGTGTTGACTTCTCTTCGTTGTCTTCATCAACCAATCGAGAGGATGAAGGAATTTTTGCTTGAATATGTTGATTTCCTTCAACTTCTTCTTCAATAAATGGCTCAATTGATACTTTAGCACTTTGTTGAAATGCTTTCTCTGCTTCCCAATCCCAAAATGTATTCTCATTGAATTTTACATCTTTGCTCACAACAAGTTTTCTTGTCTTCAAGTTGCAAATTCAAAAACCTTTTGAAACATTGCTATATCCTCCAAGTATTCTCTTTTCAACCTTCTCTTCAAGTTTGGTCATCTTTTGAGGTGGAACATGAATATAACAAATGCATCCAAAAACCCTTAAAAAACTTGCAGAGAGTTTAAATCCATACCAAGCTTCAAAAGGAGTTTTGTTTTCAACTACTTTTGTAGGCAAACGATTGAGCAAGAACACAGCAGTATTCACTGCCTCACTCCAAAATTCTTGAGACATTTTTTTCTCTAGCAACATGCATCTCGCCATTTGCATAATAGTTTTGTTCTTTCTTTTAGAGACTCCATTTAGCTATGGAGAAAAAGCGATGGAAATTTGATGTTCAATTCCCTCAGCATCACAAAAATTTTCAAACTCCTTGAAATTGTGTTCAGTCCCCTGATAACTTCTTAAATACTTAATTTTGCAATCAGACTAATTTTCAACAAGACATTTGAATTTCTTGAAGGTGTCAAAAACTTTAGATTTCGCATGTAGAAAATAGACCCAAATCATTCTTGTAAAATCATCAATAAAAGAATGAAATACCTGCTTTGATTGCAAGTTGGAGTCTTAATTGGTCCACACACATCCGTATGAATGTGTTGTAATTTTGTTGTTGCTCGCCAATGGCTATATGAAGGAAATGGTAATTTGTGTTGTTTTCCAACCATACACCCTTCACATACTTGAAATACTTTCACTAGAAGAGGAAAAGTTTTCAACATCTCCCTTTGATGTAAAAGTCTCAAAGAATTAAAATTATAATGCCCAAATCTTTGATGTCATAACATAGACTCATCCACCGTTTCCACCATAGCTTTAGTATAACTCCATTGAATAGAGAAATTTCTGCTTCTTCCCATTTTTACTTCAACTAATTCCAATTTGTTATTGGAATCATATATTTTATAAAAATCATTCTCAAAGCACAAAGAATAACTGTTTCCCATCATCTGTCCAACACTCAATAAATTTTGATCAAGAGCAGGAACAAGTAACACATCTTTAATAAATTTGGTATCTTTAGTTGTTGAGATTGCTACTGTGTTTTTTTCTTTAGATTCAACAAGTTCTCTATTTCCCATCTTGATTCTGGCTTTAATAGAGCTGTCAAGTTTTATGAAAATTGATTCATCAAAAGTCATATGGTTGCTCAACCACTATCAATAAACCAAATTTTTTCTTCTTGAGCGAGTGCTTGATATGCAAAGAACAAATGCTCATTCTCCTTATTTTCTTCAGAATAATGAGCTTGATGATTATTTTTAAATTTGCAATCTTTTTCAATATGGCTAAACTTCTTGCAATTTCTGTATTGTGGCTTTCCGGTGTGATAGCAATTTTTCTCCAAGTGATTTGTTTTTTTGCAAATATCACAAGGTGGAAATTCTGTTGATTTTTCTTTCCCCTTGGCTTCTTCAAAATCAAAATTTTTCTGATCATTTTGAGGCTTTTTCTTAAAATGCTTGCTCTAGTTCCTTAGACTCACTTTGGATTAAAAAGCATGCTCCAAAGAATTTTCACCTCTTCTCGCTAGTCTTTGTTCATGAGCTTGAAGAGAACCCATCAGCTCAATAACTGAAAGTTGTTGCAAGTTCTTTGACTCCTCAATTGCAGCTACTATATGACCATACTTTTCAAGTAGACTAATAAAAATCTTTTGAACAATCCTATGATCAGTCACCTTTCACCGAGACCCATAATTTGATTAACAACTTCAATTATTCTCGAACAATATACTTTCGCTTCTTCAGATATACCCCTTTTTCTATTACATCCCATAGATCTTGAGATAAGAAAAAAGTCTTCATTTTGATGCTCCAATAATCGTAGTTCTCGCCAGAAAAAATAGAAACAAGTGATGATGCTCTAATAGTTGCCATTTTCGACCCTTAGACGAACCTGGTTAGCTCTAATACCAATTGAAAGGAAATTAGAAGTAGAAAATAAGAAGAATGAATTTTGATTAGAAACTTCAATATCTATTTTAGATTGATTCTAATATTTTTTCATTTTCTTTTACAAAACATTTTCTTATAAAAAGAGTTTGTCAGCTTTGAATATGAAAGGGTTTCTAGGAATACGAAATATCTTCTAGGAAATAACCTCACAAAAATAACATCATAAAAAATAGGTTTTTTAATAGAATCAAACCATGATTTTTTTTTTTGGGTCATGTGAAATAAGCATCCATGGTCTTAAACTCACTCATACAAGGGGCTATTCTTGTCCGAGGCAAAAAGAACTTCAGTACTCTCATACCCAACTTCGACTTGAGACAGATCTCCGCTCTCAAAGTTTTCCTTCCTTTTTTATTCTTTCGCAACCTTCCCTAGCAAAGAAGCATAGATTGATTCAATTCTATTGTTCTATTATTGATTTGGGACTGAAAGTGTTTTAACCTTGATTAGTATATAATCTTCTTGAATTAATTGTTAGCTTTAATCTTTTTGTATATATAGGTTGAAATATGTTTTATTCATTCAATTAGTATTTTGATGAATGGTTCCAATAATTGGATTCTAAATTGCATATCTTTGAAAGAGTGTTAGATGTTTAATTTTGTTGATTTAGAATTGCATTGGGATAAATTGATTTTGTCTTTTGAGTGAATGGATAGATATCATAGGTTATAAATTTGATTATTTCTTCACTAAATATCTAGGAATTAAGATGCCCTTACTCATTCAATCTATATTTTAATGGTTTGCATTCCAACAACTTGGTCTCTAAATTGAACATGCTCATGCAAAACATTGGATTGTTGGATGCTAAGTTAGATGATTGTTTGAAATAAATTACTTTATTTTTTTTGAGAATGTACTTCTCCCATGAATTGAAATTAGCTTGATATAAGGGGAGAAGAGTAGAAAAGTTGTTAATTATAATGTTTTATTGATTTCTCCCTTGAATTGAATTTGAATAACGAAATAGGGGGAGAAAATAGAATTGTATTGAAATCATTGAATTGGTTTTGAAATGTTGATTTCAAGTATAGTTTTAGATAGATTTTGCTTCCGTTAAGCCACACTTTGATGAATCTCTCTTGCTTTAAATTGACTAATACTAAGAGGGAGAAAAGAAATTTTTGTATAGAAATTATTAATTTGTTTTTCAAATGTAGATTTTATTTCAATCATTGATTTATGGGTGAAAAATTAAATTTGCTTGTCTTAATTTGAATTATTAGAGAATTTGTTTTTTTTTTAAATTTTGTTTGGTTGAAACTCTCTTTGGAATAAATATTATATGTCATGATTTGAATGGAATAGAAGATATTGATAGGGTACCTATAGGTTGAAATTTGTATTTTACAATTGGTATCTCTAAGCTAAATTTTGCATAATTCTTATCTTGGATTATTTTTGTTGCTTGAGATTTGGCTTCCAACAATTGGTTTTATTTTGTTGGTTTTCCCTTTTTGAATTGATTTTGCTATAGATAAAAAGGGAGAAGATATAAATTGTTTAGGCAAATGTTCCATTCTTGAAAATTTAGAACATTCTCTTGATTTGATTTTGATTCTTTCAAAAGAGAGAGATCATTGCTATGAACAATTATTATACCTTTTCAAAAATTTGTTGTGAACTTCTCCTTTGGATTATATGTATATATGATAAAAGGAGGAGATAAATGTTTTAGACATTTGATTTGGTATTAATTTTTTGAATTCCTCATTGTTGCTATTTAGATCATGAATATAGGGGGAGAATATCAAGTTGTATAGAGTTTATTGACTTGTTATTAAATGTTGATTTTATTTTTTTATTTTTGATGAACTTGCTTCCGCTAGGCTTAAACTTTGATATTTCTCCTTGAATTGAAATGAGATAAATGATTTAGGAGGAGAAAAATACAAATGTTTTAATCTTGATAAGTTTGCTTCCGTTATGACTAAAATTGCTTATCATCAAATGGAAGAAGAATTTGTATTTAACTTTCAAATTGGTTTTTCATAATCTTCTTTTTTAGTTTCAAATCTTTAAATCAATGTATTTATTCTTTCAATTGGTATTATATGGTAAGACCTTGTATTTATTCTTTCAATTGGTATCTCTCATAGATATGTGTTTTGGATTCTCTTTTGAACTTACAATTGGTATCACAATTGACAAAAATGATACGATTTTAACTTTGGACTTACAATTGGTATAATTATTTGGAAAACTTGTTTTGTTTCACATTGTGAATTATCATCAATTGGTATCCTTTGTTAATTTCTTAATTCTTCAAATGATATCACTTGTTAGAATTTGAACATGTGTTTACAATTCTTGAACTTAAATGGATTCTAGTTCCTACATTTGATTTCTAATTTCTTGAATCCCATTCGTTTTATGTGCTTATTGTTTGAACTTAAATGCATAATACTCTTCCATATATTTAGACTTAATGAGCAAAAAGAGGGAAAATATATTTGATTGAATATTTTCTAGTGGTGATTTTTCAAATTGGTATCATATTTTATACCACAAATTGAATTGGAATGCATATTCCCTTAAATGTATATGTATGCTTAATGACAAAGTGGGATGATATTTTTATTGAATTGTGATTGTGGTTGCTTAGATTGATATCTTATCTTTTACCACTCATTGAACTTTAATGTCTATATTCCCTCAAATGAATTTCTATGCTTGATACAAAAGAGGAGAATATTTTTGTGAAATCTTTGTGATTGTGGTTATTTACAATTGGAATATTTCTTTTAACCACAAATTGCAATTGAATGTATATTTCTCTTCATGGTTTGCTTCTTGGTTAGATTCATCGATTAAGAGGAGAGATAGTTTTTAGCTTGTTGATAGTTGCTCTAGGAGTAATTAAATTATATATTGAATGTTAATACTTATTTTCCTCCTTTATTTGATTTGTGGATTAACTTCTTGATTAAGGGGGAGAAATTTGTTTTCAATAAAATTATTTGTTGCAATTATCTTTGAATTCTAATGCTTATTCCCTCATTATTCTCATGTTGTTAACGTTTAAGGGGGAGAATTTCTTCAATGCATTTTTTGATATTTTTTTACATTTCTTGATAGTGTTTAAACTCTCCTCCCCTAGAATTACATTTTGATTATGACAAAAAGGGGGAGAAGGATATATAAGTTGTAATATCTTTTAGGAAGAGTTTAGTAGCATTGTGCATGGATTCATTGTTGATATATTGCATAACTTACTTGGAGAAATCTAATATGCAATAGTTTTATGCAAATGCTTAGTTTTAGGGTAAACAACTTATTAGATTTTGTCATCATCGAAAAGGAGGAGATTGTTATCCTTTTTGTTAGGCTAAGTTTTATTTTGATGATGACTAAATTGTGTATTAATTTAGTAAATCAATAAGTTGTATTTTAGTAGCATGTGGCTTGGATTAATTGGTGGATAAATTGCATAACTTAATTTAGTAAATCAAATATGCAATATTTGTGGCACATGCTTAGGTTTGGATTTGGATATAAACAACTTTATATGTTATGGACATCATTAATAAGGGAGATTGTTTAGACTATGTGATCTAGATTATGTGAAATTTAATAAAGTGTAAAAGTTGTTTATACATTGAATTCTTTTATATCATATTTATCGATTAAATTGAGAATACCCTTGATTAAGGGTATTGGGAATGTTTAATGTGTTTCTCTAAGTCTATGCAGGAGAATGGAAGGTTCGTATGACTTAGAGGAAACATTTTGTGAAAGTATGAAGTGGGCTGTGCAGTTGCGGACGCAGCGGATGAGGCGGACGCGAGGCTTAGTCGTCCGATTTGCCTCTGTCCATTTTGATGGATATGCGGACGGTGGTCGCGGACGAGGCGGACGTGAAATGGCGTCCGCAAGTCTTCAGCTGTGCAGACGGGAATTGAAGACGCGGATGATGTATGCGGACGCAGCGGACGATGAGAATGGCGTCCACTTTGAATCTGTCCAATTTTATTGAAGATGCGGACGATAGATGCGGACGCAGCGGACGATGAGAATGGCGTCCGCAAATGCCCAAAACTGTGCAACGGCTATTTTTCTCAACGGGCATTTTTGTAACGGTCTTGCGGACGACAGGTGCGGACGCTGAGGTCGTCCGGAAGACGCAGTGGCAGAGTTTATGAATAGAGGATCACTCTATGCTCTCTATAATGAACCTAAGATTCTAAAGCGAAGCTCTGCCGATTTTCATACGCGATAAAATCTCTGTGAGCTTTCGATATTGTTGCATATCTAATTCTCCCTATTCCGAACTTGCGAGTTATATTTTGGGAGAATTCGGATTAGATAGATTTGAGATTTAATCTCTGAATTATTATTGTACTTGATTGTAAAGGGTGATTCCCTAAGAATTCATCACACTTGGGTGACGCCTCGAAATAGTCAAATTTAGGGTGACGACTCGTAAGAGTCTAAGGTTGACGACCTTATAATTAGTCAAGGGTGACGCCCGGTCTAATAGTCAATTTGTAAACGGTTTTATTGGCACCCTTAAGCCAATTACTTAGTGTATCTCCAAGTGCAACTTGGAGCGCGGAAGTAGGCTAGTTTGCCGAACCGCGTAAACAAATATTGTGTGCATTTCTCTAACCCTTACTCTTCATATTATTGCATACATTTGTTATCGATATTTTAATAATATGCATTAATTCACTTAGGGTAATTAGAGATTAAAATATCGCACGAAAAAGTTAAAACGCTATATTGACCCCCCTCTATAGGCATATATCGATCCTACACTTAGATGGGACTACATTTAGAATGTAGGTTGCAATTTGCATGCCATATCTCTAAAATAATTTTGGGAATATTGACTAACTCATCTTGGATCTAACCATGTGGGGTTAAAGTCTTATTTCTTTTCTCAAAAACACCATTTTGCTGAAGAATGTTATATATTATTAGTTAGGTAAAATTCAAAACCTTAACGGATAATGCTTACAGTCGGAATATAGATTTAATTAGCTAATTGCTTTTCAGATTTAGCTTTATATTCTTGAAACTTTCTAAAGATTTCAGACTTTAGCTGAATGGCACAAGTATATCATTTCTAGTGTAGCCATCAACAAAAAGGATGAAGTACTCGTAGTCATATCTAGCACACCTAGATATTGTACAAAGTACATCTTAATATATGAGCTCTAATGGTTCTTCAACCCTATGACTCTATCGAAAAGAGCATCTTGGTCATTTTATTCTCTTGACAAGATTTACAAATTGCTAAAAATTCAATGATTAGATCTTGAAACGACCATGCTTTACAAGTCTGTAAATCATATATAGATTAATATGGCAAAGATGTGGATGCCACATATACATATTATCATCACAAAAAACCTTTTCCTTTTGGATGTTCGGTAATTCTACTTTAAACATTTCAATATTTAGAAGTGATGATAATGGGGCTTTTCACATAAATCCCATTTGTAATTGTAACGATATGGATTCTTACTTAGTTTAACGTTACGTTAAGATATTAAACCTTTTGGAAACGAGCAAAAAATGTTACGAGAAACATTGTTACTTATCTTATGAGTACTTTAAATTTTATGTTTTTCCTAAACAATAGAAATAAGGAAAAACGTTATTTAGAAACCTTTCAATAATTAAAATCAGAGGGCCAAAATCCTATCCTTACTAACTTATTAAAAAGGTAAATTAAATCAGGAAAAAAACTACGATTTATAAATTTAGCGGAAGTATAATTGAACCATCACTTAAAATGTTAATAAAAGTCTAAGATTTGAATTTCCAAAATATCATCCTGAATAATTATTCTAAAAGGGTTAAAAAGGGGAAAAATTAACGTTCACAAAACAGATCTTGACATTAGTCCTTACAAAATTACTTCTTTTTCTTTTACTTGATGTCATACTACTACTCCGCTGGCGTCTCCTCCGGATCTACCACAGGCCCCACGGGATGGCCTCCTTTGCTCCTAGAAGAATCACTTCGTTACCTACACCAAAAGTAAGGATGTGAGCTTACGTCCAGTAAGAAAATGAGGGAAAACAATTATATATGTCTCTCTTTAGTCTTCATTGGAATGGGGTCCACCAAAACCAATTCTTTCATTACGTTCATTGGTTCTTGGTTCTTTACTTGTACTTCGAGTTGGAGATTGGAGGTTGTCCTTTGAGATGGCCTAGTTTGATGGGCTTCTAGCCTCCTAAGTTCATACTAGTCCCTTTCCCAACTTGGTGAGGGTATATCCTAGCTGCCAGGCTAGATCCGAACTACCCATCTACCCTAACTCCTTATTTGTTCCCCTTCTGGCATATCCCGCCTTCAAGGTTCCTCCCCTTCTTGCGTTTCCTGCCTTCAGGGTTTCTTCCCTTCCGGCGTATCCTGCCGGAGGGTTTCTTCGGTGATGGGCATATCCTACCTATCCCCGAACATTCTTGTTCTTAGCGTTTTTCTTCACTCATGCATGTGGATACCACCCCTACGGGGTACCCTCCCTATTTCGTTTCTATTAACGTGAGTACAACCTAACACTTTCAATTAAATAACACATATATGGGAAATAAATGACCATGCTCAAGAGGATTTACAATAAACGATGAGTACAATGAATAATAGTACATGTTTTATATAACGAAAGTAACGATGGCGCATCAGTACGAGATGAAAGCTATCATACTATTAACGACTAACAAAACAATTACTACCCAATAAAAACAAGAACGGGGCATGCTATATGTAAGGGAATTACGACAGCATAGAATAATGATTAGAGGTCGAATTGGAACAACAATCATGCTTTGTAAACCTAAGGAAAACAACAGCGAACACGTGTTGAATTTAAAATGGCATAACGTGCTTACTACCAATTGAACAGCAACAATAACTTAGAGCAGAACATTAAAGCACGATAGCAGGAATACTTAACGAAACAGCAAAAAACGTACAGTTTACATGGATACTAACACGTTGGGAAGCAAGCACTAATCATATTTTCTAAGCATGCTTTCTATCGACTATTTAAACAGAAGAATATGAACATGCCAACATGATTTTACTCAATAATACAGCAGCGAGATGTCAAAATAGAACGGCAAGCGAATATTAATTGGAGCGAACAACAAAAATATGCTTTTAAATCAACTCAACAGAACAGTAGTAGGTGAACATTAAACATGCTTTCATCCAACTATGTGACAAAAAATAATTACGAACATCTACCATGCTTTTTAATCGACTACACAAAAGACTAAACATGCTTTTAAGGACTAAAATAAAATGGCAGGAGATATGTTCAACTCATCATGTTTTAAATTGATTATGACAGCGAAAAAACATAAATAACTAAGCGTGCTTTATTCAGATATAACGGTGGAAATCACGAACAACTACTCATGCTTCTCATTGAACATAACAACGCAATTACAACCAATGAGAGCAGCGAAATGTGCATTTTCACTACTAATTAACAGCAACAAATTATGGAAGGCAGAACGGTCAAACATGCTCTTAACGGTAAAGAAAAACAGCAGCAAAACGTGCTTATCAAATGATGATCAATATCAGAAAAATAAATGCTAACCATACTTCTAATTGAACACGACAGTAAAAATACAAACAAACTATGAATGTCAACTGAGAAATACCAAAACAGAATGTAAGAGTAATCTTTTCAAACCACTAAGATCTATAGCGATAATTACTGATTAGCAAAACCATGCTTCCAAAAGATAACAACAAGAATGGCAATAATGAAACAGCTATAGTAATGCTTTCCAATTTCCTATAACGTTAGTGAACAACACGTTAATGAAATGGTAAACACATAACAAATAATCCACATACACACAAGCTATTGAATGGAAAGCTTATCATAAAAATGAAGTCACCATTAGTTGCAACAATAGAAACTCATCAGTCAGCCATTTATACTTTTCATCAATTTTCAACATTGTTTCCTTGGTTGATTCTAACTTAGCTAACACTTTCACTTGATATGAACATTTAACACAAATAAAGCAGAGCAACTAGCAAGGCACCTAAAGGAATAACGTGGGGGGAGGGTGGTTAGGTCACCTAGCAAGCTTCTACATAGCAAAACCAAAGGCATTAGAAGAACTGCATAGTTATATGACAAGAACCAATCACTCACACAACGTATACTTCGGTGTAGGGGCTCCAAATGGCCACCGACTACCCATATCCTTACCTTACTCTAATGAAGACTCAAACGGACAGCAGCTCCCCTAGCGAAACCCTCCACGAAGAAACCCACTAGCCCCTCTAGGAAGAACAAAAAAATCAGGAACAAGGAGATGAAGGCTGAAGAAATAGGGCTCCCTTGGGACACATCATACATGTGGCAGAGGGGGGAACAGCGGACAAATCTTTGTTGGTCGGCCATCAACGTGCGATATTATGGGTATATGCTTGGAGCTTATACGGAACAGAACTAATATGAAAAGTGAAAGAGAGACAAAAGAGAGAAAGACTAAGTGAGCTTCTGAAGAAATAAATAGAGCTAGAGAACAGAAGAGAAAGTGAGAGAGAGGAGGGGAAATTGAGTCTCTAAAGAGAAATGGGACCGTGAGGAAGGAGAGAAGGAATGAAAGAGAGAATGAGTTCTTAGAAGAAGAAGAAGACATAAGAAGGTGAAGGAGGAGTGGATGAGCTGCTTTCTTCTCGGGTGTTTCAAGTAAGAAAGATTCATTCTCTTCTATTTATGGATTTTTACGTGAAAGTAGTAGAAGATAGAAGATCAGTTTCCTTTCTTTGGTTTATTGCTTTGAAGGATTAATGGATGTTATGCTCTGTCGTTGATACTGCTCTCTATGGTTTCATGCTTCTTTGTTTTACGCTTAGAGATTTTGTAACAACTCAATCCTAATTTTTTCGTTAAATGATATAATTAAACTTTGGAAGTGGAAATTGGCATAATATAGGTATACATCATCCCTATAGGTGTTGTGTCATGACTCATTATTTTGTGGGGAAACCCGATTCGGATAAAAAATTAATCCAAAATGCAAAGGAAATCGACTTTTGGTTCATTAGGACTCTTGAGGACAACGTTGTGGACGTGGAGTGTCATCCGCAACATACTTGGAATGTCGCCCCAACTGGGCTGACTTCGGGGATGTGATGAAGCGTTCGAACTTTTACGTAATGTGGACTTTCAAACGACTATGCTGACAATGCGGACGAGGAAGAATGTGTCTACATCGCATCTGTTTAAGTCTGGAGACTTTAGGAAGATACAGACGACGTGGACAAGAACGGGATGCGTCCGCATTGAATCTGTTTACGTTTGAGGACTTTCAGACGAACAAGGATGCCTGTGGACGAGGAGGAACATCGTCCGATTTGAATCTGTCCAATTCTTGGACACATTTGGACAATAAATACGGACGATGCGGATGGGGACTAGCGTCCGGACCTGGCCTGTGGACTATACGGATGAGAAGGGGACTAAGGGATTTGGCCTTGTGGATGGACTGCGGACAAGAGCAAGTAATCCGCACTTGTCCGAATCGCCCCAGTTCAGCGACAAAATAAGAATTAAATCAGAGAGAAAATGACGGGGAACCAATAGAAATGCAGCACGACGACCCTCACACCCATGATCCTGACCTGCAGAGTCTTGTCTCCTGCTCCTCCCCCTGCCACTCATCCAAAGTGTCCCATGGGTAAGTCCTATTTCTCCAGCTTCCACCTTCGTCTCCTTCTCGGTTGTTCTTCGTTGTCTTGCTGAAAGGCCGCTGTTTGAAGAGGAAAGCTAAGGGAGGGGGAGCTGTTATTCGTGACATTTTCATTTGGTGAGGTAAGGATATGGGTAGTCTTGGCCATTTGGAGGCCCTACACCCAAGTAATAGAGAGTGTGTGAGTGTGTGTATGCTTGGTAGTTTACTTTGCCGTAGTTGATAGAATAAGTAGAAATTTCTCGATGAACTCCGTTGTTTTCCTACAATATTTGCTACTATCCTTACTCTTCAATTTGTAGATATATCGTTTGTCATTTCCCTTCTATTTTCGTTGCTATTAATGTTCAACAAACAAATGAAAAGAAACAAAAGAATGAGATCTAAACACTTCTAAAGAAAACGTGAATGGAAATGAGAACCATGGCTGAAATGTGAAAGAAAGATGAAAGGAATGAATGACTGTTGTTATGACCTTATTTCGATGTTCATTTACTCTATAAAAAGAGATGAATAACTATAGAAATCATGAGATCCCCTAGTGATATGGCCTCTGTTATTGTATGCTTTGTTATTATCAAACGCAGACTATTTCATTATTGCTGCTGCTATTATGGTATAAGAAGCATGTAGCTCTATTGTAAATTACTCTTGCTGTATAGAACTGTCGCCATAGCTTAAAGTACGTCTGCTGTTCGATTAGAGGCATGCCCACTTGTTGTATTTCCTGCCGTTTTCAGTTGACTAGAAGCATGCGTAGTCATTTCTAAATCCTGCTATTACATTTGATTAAAGAATGTTAGCTAACTATGTTCTTTCCGCTGTCATGATCAATTAGAAATATGTTAGCTGTATGAAATATGTTTAGCTGTATACATCTTTCCGCTGTTTCATTTAGTCATTAAAAGCATGCTAGTTTCTCTTGTGTAGTCGACCTAAAAGCATGCTAGATGTTGTAAAATGCTGTTATTTTGGCTGCTTAAAAGCATGTTTAGTCCGGCTACATAGTTGATTAAAAGCATGTTTGTATGATCGTACTCTCTTGCTGTATAGTATTCATCAGGTAGTCGTTCAACGTATGTTTCGCTGTTATAATTTGATATGATTCGCTACTGTATTTAGAGAGTTAAAGCATATTTCGCTGCATGATTTCCTACTGTACATTAACCGATTAACAAGCACGTCCTGCTGTCCTATTGTCGATATTTCTTTGTTGTATCTTGTCCATTAAAAAGCATGTTGTGTTGTTGGTTTTTCTGTTGTTAAGTTCGATTAAAATCATGATTTGTTGAACGTATTTTTGTTGAATAGTCGATTAGAAACATGTTTCAATGCTCTTTTTTTTTTTCTGCATAGTGGATTAAAAGCATGTTTTGTCATCTTAAATTTATCGTCATTTCGTTGCTGTTCTTCTTAAGTTTACAAAGCATGTTCGTTATTCTTAGCTCATTGTTCTATGTTGTCGTTACTTTCCTTACATATGAAAGCATATTCTGTTTTGTTTTAGTGAACTTTAATAGTATGGTTAGTTAAACGCCGTCATTACTTTTGTTATGTAAAGCATGTACTTTTATTCGTTCATTCATTGTTTACTGTGGATCCCCTAAAGCATTGTCCTTTACTTCCCATATATGCGTTATTTATTATAAAGAAGTTAAGTTGAGTTCACGTTAATAGAAACCAAATAGGGGGTACCCCCTCGGGGTGGTACCCATATGCATGAGTGAGGAAAATGCTAAGAACACGGATGTTCGGGGCGGGCGGGAAATGCCAGTCACTGAAGAAACTCTAACGGCGGGATACGTTGGAAGGGAAGATACTCTAAAGGTGGGATACGCCGGAAAGAAGAAGAACTCTAAAGGCGAGATACGCAAGAAAGAGAAAAAAGCCAGAAGGTGGGACACACCAAAAAAAGTGAACGAATAGGAAGTTGGGGTAGATGGGTAGTCTGGATCTAGCCTAGCTGCTAGGATACACACTCACCAAGTTGGGAAAGGGACTAGTATGCACATAGGAGGTTAGAAGCTGATCAACTAGGCCATCTCAGAGGACAACCTCCAATCTCCAGCTCGGAGTACGAGTAAAGAACCAAGAACCAAAGAACGTAACGAAAGAATTGGCTTGGGTGGCCCCCATTCCAAGAAGAATTAAAGAGAGAAATGCATAAATTATTTTCCCCCATTTACTTGTTGGGCGTAAGCTCACATCCTTACCTGTGGTGTAGGTAACGAAGTAATTATGCCATTATAGAAGAGGCCATTTCGGTGGAGCCTGCAGTGAATCCGATGGAGATGCTAGCGGAGTAGTAGTACGACGCTAAGAAATGAAGAATAAGGAAGTTGTAAGGCCTAACGCTGAATTGTTTTCTTTTTATGAACGTTAATTTGCCCTTTATTGCCCTTACTTGAATATTATTTCAAATATTATGTAGGCCTTATTTGGAAACTCAAAACCTTGAAGCTTAATTTAATGTTTTTCAATGTCGTTTTCCGCTAAACTGTTGATGATAGTTTCTTACCTTTTGTAAATAGAATTTCTTGTTTAGTTACGCTTCCACAACTTTTATGAACAAATTTTTATATCGTTTTCGCAAATCGTAGGTAATATTCACTATTTAATTAATAGTAAAATGAGCTTTAGTAATCATCGTGTTTTGCACTCTGATTCTCTTTATAAAAAGATTTTTAAGAAAAACTTAACTTCGAGATTTGTTTTGGTAAAACTTAGCATACTTTTAAAACGGTTAAGAAATCTGGGTCGTTACAGATTTATGGTATAGCCTTCATCTTTCGACATTAAGTTCTAGAGATATTGAAATGTTGTTACAGTGTTTGGTTTTCCTTTTGATGTTGATTAAATGTTGGGTATATTGATGGGGATGCTCTGCCATTATGTTGGACAGTTATTTGAGAGAATTAATCATGTTGTAGAATTATTTTATGGTTCTTGTGTGTGATTCTACTTACATGAATTGTGTTGTCTGTTGTATACGTATATGATAATCAGTGAAGAGAAGAAGGAATGTTGAGAATAAGGTTAAGTTGATGATTTGAAGTTAGTCTCTAATTAATGTTTTATAAGCGTGAATAAGGAATATGTTGAGATTAATAGACTGTGATTATTGATAAGGAAATGTTAATGATTTTGAAGGTACTAGAAGAAGAATAAAGTGCTAAAACTCTATAAAGATATTAGGTAAGTGATATTATTTATGTTTTGCCGAAAGGCCAACATCACAAGAGTTAGGATTTGTATGTCGCTTGTATTTACTAGATTATTAGGTTGTGATCATGTCTTGAGGATGTAATGCTGCTTGATGTTGTGTTTATTATTAGAATTAAGTTCTTTTAATGACGTGTTTATTAGATTTAAGTTAAGGATTTGATATGGATCATGCTAGAGGATATAGGATTGATACTGATCAAGCTTTGAGGATATGGTATTGTATGCATTCATATGCATTCATGTATCATGGTTTTCAAAATGATACAAAATGAGTTTTAAGCATATGTTTTGAAAACAAAATGGAAACGAAAACGAAATGCGAATAAATGTAAATAGAGGTTTTTGTGAACCGGTAGGTAAAGCCCGACACAGAAACAAAAGACACATAAATAGACATTTTTGTGGACCGGTACAGAAAGCCTGACACAGAAACAAAAGAAACGTAATGGTAAAGGAAAATGTAAACTGAAAACTACATACGGATTTCAAAACCTACATAGCATGTGCATGTTTTATTTTATATTGCTTACTGAGCCTTAGGCTCATAGTTTAAGTCTTATGATGTAGGTATATATGCGAGATCAGGATAAAAGGCAATTGATGAAGGATTTGCACGCATGGATCTTGTGCTTGACTAGGTTAAAGGATTTAAGGAAAATGGTTTGTAAAGGGTTTTGTAATGTATTTGAATTGTAAAAAGAAAAGAATTTTGTTCATCGCATTTTCAACTGTTTTGTTTTACTAATAAAAGTCTTCCGCTGTTTTTATGAAAGAAAAATGTCTTCAAAATTACACGTTTTGAGAAAGGAAAAATTGGGTTACTACAATTATGGTATCACAGTACCCGAGTTTTTAAATCAGTTCTATATACTGCCATCCAACACAAATTTCGACGTGAAAATACTTCATTTACTATAAGTTTATTTAATGTTACTTTGATTGTATTGTTTTGTTGAATGATTAAAAGAAGATTTTGCTTAGGATATGTGATGTATGGATATTGGTTATATGAAAAGAGAAGGAACATTAAGCGAAATGGATAATAAGAACTATTTGATTTGGAAAAAGAGAGTGTATAATTATGGGTTGGGTGAAGTTAATGAGTTAGTGTATGTTGCCTCATTGATTATGCAGCAATTAGAAATAGAATTTTCTAGAACTATTTGGGTTTGATTATAGGATGTATGAATGTAGCTTTTGGGGGAGTAAAGAAACATGGAAGACTCTACCCAAATTTTTATAAATTGGAATTGGGATAGGTGAAAAGTGAATCCTACATGAACTAAATCATGTAAACAATTAGGTGAGGTTGCCTAAGTTGCAAAAGATTAGGTAGATGGTAGAATTATCATGGAAAGGATGAGCATTTGAGGGCTATAAACTAAGCTGAACTTTGAGGACATGTGCAAAGGAGTAAAGCAGTTCTTTGTGTAATATCCCAAAATTTTGTTATGCTAAGCATACAATTTAAGTGGTAATTTTGAGATTTTTGGAATTATAATGGACAATAAGGAAGGTATTGGTCAATAGAAACACATTTGGAAGAAGTGAATTATGATACCTTGAATTATGTCCAGTTTAGGGAAAAGATTAAGGTTATAAAAAATTGTGTGATGATATTTGCAGTTAGGTAGGACGATATGAGCTAGAGTGACAATTATCGAAATTAGAAGAGTATACTATATAGATTATGGAGGTTGAAGATGTAATATTATAGAATTATAATATTAATATTCACATGAATATTTAGATTAATATTACAGAATTCTAATATTCATGTGAATATTTGAAACGGCGGACGATCGATTTAGAAGTGGCGGTCATTTGTCCAATTGCATGGACCGTCCGGGTCGTTCATCAGTAATCTGGAACAAAGTCTGCAGTTGATGATTTAAAATGGTGGTCGATCATCCACTGATGGAATTGATCGACCGGTGTTAAAATGCAGGCAATGTTTTGGATGATTGGCAGTCGATCATCCAAAGGAATCGATCTACCGGCACGATCGGCCTGCAATCTAAAACAAGAAATCTTTGGTTGATTGATTGAATGGTGGTCAATCGGCTGAAGAAGAAATGATCGACCGGCATTCCATAAGTTGCAGAAATGGAAATGTCATCACCTAGAAGCTTTTAGATTGGTCGTTTGACGCATCTGGACAATGGAACATCCAAACCATTGACCTTCTATCTTCAGTGGATAATGAAGAGTCCAAATGTTAGCCTATAAATAGAGAAGATTGGGATGAGAGTTTGACAGAAAGGAACTATGAAGGAAACCAAGAATTGTGAGGTTATGATTTTGTTAGAAAACTGTGAGAATATTCTAGAGTTTTGAGAGAAAGATTTGGTGAGTTTCACAGGAGAAAAACTGTGAATGTTGAATCCTTGAATAGAGAAGGAAATACAGAGCTTCACTTTGAGTTTTATAGGTAACAGTTTCTCCCTACATGATATATATTATATTGGTTCTGTTTAATGGTATGACTTATGTCGATTTGATGAGTTGTTCATGGTAGCAATCAAATTGTTTCTAAATTATTTTGTGTTGTAGATAAATGTGAAACAAATTGCTAGTTCAATTATTATACACTATTGGATGCTTCTGCCATGTGATAATATTGGATATATTAATTGGTTAGTGTTATATTATGTTGGCTATTGGATATATTTGGAAAATGGATTAAGCTACTGTCTGTATGCCAAGTAGAATCTAAGTAGTAGGATGATATCCATGAAGTTGGTTATTAATATATGCTTGAGTTTATATTGTGTTTATTTTTGTGACAATTGGGAAACACATTAAGTCGGTATGATGATCATTCATAATAGACTTTAAGAAAAGGATCCATTGTGCTATGGTAACCTATTGGCCGTTGCTAGTATTCTGGATATGGTTCTATCTGTTAGTTGAGTTTATGATTCGTTATTATCATGTGGAATAAATTGTTGAGATGAGTTGTAGGATAAGGTGGTTGTTGGAATAAATGGTTGAGTTTGGATGTGAAAGGAGTAGATTGTATGTAACCTAAATTGTTGAGAGTAATGCTATGGAGAGAATTAAGCCTGTTAAGTTGTAGTTAGGGATAATAATAATCTCTGAAGTGTAACTTGTGGATAGATGATAGTTTTGGAGAATTGTTATTGATGTGTAAAATATCTATCTGATTGTGATTAGGAATTGAGGAGAAGAAACTTAAGTGCTAACTTGTTAAAGCTAAGTACTCCAAGGAAGTGGTACTGCATGTGTTTTGTTCGAAAGGGTCTACATCACGGGAATTAGGGTTTGTTTGTTTGCTTGTGTAACATCCCATTTCCGTTTATGAATTTTTAGTAAAATTATGATCATTTTAAAAACCCATTAAAATATACTTAATTGAAAAATATGAAAGTATGTTATGCATAATAAAAACATTTAACTGTCTTACAGAAATAACATAAATAAAATACTTAAAATCCATAACAAAGTCTTTATGCATTTAAAATAACTTTTATTCATTAGAGCCATTACCCCCGAGGTCATTTCGTGCATGGTAACACAAGCTTGCATTGCATCATACTTCTCCAACATTCACTTCAATCGGCTCACAATCCATACCTACACCTAAGGAGGAATAATTAGCCTATTGCCTAGTAAGAAATATAAAATGAAATGCAACTGTACCTTCTATGACAACTCTACATGTATAAGCCTTATATATCCATATGTTGGGTGAAAGAAACCTCTTCAGTTTCCCAACTCACCGCTTGAATTTGTTTTTACGTGAGAGCAACCTCTTGAGTTTCTAAACTCACTAAAAATGGGGTGTGGGCAATCTCTTCAGTTTCCGAACTCACCCCCTGTTGAGTAAGAGCAACCTCTTCAGTTTTTGAACTTACTCATGCAAGCCATTTTCTACGCGTGAGCAACCTCTTCAGTTTCCAAACTCACATAGAAAACACCGTTTATTATCTTTATTATTAGCCCATGCAATGTTTCATGTTCAATCCTACTAACATGTATATATGAATGTCACACAACAGTTCATTTATCGAAAACAATGCTACAAATAACTAACAATAAGCAAGAATCATGCATCGACTACAATTTCTCACTAGACATGCATTTATCATTATGTTAACAACATGACTTAACCATAATATAGTCATGAATAAATTCTATAAGGACATTAAGTATCAATAAAGTTTTAAGTCCTCATATTTTTCTCTAATTTTTACAACTACCATTAATTTACATAAATGAGGTTATATATACTCTACTTATTCTATGATGGAAACAATATAATTAATAACAATCTAATCTAATCCTTTAAATTTGTATATTAATGTTCATAAAAGGAAGTTCCTATATGGTGACATATATCAATCAATATATTTAATACTCTAAATTCTACTGAGAACATACGAAGTATTAAGCCACTAATGGAGAACACCATCAACAGCAACATAATTCTTAAAAGAATAATATTGTGCTACAATCTAATGCAACAGGACAATATCACAAGTAATTCGGTCAAAGCAGTTCATCCCTCTAAAGACAATTTCTCATGCAGGGAAAATAAGAGAGGCATATATATATATAGTTATAATGCATAGAACTATCCAAGAAAAACAATAGAATGTTCAACACCCATTTCTTCACTACAATTGATTATCAACTAACTAGCACCTATCATCTATTACATAGAAACTAGTCAAACAGATAAGCATAGGCTCATGGAAACCATCACACAACTAGAACTTACAAAGAGTAACAACTTGCAAAGGACAGACAACAACATATTCAGCAAACAAATCCTACTCCTGCGACGTAGGTCCTTACGGAGAGTCACATGCAATATTACTTACTTCGTGTGTCCCTTTCCTTTGCTTTCAGCAGCCGAATAAACTCCTCCCTTGTCTATAATAACTTACAAAAAAGATAACTCACCTTTTGTCCAATTTTTCCAAAAGGAAAAACTCCTAACCCTCATGTCCTATTTATACATCACTCTAAATGACTCTTCAGTCACCCCCTGAAGATGAAGAATCGAAAAAGAAAATGCTTGAACATCAACTGAAGCGCCAAGAGACAAAGCTTTTCCATTTCTAGCATTTAAATATCTCTTCTATAAGGTGATAATAAATGGCGCTCAATCGATTTATTTCAAGGGTAATCAACCACCATTCGTTGAACAGCCGCCAAATTTTGCATTCAACATCGCCGGTCGATCTCGCCGGTCGATCGACACTGAGCTAGTTGACTACCGTGATCGACCGCCAGCTACCTTCCTCTATTTTCATCCTATTTTTATCTTTAATTCCTTAATAACTTTAAATCCTTATTTTCTTTAGTAACAAATATTTATATACTTAAAATTCCAACACTTTCTAAAAATAGCAATGTCTCACATTTTCACTTAATTCAATTTACACAAAATTAAATACCTCGGACATTACATCTTGAATATTTGAATTATATGTTTATTAGATTTATGTTCAATTCCTTAGTTAGGATGGATCAAGTTTTGAGGATACGATGATAAACACGTTGGATAGAATTATATGTGCATAACAACATTAAGACTTGGAATTCTAAAGTATACTAAAGTGAATAAACATAAATAGGTTGTTAGAGATGTGGGTTCTTGAGTTGGTCACCTAGGTTTTTGCTATGGGATGACCTCCTTGTGCATAAACCGCTCTACCTTGCCAAGTTGGAATATCTAACACTTAGATGGGTAACAGGAACTAAATGAAAATAGATCAGTAACAGAATAAAACAGAATATACATAAATAGTTATTTTTGTGGTATGTTTGGTTACGCTCGGCATAGAAACCAAAGATAAGTAAATAGCGGTTTTTATGGTCTTATTGGATACGACCGGCACAGAAACAGAAAAAATAATAGTAAAAGATAGGAACAATAACAAATAAGCAAAACAGAAAACTGTATACGATATTACAAAAGTTGTATGTGTATTTCATGTTTTACGTTTATACCACTTATTGAGCATTAGGCTCATAGTTAGGTCCTGTGATGTAGGTAAGGAGCCAATGATTAGATAAAGATGATAAAGGACGTAGTTGATCGAGTATTGCTGGGTTGGGCATTTGTGCTGTTAGCGACATTGACCTTGGGGGTTATGACTAACAGAAACGGAATAAATGTATTTAAATATTTTAAAAGTTTTCAAGTGTTTAATGACTTCAAACCAATTTAAGTTAATGTTTTACCTGTGTTTATTTAATAGCTTTTAAACTACTGGTTTGTAATATTTTATATGATTAAGACTTCTGTTGTTGGTTACTTTGGTTTTCCCTCAATAGTGTTTTAAAAAAAAGAAAATTTTTATACAGTAAAAAGTGATGGGATGTTACACTTTGGAAAGGAAAGCTGCAAGGAAATGAAAAGGTTACTAAGAAGGAATCTATGGATAACCAAAGCCCAAGGTATAAGAAAAGTCATTAGGGAGAAACTCTGCACAATTTACATAACTAAAAATGAGTTGATAAAGAGAAAGTTATACTGTGAGGAATTTAAGGTGAACGAAAAGAGTTGCTCGAGCTTAGAAAATGAAATTGCATGTTATGTACGTGGACGTTGTTGATGTTTCAATAAACTCTGTTGGATGAAGTTTCAATAAACTCTATTGGTTGAATAAGGATGAGATGATGAGGTAGAGATGACGGAACGAGGATCTAAGAGATGAAATTATCAGTGGACTAACGGAAGTATTAGAGCGTCAGATTCAATTTATGCAACATAGTAGGGAATTATAACAATAGAGAAACTAGCGGCTGACAGTTCCCAAAGATTTAAAGTGCTAAAGGTTTCAACGACTAAGCTCAAGGAGGGTAATAGGATGGATTTGAAGGGTGAAGAGTATGTTTTAGTATGCTAAGGTTGAAGAGCAAGAGAAAGTTAAGAGAAAGTTGTGTGCCGAGTTTCAAGTCATGAAGTTCAGGGAGAGTAATAGGAAATACTAAAGGAAATACAATCCCAATGGCTGATGGAAGGCCAACCTGAGATAAGGGGAAGAAGGAAGCCTTTCATGGAGGGTTAGTTACGAGGAAATGGGGAACGTATTCAAGGACACACATCTTTTCAGAGAGAAAATGCTGCATCTTCAAGAGTTAAGCAATGTCAAAGGTGTTAGGGAAGTCATTTTGGAGAGTGTCTTGTTGGCTTAAAGCAATGTTTTAAACAAATGTGAGTCAAAGATTGTCTAGTTTTGGCTTATGGAACAGAAAATGATTACACCAAGGGTATTTTCTATAGTGGAGGATGCAAATGAAGATTAAAATTTGGTGAGTAATTTGAATTTTCTTCTTGGATAAATGGTATATAGATGAGGGAGATGTTTTAGATGCAATAAAGTTGGTCATATGACAAAAATCTGCTACACACTATCTGATGAAAAAAAAGGAATTTTAACTAAGGCTTTTCTTTTGCGGTAAATATAGATGACGTGAAAATGACCTGGACGTGAGTTAGTGTTTTGCTAACTCGTTATGTTTTGTAGAAGTGCAAGTAATATAATGCTTTGAAAGTTTTGTGTAAAGTAGAATACAAGAAGTTGTTTTGAGTGCTTTATGTCATGAATGCTAATGATTATTTTGGTTGTGAGATTGAGGAAATGCGTAAGTTGAGCAAATTTTGAGTATGAAATTTTATTAAGGAAGGATGAATATAGTACCTGAAATTAAGTTAGACTAACGATGATAATAATAGCGAGTTATTAGAGATTTTGGAATGATTTTTATTAAGGATTATAATAATACCCTGAAGATTAGCAAACATAATATGGTTGGGATAATTGGTGGTGATTGTTGAAGTGGATTAAAGATTCTCCACCTGGAGAGATGACATATGTAAACAATCTCATGGACCAAATTACATTATCATTGGATTACATCATCCAGGCATCCTTAGTTAGGATATAAACTCATGTAATCCGAATGCAATCATACCATAATCTAATCCAATTGAAATTTTTCTTTTTAATTATTGTGTTCAAAACCACTAATTATATGATTTTCATTTAAAATCATATATTTAAAATAAACTTGTTATTTATAGCACAAGATAAACCCAACTTGATTTCAGCACTTGGCCACTACTTGTGACCCTCACATACAACCCACACGTCTATACATAGTAGAAAATAAACCAACACACACTAGGCCCAAGAGTTTCAAGCCCTAAGCCAACCTTGAGTGTTGAGCATCTTTTCCTTTAAGATGCCTCAACCTCATCTTTTTCGGTTGTCACCCGTATATGAAAAATAGAAACAACAATAGGGTGAGCTAAGAAAGCTCAGTAAGTAAGAGTAATACTCAAGAATCACAATCTCATGTAATTCACAAGTATAGGACTATCTTCTGCCACCTAGATCAACATTTAGACCTCTATTCGATTTCCTAAATGATATCCAATGTGATCGTCATACAATGAATTTCTTTTAACATCCATGCAATGACAAATGCAAATGTTCTATTTACTTCGAATGGTGATATTATTAACAAATACCATATTAATATATATGTGAATTTCAATATGCATGTTCATAATGCATCGTATGCAAAGTGCCACACAACCATGTATCTACACGATACTCCCTATTTTTCCTAATAGGTGAGTACATGTCAAGATATACTTCTAAATGGATAGGGATTTCCAACCCAAGAGGGGCTCATAACCACTCTCCTTCTATTTCTCACTTTACATACGTCACACAATGCATTTTCTGTGAGATATATGATGTAATACCTAGAAAGTTTACGTGTATGAGTTCATGTGTAATTTAAGATTTTGAAATCACAAAGGATAAGTGTTTAAAGATATTTTCAGTCGCGTGATGATGTGTTCACGAAAGTGTTGGTATTTGCGAAAAGACATGTTTCTACGAAAGTGTTGGTACTTATGGATACTTGATTTTGAATGGACATGTGGATGCACAAGTGATGTGTTCGTGGATACTTGGTTTTAGAAGGATGGGTGATAGTGGAAGTGTTGGTATCTGCAGAAGTGTGAGTGTCTGCAAAAGTGTTGGTGTCTACGGATACTTGTTTTTGGAAAGACACGTGGCCACACATGAGTTGTGTCCATGGAATATTATGAGGGATGCAGATATCCACAGCGGACGCATAGCCTTTCATAGCAGATGCGTAGCTTTTTGTAAGTGGATGTCCATACGTTTGGGGTTTAAGTCCTTCTCAAGAGCGGACGTCCAGACTTTTATTTTGTCATGTGAAATGCTCATTCAGACATTTTGAAATGATTGTGCAGTGGATATGCATAGTAGATATGTATGTTTCAGCAGTGGATGTGCTGGTGACTGGGAATTTGAAAGGTTGTCAACTTTTAATGGTAAGATGGGATAATTTTATGGAATGACTAAGCATCTTCTTTACTGATTTGAGTGAGATACTCAGCTAGAAATTTTTCACCTTAACTGAACAGATAACTCATGATAGTTATACCTTATACTTATTGGAATTATATCTAATGGATATGATAACTAAAGAAAAAATATGATATAAGTGGCCATCTTCTCTATACTCTTAAAGAGGTATGAATAAGGAAAACTAAGTAAACTGTAATTATTGTGCCCACATGGACCGATCACTCATTCTCGAGCTAAGAAGCTCATTCCTTTTCTAACTCGCTATTATTTTGCAGGTCATAACAAATTATAGGATTTTTTGGAGGAGATATCACACGAAGACAAAGGAGTTCCATTTCACGTCCTCACATGGAACCATGCAACGTCAATTGATTAACTCCAACCTTTCCCACCTTGGAGGTGCCACATTCAATCAAAGATTGGAAGGTTATTTGAGAATTTGTTATGTCAACTTTTATGTTTTAGATACTAGATAATGTTTGGGGATTTTATTTTGCGTTTTCTAGTTTGTTGTTGGTGTGTTTTTGAGAGGTGCTTGGTTTGGATACAAGCTATTAGGAATGAGGATTCGGAATATCACACATTGATCAATCAAAGAGAGATTCAACAACTAAAAGAAAAATTAATTCTTTGGGATCCTTCGTTTCTTCAAACGGAACGAACAGAGATAGAATAAGACCGATTCCCTAAATGCTTTTCTGGATATTCCTCAATGTCCCGACTATTAATGGAACGTGAGAAGCCTTTTTCTAATAAATTGAATTGAATCTAAAAAATTGTTAATTATATTGAAATCAATCAAAATTGATAAGGAGTTGGTCAATGATGCTCGAAAGTTTCATAAACAGGTCTTTTTTTATTTTTATATCGTGTCCTTTTAAAGTGTAATTCTGAGGAAAAGTGAAAGGAGGTTTGGGTGTTCTCTTTGGTTTTCAGTTCGTGGATTATTCACGTAATAGATTCCTTCCATTATTTTGCCGAGTGATAGTGTTAGATATATGGATATGTATGTTATGGATTTAACTCGTCAAATTATGCTTATGGAAATGGCCTAGAACCCATTGTTCATAAAGTTGGAAATGTGCTTAAGGTCAATGTATGATTATTACTTATTGAGTTTTTGTATTATTGAAGATTAATATTAATGGAAATATGTGATTATTGGATGAGTAGTTGGATGATAGGATTGGAAATTATATTCTAGATATTAGGTTTAGAAGTTTATTCTGCCTGTTGAGGATTATTAGACATATTAGTTTGAGTTTCCAATTGATTATTATGTGGAATAAAATATTGAGATGAGTTGTAGAATAAGGTGGTTGTTGGAATAACAGGTTGAGTTCGGATGCGAAAGGAGTGGATTGTATGTAACTTGATTTGTTGAGAGTAATGCTATGGAAAGAATTAAGCCTTGTTAAGTAGTAGTTATGAGATTATAATAATCCTTGAAGTGTTGGATATGTAACCTACGGGTAGATGATAGTTTTTGGAGAATTGTTATTGATGAGTAAATATTATTTGATTATGATTAGGTTTCACGAAGAATAATTCTAAGTGCTAACACCTTAAAGCAAAGGACTCCAGGTAAGTGGTACAGGATGTGTTTTGTCCGAAATGGCCTACATCACGAGAATTTTGGGATGTTTATTGTTTGTTTGATTGCCTGTTATGAATTGTATGTTTATTAGACTTAGGTTTAGTTCCTTAGTTAGGAAGGATCATCTTTTAAGGATACAGTTGAGGAACACGTAGATAGGATTTGTAGGTGCACAACAACGTTAAGACATGGAATCCTAAAGTATAAGGAAATTAATAAACTTAAATAGGTGGCTAGAGATGTGGGTTCTTAAGTTGGTCACCTAGGTGTGTGCCATGAGATGGCCGCCTTGTGCATAAACCACTCTACCTTGTCAAGTTGACATCTCTAAAACTTGGATGGGTAACTGAAACAAAATGAAAACAGAATGAATAAACGTAAATAGGTGGCTAGAGATGTGGGTTCTTGAGTTGGTCGCCTAGGTGTGTGCCACGGGATGGCCGCCTTGTACATAAATCATTCTACCTTGTCAAGTTGGCATAACTAACACTTGGATGGTAACTGGAACTAAATGAAAACATAACAGTATGATAATTAAATGGAAAATACATAACAGGGTTTTTCTGGTCCGGTCGGATATGCTCGGCGCATAAATGGAATAAATAATAGTAAAAGACAGAAATAGTAACAAATAAGTGAAATAGATGATTGTATATGAACAATAATAAAGAACAGTAAAATATATGAACAGAAATAGATAAGAAAAACTAAAAACTATATACGATGTTACAAAAGTTATATATCTATTTCATGTTTTACGTTTATACTACTTACTACGCTTTAGGCTCATAAATAGTTCCCGTTGATGTAGGTAAGGAGCCTATGATTGAATAAAGCTAATAGAGGACTTAGGTGATGGAGTACTACTGGGTTGGGCATTTGTGCTTGTCATGACCTGGAGGTAGGCCAAACAGAAACGTCGAGCCAAACGACCTGATCTTCCTAGAAGACCTGGTCGCATAGCCCAAGGCTTGTTAAATATTGCGGAAGACTTGTGTAAAATACCCAGCGGTAGCCCACTTGTGATGGGCCATGGTCCATATAGTGATTGCGAGAATAATTAATAATGCAGAATTAGTAAACTTAAGAGTCCAAACAAATACTGTGCATACAATCCAGAAAATCCGACAACCAAGTTAAGTGTTTTTTTCAGTCATCCAAATTAAAAGCTATAGTCGTCCAATGTTACGCTTACCGATAATTAAGAGTTTAACTAGGGAAATGAAATAAAATAAATAGCAGTAGAATCTTCAACCGAAACTCTAACCTGGGAAAAATAAGTCGATTGGGGTGAGCGACTAGCTAAGTATGGAACTTATACTAAATGTAATGCGCATGTAAAACTTGTTTTACTGTTTTCTTGAAAACCATTAGTTTTAAGGAATATGCATGCTTTTCAAAAACATTTGAAAATCATTTCTCTTTTAGAAAACCTGGCCCAAAGGCCCCGATGAGATAATTAGAAAGCACGATTGTATACATAGACAACTATATGTTAAAATACCCTTGTTGTGTTTCATCACAGAAACTGTAATCCGTGAAAAGGGAGGAACACTCATGGAATCCCCCGAACAATCACACAGAAAGGCGGTGACCGTTTCCGGGCAGCACCTCATGAGCCTGGAGGAAGAAAAATGACGGCGGCCCGTAGACCTGACTCGTCTTCCGGGGTGTCATGAGCAAATTCTGTCAACGACACGCCCGTGATATATACCTAAATGACGGCGGTCCGTAGACTCGACCCATCTTCCGGGTGTCATGAGCAAATTTCATCAATGACATGCCCGTGATATATTCCCTAGTCAGGTTTTGGGGATTTCATTTTTCACATAGCGTGCAAACAAACCATCTCCATGCAGCAGGAGATGTACCGGGGATAGCCTCCTGATACTTTGACGCCCGGATCGTCCAAAGTGCCAAGAGGATCTATAAATCCAATAACAGTATGCAGTATGTCACACCATGAAATCAGATGCACGAAAGTAAGCGTGTAAAACCTTCGTACATACATAATATAAAAAGCTGACGTGCTGTCGAACAGTCCACGTCAGGTTTTTCATATGTGGTATCCCACAAAATATGGTTTCCAAAACGATGCAATGCAGTGCAAAACAACTCAGTATAAAACCCTTACCTCGGGTGGTCCTTCCTCATACGCGAAGGAACAACTATGTCAAGAGTTGGCTCGAAGTCCTCAAACTCGTCCGACCCTATAACATGTCAAACATAAAAAAAAAACAACCTCATAAATACATGCCGAGAAATGATGGAAGATCCTATATCGGATTTAAGCTTAACCTCTATACTCGTGCTCATTTTTTCAAACAAACTCATTTAAAGCTACAACAGAATCTCCTAACTTCATCACTTAGTAAGTATCCAAAGTGTACCAAATATATCTGTCAGTTCCAATTACGCACAATCCCTCAAGATTTCAACAGTTATAGTCAAAGAGTAACCAATGTTACATATCCTCAGATGATATTAACCAAACATAAATCAACCTCAATCTTAAATCCTCAACAATTAACGGTGAGCTAATATCCAAAACAGAGAGCAAGAAGCTATTTGAAATCTCATTTAAGACATAAGTCAAAACTACAACCCTCAGTGAAAATCCAATACCCTACATAATTTATCCATAAAAGTAAAACCAATTTTACTGAATACAAACTGTGGCAACAACAGGGTAACATTCAAAGCTAAAGTCCAAAAAGATTGTATAGAACCCAAATCAACATATTATGAAGGTGAATCTGCAAAGCATAATTTCTTTAGAATGGCCCTTAAAACAAGAATCCAAACAAACCAGTTCCAGACATTTCTTTTCATCCAAAACAACGCAACAATATTGAATACAAAACCTCTATTCATCAGCTTAAGTAGAAAACGGTAACAAAGAAACAAAGGGCAAACTACAACAACTAACAGAGCATTTTTCTTCATAGTTCATTAATTGTATGTTAAACTTGGCAATCCGAGTAATACTAAAGCAGAACAGTGAGCAAATCTTCAAAGCATTAACCCACAATGACGAACAACAGAACAAGAATAAGAACCCAACTCAAATCAATAAAATAGCAGATTCTGAATGTATTATCGATATTTTTTTCTATCCAACAGCAAAACTTAAAACAGATTTCTCATCAGAGTTGTCCTTGTCGTCCAGAAATCCAACTTAGAATCTAAAAATCAAAACCAAACAACCAAGTTGAAAATCCATCACCAACAAACATAGTCGAGGGTTCTGCTCTTTCCTCACCAACCGGTGGAGGGATCGCTCGCTGTCAACCGGCGCTCCAAATCCACCGATAGGCAGCTCACTGTCGCTCGAACCGTGTACTCACAGCTCGCCGATAGGGACTACTCGGTTTGTCTGTGCAACTACCCGCAGTCAAAAATGCTCGAACGGACCTCACCCTTGCGAACTGTCTATCTGCTGAAGGGTTTGCCCTTCCTCTCCCTTCAATTTTTCTCTGTCGGCGGAAGGTGAACAGGGGTAGAGGTGGCTAACGAGCCGAGCCGAGCCGGCCGAGCCTGAAAAAGTCTGGCTCATCGAGCCTGCCAAGCTTAACGAGCCGAGCCTAAGAGCCTACCGAGCCTAACGAGCCGAGCTTAACGAGCCGAGCCTAACAAGCCGAGCCTAACGAGCCTAACGAGCCGAGCCTTAACGAGCCAAGCGAGCCTAACGAGCCTTAACGAGCCGAGCCTAACGAGCCAAATATACATAAATAATAATATCTTATATAATGTTTCGTAATTGATAAATACTATTGTTGCATACTATTGCATACTATTGTTGCATACTATTGTTTCGTAATTGGTGTGCGGTATCATTTATTATTATAATA
>CM039475.1:17431415-17502072 GCA_022433065.1 Begonia loranthoides | reverse complement strand
CCCACAACGCCATTTTCATACATCCTGCACAAAACTCCACAGCAATTCCAGAATGTACAAACATTAAAGTAAACATAATCAACCACAGAAATCCTTAAACTACACATAATTTACAACGAAAAAGAAAATGTACAAAAAATAAACTAAACATAAACTACAAAAATATTGAACGAACTATATTATGGCGCCTTCTTTCTGGACCAGGGCGATGGCCGTGGCTGAGGCGGGCGCAAATCCTCTAAAAGACAACTTCTTTTCGGGTCCAATAGAACCCCGTCTGCAGCACCGTATAACTCACCCTTATACTTAAAGATTTCACGTTCGTGCTCGTGGAAGTGTTTTTCATTTCTGCAGCTGGACATCACCAACATCCCTTCTTCCGTAAGCCGGAAGATGCCGTACGGCCTGCAATACAAAGTTAATAATTGTTTGTCAGTGACGTGGAAACCAAGATTAAGAATTTACACAAGAGACAGTACATAGGTCTTTTTGTCTGATGGAGTTACAATGATAGAGATGGACTCCCACAACAATCACTGGTACCCATATTGGGTGTGCAAGTCAACGGAGGACATAACAACCCTTGCTTTGGGTGTGTCTGCAATGTAAACAAGTCATAAGATCATCTCAAGAGAACATGCACGATAACTCGGAGAAACGAGATGGTGACTTACGTGAATACACCCTAATTGCAATAGATTCTTTGACTGATGAAACGCCAATATGGCTTCTTCATTGCTCGCAATACACTGCATATAAGTTCGGATGAGTAGTAAGATAATAGATTATACACTAACATACAAAGATGGGTTCGCACCGTATTTGGCGTCCCTTCTTGTTCTGGAAAGATGAGATGTGAGACAACGTAATGTTCGCCCTCCAACTTTCCCCCAAGAATTGTGCACGTCTCCTTGTTGTAACGAGTATTTGTCTGGACATATATCTTGAACGAGGACATGACCGACACAGGCTGCAAACAATGCCGAGATCCTAACAGTTGCATGAACATGATTGAACACACATATAACGAAATGAAAGATGTACCACGCGCACAACTCTTCTGGGTAGAGGTTGGAGCGCCCCAGCTCCAGGTGATCCTTGGCGGCAACTGACAGGGTCATTGCAAATCAACAACACATCATCACGTGAAACAAAAATAAAATAAAAACCTGGACTTTGCGTAAAACATAAATAACTTACAGGCGGAATGTGGCATCAAGTGCGTCATTGGGCGATGACGAGGATGATGATCGGGCTAATCGCCTCCCACGTCTCTTGAGTGCGGCCAACACCTCACGGTGTCGTTGCTCTTCTCGAACATGTCGCTTCTCTTCTCGAACATGCCATTGTTCGGATTGGCGATACCTCTCTGCTGCGAGGTCCGCCTCTTAAAGATGCCACTATTCAACTTCTCTATTCCTCGCTTCAGCGAGCTCCGCCTTTTGCATACGCCACTGCTCTGCGGCCCGTCTGCTCTTTGATGCTTCCACTTGCCACTGTTGGGCAATGGCCCACCTCTCTGTTGCGAGCTCGTTAGCTCTTTGTAGCTCGATTTGTTGCCTTTGCACGTGCTCCTCCATCATTTGCATTCTGGTCATCGACCCATGATGGAGCTCCTCCATTCTGCTCATCCAGGCAGACGACTCCTTAGGCATCGCAGTAAAGTGTGATGATTGTGGAGGAGGTGGCACTTCATATTTGGGGGCTGCATACGCATACTCAGGCTCTAAGTGGGGAGGAGGCGGCATATCATAAGAGGTGCCTGCATACTGAGGCTCTGTAACGGGTGGAGGTGCTGCCTTCTGTTTGGACTTGCGGAACCATCCGCCATCAACTTGGGTGACGCCCAATCGATCCAAGTTGGCTCTTTTGTAGGTATCAGTGGTCGTCGCTTCAATTCTTGGCTCATTCGCAGAAATGGGAACCCCAAACTGCTCAACTATAGTCTGGATAAGCCAATTGTATGGTAGGCTCATTCATGGGTTGTTGACGACCTCTTCCATGTGCTTCGCTATGATATATCCAATGTTCACTTTTTTTTCCCTGAACACCTTCTCCCAAATATATAGATCCATGTTTGTAACATGGTCTCGATGCCCAATCCTAGGCAAAATTGTGTACGTCAATATCATGTGGATTACTCGGGCCATTACATTCAACTCATTAGCCTTTGGCCTCTTGTAATGGGCAATCTCAGGATCTTTGTACAACAATCTAAGAACGGCTAGCCCATCTCCTTCCTTGATAAATGGTGGCTTCGTCTTAGCTATGCCATAATATTCCTCGCTTGCCCCATAACATTCAAGTATTGTATTGATATGGTAGGGAGTGAATCTCAACTCCCGTCCAAAAATATAGGTTTGCACCTCAACTGGCTCCTCAGAAAGTTGGAAATTTGCGTAAAACATCTTAATGACTCTCTCGCAATAAGTACCCCCCATCCGACACAACCCGAGTAATCCAGCATTTTCCAGCATATGTTGAATGCCCATTTCCGTGAAAGAGTCAAAATCGACTACTTTGGAAACAATAATGCCACTGTGTTCAACATCTTCTTCATACCGTCTTCTGGCATCGTCTGTACTGAATAATAACTCTGTTTCTCCTTGTTCAGGCTCGGCGGTGTCTTCGTCTTCCACCGTTGTTCCTTGTTCAACTTCTTCAACCGCCTCATGTTGAACATATTCACCCCACGCGGCTTCCACCGCCTCGGTTGCTCGTCTTTCACTAGCCTCCCCCCTTCTCCTCCCACGCTTCTGCATGAATTTCCTAGCTCGGTCCATTGTGCTCCCTGAGTAATTCTCCAACCTGCAGTATAATAACCCAATGAAATGTCATAAGTCAGTATAATAGTATTTATGCAAATAGTCTATCGTATATAAATCAATCAAAGTAAACAACTTGATTGCCAAGAAAAAAAACAAAACTAGAGAAGAGATTCTTTCTTCAATTCAGTACATATACTCTTTAATAAGTCTTCAAAGATAACACAATCACCAAAAGCAACACAAATCTATACATTGCATTCCAGATTGCAATCTAGAATGCAATCTGTATTACAGATTGCAATTGCATTCCATATTGCAATCTGTAAATCAATCTGTAAATTGCAATTTCCATATTGCAATCTGGAATACAGATTGCATTCCAGATTGCAATCTGTTGTAAATTGCATTACAGATTGCAATCTGTAAATTGCATTACAGATTGCAATCTGTAAATTGCATTACAGATTGCAATTGCATTACAGATTGATTACAGATTGCAATCTGTAAATCAATTTACAGATTGCAATCTGTAAATTGCATTACAGATTGCTTTGCAACCAAAAATATTTCATCGACATTGCTGGGTATCCCAACCTAAGTTAATCAGAGCAATGAAACTATCCGTAATGCAAATTGGAACAGGGGAGCAAATCTGTAATGCAAATCAATGAAACTATCTATAATGAAAATATCTGCACCACAATCTCTGTAATGCAAATCTGTAATGCAAAGCAACGAAACTAACGAAACTATCTGTACCACAATCAGAAATTGAAACTAATGAAACTATTTGTACCGCACTCGGATATCGGAACAGGGGAGCAAAGCAATGAAACTATACCGGAATCAGTTGAGAAATCGCACTCGCCAACTCGTCATCGCAAATCGCAGTCGCACTCGCAAACTCGTCGTCGCCAACCCGTCGCGTCGCAGCTTCGTACTCTCGTCGTCGCGGGTCTCGCAGATCGCCAGATCCAGATTTGGATCTGCTCGATCTGTGTAGATGGAATTTAAAGGCACTGTCACCGCGTTTTACGCGGTGACACCGCGTAAAAACGCGTTGCCTCGCGTAAAAATGCGATGACACCGCGTAAAAACGAGGTGACACCGCGTTTTAACTTGTTAACGGAGAACAAAAAACGTAACTGCGATGTTTGCTTTGTGATTTTCCCATACGTTAGTTGTTAATTTGTTGAAAAAAATACCCTAGTGGTTAACTTGTCATTGATCACAAACCGCGATGGTTGATTTGTCATTTACCCAATGATCAATTATGAATTTATTATCTATAAACACTAAAGATACATGCATAAAACATACGATCTCAAGACCTAAAGCTTTAGGACAAAATTGTTCCAAAACCAAGGACTACTATCCTATGAATATAAAATTTAATTTGAATATTTTTATATTTTTAGCTTTATCTTTTTTTAAAAAAAGCTATTTAAAAAAGATTTTAAAACTCTCATCTCATAAGATATTGTGGTGGCCCGACCCCCGTTCCCCTCAGGAACTTCATTGCGAACAAGATTCTCTCATTTGGAGAGGACTCACATACTCACAATACACAGCAGAATCTAACAATTGAACATACATTCACGTAATTTAGCCACGTAAATATAAAATACTCCAAAACATAAAAGTTGTACACATTATTTATTTTACAAAATTTTATCCAAATTTATTTACAAACATGGACCGAACTAAAAGTAAATACATTAAAATAAAACTCAAACTCACACTCTAGTCCTATGTTATGCAAACCATTTTTGTCCAATAGATCTTTACCTTTTTGTCCTTCAATTGTGACCACATGTTCCTGAAAATTTTGATAAAAGAATCCCAGTAAACTTTTTGAGCTTAGTAAGAATCCTATTATAAGGATTCAATAAACCATACAAATATAAAAATTAACCATATACTAAGACCCTACATTATTAGTCCTCATATCCTTATCATCAACATTAAGTTCACACATCTCATGTGTATGTCTTATTTAATCCTTTAGATATTTCATATTAATATTTCTTATGAGTGTTACACTTCTTTATATAAGAAACATTTCGTGCATGTGTAAATGCTTAGACCTATGATTTAAGTAATCATAGTCTAATTATTTCTCAATTCTCATGTGCAATTTCTCTTTATGCACAACTTAATCCTATAAGTATATACATATACAAATGCCTCAATCCAAGTCTCATGTGCTATTCCATTTTAAGCACATCTTCAATTCTTAAATGTACCTCATATTCTTTTTTATTAACTTTAGCACGATTAATTATTTTAAGAATCATGTACTCTTTTATGGTTTATCTTGAACCATTACTATGTAGACTTTCTGATGTAAGTCTAACTCAACTATCTAGACATTTCTAATTAATGTATAGCTCAAATCATACTTCTAACAAGATTCTCTATATGAAGGAACCATACGATGCATATATATATATATATATATAAATGCGTGTGTGTGTGTGTGTGAATATGTATAGACTTATGACATTTAAATTATAGCCTACATTCCTTAACACTCCCTTTAACATAACCATCTAACCATATCATCCAATGACCAAACTTTTGCAATATATATGAAATGCATATGAATATCACACATTGTCTTTCCTTTCATAACCATGCAATATTCAATTTAATTTTCAGTAGTGTTGTTATTTAATAAGTACTATATTAACATATATGTGAATGTCAATATTCATGATCATAACATATCGTATATAAAGTCACACACAACCATGAAACCCCACTATACTGGTTATTGTTCCCAACAGGTGTGTACATGAAAGAAATATACCTCCAAATGGCTAGGGATTTGCAACCCAAGGGGCACCCACAGCCACTCCCCTTTGATTTTTCACTTTATATACATAACACAATACACAGTCGACTAGATAATTGGATTCAAATGTGACTAATCTATCATCTGCAATACCATTCATACGTGTATTTAATTTCATGATTCATGATATAATCAGCCATATTGTCCATACATTGAATGCATATAATACATATTGATAATGCATGTATATGAATCATGCAAAACTTGTTATTAAGCAAGCATTAGTGATGCATGAAATGATGTAACACATCTATCTATCTAGACATCCTTTACTCATGTTGCAAATCATCCTTAAAGGATTTATGTAATGGTTAAAAATTTAGGTTGAAACCTAAAAACATTATCCAAGTTTCACAACTTGCAAACGTCGTCAGCCTATGTGCGAGCGTCTGCTCTAGACACTACACAAAGAACAAAACACCTTTTCAGAAGTCTGCATTTGACATTAGACTCCCAAACCCGAGAGCGCACTAGGCATTCCCTTGCACTTCGTCTAGACCCGAGAGTGGTTTCCTTCTATTTTCCTCTTCCAGGTGTTCTCATCAAACCCAGTTGCCTAGTCTTGAGATGCTCTCCTTTACACTTTTCCTTCCAAACATCCACCCTGCACTCTGGAAGCCCAATCCCAAGAGTGCTTCCTTTACAATATATCTTCTAGACATCTGTTCCAAAGACTGGTTGTCTGCTCCTGAGGTATTGTTCCTCTTATTTTACATATCCATATGTCTGCCCCCAAATGCCAAACTTCTGCTCCCATGTCCATTTCCAAATTTCTTACAATTTCTCACATATTTTCTATTCCAAACAAATACCAAATTTTTCTAGGATAATATTCATATTTTATAATCCTTCAATTAAATATTTAAACTCACTCAAGCATTATTTTCCATTCATGCTTTCTCAATTATGCCATATACATAATATGATTTAACACTAATCAATTTCATGCTTTTTAACTAGCCAATTCCATAATTATGATCATTGTCAATCATATATCTCATTTCTATACAATTTAACCCAAAGACAATATTTGATACTATTATTTAATCCAATCATTCAAGCTTTTCCACACATTAGAATTTTCACTCCTTAAACCATAGCAAAGTAATTATTTAATCGACCAATTTAACCTAAAACAATTTTATTTCAATCAAGGATACCAATGTGCAATCTAAAGATTCATTATATAACTTTATAACCTCACTTCCTTCACTTAAACTATACAATATTTAACATAGTTTATATAAACACTTAGGTTAGGGTACTTACCTCTTGGAAATCACATATTCTTCACTCACTTCTTGATTTTAAGCTGAAAAGTATCCCCTTGAATAGAGGAACACATTCTCTTGAAGGATTGAAAGCCAAATCCTTTTTCTTCCCCACCAATGTTTCTCTTCTCCTCTCTTCCCCTCTTTTTTTCTCTAGTTCTAGCACAAAAATGGTTAATTCTCAGCTGTTTCTTCACTTTTCTAGAGATTTCATGTTATCTATTTTGTCCTTCCAAATGTACAATTTTACCTTCCAACCCATGGATATTTACAAAAATACCATGGTTTATTATCCTTTATACATTCTTAGCTTAAACTAATTATTCTATCTTAGTTATAAACTAACCCCCATGATTATCATAATTAATCATGATTAATTAACCTTAATTACCTTTTAATTACACCCTAAGCACACACTTAGTCACTAACCTCTTGGTGACACCCAATTGGTAGTCCAATTTTATTACATGGTCACATACTTTAAGGTGTTAGAAATATTTTTTCTTTTATACAAGTCTCCAAGTTCCCACTCTAAAGTCCAATTTAAAGACATTTTCCAAAACAGTGTAGTTTTATACTTGTCTAACTTCTAACTTGCATGCAAGAGTAATGGAGAAATACTTGTAAAAGCCGTGAAATTTTTAATAATAAATTTCACGTATAAATGTTTTCGCGGTATAATCAATCATGACGTTGAATTGTAGACAAAAGTTGTCACGGAGCGGCCACATGTTAAATTTTGTTAAAAAGGTCAAAATTAGTAAAGTTGAAAATGGCCGAGTGGTAAATTAATTGAGGAAAGGGAATTGGTGAACTAATTTTGTTACAGAACGTTGTTGGTTAATGTTTAGAATGAATCGAAATAAGTAAGGAATTGGAATAATTTATTTAGTATATGATATGTATATTTAGTATATATACATTTATATATTAAGTAAATGAATTGAGCAATTAATAAAAATAAAAGGAAAATGATTTAAAAGGAAGGAAAACAAGGAGAAGAAGTCTGCAAAAGAATTTGAAGAAAGGAAAAGAGGGCAAAATTCAATCCTCCTTCAGCCGAGAAGAGCTTCGCTGGAGAAGGTTGGCCGAGATGGGAACCATCAATCGTGGGCGGTTATGTAATCCGTCTGAGGGTATTTCAAGCGAGAGGTGGTAGGGATTTGAGCAGATGAGGAGTGATTCCTTCGGCCGATGGTAGCTGCTAGCGGACGAAGACCATCGATCATGGGTGATTGTGAAGCTTTGTCTAGGAGCGTTTTCTAGAGGCAGGGCCGAGCTGAGGGATACCTTCCTCCATTTCTTCGATTGAGGTAAGGATACCATGCATTTTAAAACTCTCGACCGAATTGATTTTGACTTTCCTACTATTTCCACATAATGGTGTTGAGGATATTTAGCTACTTATTGTTCTATTGATAGGTCTAGATGATAGGCTGAATATGTTGTGTTGATTTTGTTTATGCTACGATGTTGACAATGAAACTCAAGGAGTGCATGTTGGTCACTGCTCTAGTGATGGGTACTAAGGGCTTGTTGTTCAGTCAGTGTGTATAGTCCTATCCATGGTTTTACTAGTGTAATTCGAGGAAAGACTGCCTAGTGGCCCTGCTTATTTGGTGTGTGGTAAGAAGATAGCATAAAGCCATGTTGAGTGTGATGAACAACGTATTGTGTTAAGGGTTCAATCTTGATGTTGTCATTTAGAAACTCACGAGTACTTGAGTTTTTCATTTTGGTTTAACGCCCCTTTTTCCATGGGATGAAATTTGTGGATTCGTTATTCTGTTGATCATGTTGGGTGACCTAAAATTGAAAATGTTGAGTTGTAGTCTTAAAGCAGTAGGAAAATGATATTCTGGTATAGTCCACCATTGAAATTGGTTATGTCTTCTTACTGCTTGTACTGATGACTTTCACGGACATGTAGTTATGCTTAATTGGTGTATGTTTAATGGAATAGTGGGTGAAGGTAATTGATCTTTAAAGATAATTGTTTATAATGAGAATATCACCCTGGGATTTGTTTTGCTAATTCTTTAAATGTTGTACACTATGTTAATAGCCAATTGATGAGGACATGATCCATGGCATTTTTGTGTAGGTGCATGATGAGTTCCTACCTCTAGTTTGTAAGATGTTATGTGGAACTATTGGTACACTAAAAAGGTGGGGTTGGATAGTGGTTAATTTTATGAATGCAGGATGGAATCATATCTGTTGGGTTATTTACAGCGTGAATATGCACGTTGAGGAATCTATTGTTTATGATGTTGATGCATTGTTACTTTACCGAGTGATAAAGTTCGAGGATTTCGGTTGTAGTACATAGATTAGTCGTTTATACGTTGGTTGGGTTCCTAGAACGGTATAGGACCCTTCCACCTATTTCATGAGGATTATCAATGAAAATGTTTGTCTTTTGTCATGTTTTAGGCTAGGACGAGTTTGTGGACTTTGAGCCGATACTTGAGGTTGTTGCTCTTTTGGATAAAAGGAGAGATAGCCGTCGAGGTAGAGGTTTTATACGTACATGATTTGCATTCGCATACCATGTGGATTACCACATACGCAAAAACCGACGGGGACTATTCGATAGCATGTCTGATTTAATTATACTTATGTACTCAAGTTTTAGATGTTTAATACTTTGCATATAGTTTTCATGGTATGTGATATTTGTTTTGGGGGCGATGAATCCTCATGATACATTGCACGATCTCGGTACCAAAGTATCATGAGGCTATCCCCATTACATCTCTAGCTGCATGGAGATGTTAACTTGTACGATGTGTGGAAAAGATAGGTGTAGGGCGGTGATGACAGATCCTTAGGTTTGAACTCCCAAAACCTGATCAAGGTGTGCTTTGATACAAGTTTGTCGATGTTAAGCTTTGGCTCATCAGCAAACTTAGGATGTGATTCGAGTTATGTAAACATTGAGCTTTGGCTCGTTGGCAAAGCTCGGTTGATGATATGGGTTGTGTCGACGTTGAGCTTTGGCTTGTCAGAAAACCCAGGGTATCAAGCCAAGTCTACGGACCATTGTTGTTTTTTTCAAACTCGTAAGGTGTTGCCAGTGATGGTGGCCACCCTTTCATGTGATTGACCGTAGGATTCTATGACTGACTCCTTTTTAACTGGTGAAGGATTTTAGTGTGAAATTGATGTGCCCCAAGGCCCTATCACACGGAGTCGAGCCAAGAAGCTAATTGCTTTCCTAACTAGTTTCTATTTTGCAAGGAATACCAAGATGTGGGATTCTTTGAACGATGTATCACAAGACGATAAAGAAGTTCCTTTTCATTTGATCGTTTTGGAAGGTACTCCACCAACCTAAGTCGGATTCCACATTTGCCATGAAGTGTATCTTGTTTTGATTTAGTTGAATTAGTATTTGAACAACAATTTTATTTGGTTTGTTTTTATTTTGTTTTGTTATGAGATTTTAGAGAGGTGTGCGGTTTGCATGAAAACCGCACATTAATGCCGAATTTTTGTCATTAAGGGCATTTTGGTCTTTCGACCTATTTTGTAATCCTTAGGTCAAATTCTCTCCCTTGGAAGATTGGAGGGTAGTTTTGAATTCAAGACAATTTTAGTGTTTTGGTAAACACCTAGCCGCGGCCTCCCCTCCCCCTAGCGCCGATTTCATCTATTCTCCAAGCAAGACTCCTCTTGAAGCTTCTCAACCTTTCATCCTTGGGATATTGTTTCTTCCAATCCTTATCTTTCAAGGTAAGATTGTGGTGTGGAGACAAGAGAACTTTCCAACCTTGGAGAGTGTTGATTTTCGGTCAACCCCAAAGTCGCCCCTCACTAGGAGGTCTGCGGACTCCATTGTATTTCCTCTTGATTTTTGTGGCTCTTTTATGTTCTTTTCTTGCTGCTTGGAAAACCTATGTTCAGGTGATTAAATGATTTTTATGTGTGGAAGAAGCCTTTTGAAGATTATTGATTGTTGAAGGTTATTTTCGGATTATTGTTGAGGTGTTGAAATCTGTTATTTTTGCTGGATTGTTGTTATCGCTGATTGTAGTATCTGTTTGAGGCCCCTACGACGTTCGTCTCTATTTGATGTCTTCTAGTGATTTGTTCAAGAATAAGTCAGTGAGCTACCCTCCAAAAATGAGCTTCATTTGGTGTATGTAACTCAAGATATTTTGTTTTGAATCTGCGCTGGTAAATCTGTCCTGCTGGAAACAGATTTCGGGTTGTTATGGAAATTGATAGATCTCCTAAACCAGAGTGCTTTTTGGGCTGGATTTTTTATACAACTTTCCTAAGTATATTAAGTTTATGTTCTCCAAAATACAGCTCTAGTTCACATACATATTTGGAGCTTGATTTATTTTAGTGCTGCTGGTTCGAGTATTGATAATTCTCCGGAACAGATTTCTCTAAGGCTCTCCATTTGTTTCTTGGAGCCTATCATTTGGTATCAGAGCTGAGTTTACGTTGCTGCTATTATTTGTCTTACAAGGCTGATTATCAGTACTAAGAGTGGTGCTCAATATCATAATCCACGGGAGATGAGAAACGATTCGGGTGCACCTCCACACGAGGGTGATCAAGAACAAACCGAGCCTTCAATGAAGGAGATGTTTGAAATGATTATGAAATTACAGCAACAAATTGGTTACTCCAATAATGATCATGTACGGGGTCCTAGAACTCCGAGACCTAGAAGGAGGATTAGTACTTCAAATGATTCTAGAGGACGAAATGATAGTTTATATGATGAAGAATGGGAAGACCCTGAAAATTCGGATTCTCCGAGTCCTAGGAGAAGATCAAATAGTAATCAAGAAATGAAGGATGTTAAAATTTCCATTCCAAACTTTAAGGGTTCTATCAATGGAGAAGACTTTCTTGAATGGTCAGAAAAAGTGGATCGTATTTTCGATTGTTACGATTATTCTGAAAAGACTAAGATACGAATGGTGGCTTTAGAATTTTCGGGTTATGCTAGCATTTGGTGGGAAGACCTCAAAGCACATCGTCGAAGAAATGGTGAAGGAGAGATCCGTAGTTGGGAGGCCCTAAAATCACTTATGAAGAGAAGATTCATACCTCCCCATTATAAACAAGAATTGTTTCTATAGTTGCAAAATTTGAGGGAAGGCACCTTGACTGTGGATGAATACTTAACTGAATTTGAGATATTGAAAATACGCTACAATGTGACTGAACCAATGGAGCAAACCATTGCTCAATTTATCAGAGGCTTACACAAGGAGATTGGTGAAACGGTCGAATTGCAATCATATGTTACATTCGATGATGTGGTTCAACTAGCCTTGAGAATTGAGAGGCAAAGAAAAAGGAGAGCAAAGGAGAGCATGACTCGGCCCTTCTCTAAAAGCAATAACCCTTCAAGACCGATTCAAAAAGGGGAAAACAAGCATAGTACCATGAAGAACAATGAGGAAAAGAAACCTATGTTTGATACTAACAAGTCTAGAACCCATGATATAAAATGTTTCAAGTGTTTAGGTTTCGGCCATATAGCCTCCCAATGTCCGAATGCCAAAGTCATGATTCTTAAAGCCAGATCTAATGAGATAATCAGTGAAGATGAAGAAGAAGGTGTATCCGTAACGGAAGAAGAAGATGTGGAAGAAACTTATTTTGCCCCTGAAGAATCCTTACTTGTTGTGATCAAAAGAACTATGGCTATCCAAAATCAAGTTGAGGAATTACAACGGGAGACTATCTTCCATACTCGTTGCCAAGTTCAGGGAAAGCTTTGTTTATTGATTATTGATGGTGGTAGTTGTACTAATGTGATGACATCGGAGGTTGTTGAAAAATTGGGTTTGGTTACTTTGGTCCACCCCACTCCTTATCGATTGAATTGGTTGAATGATAAAGATCCGATCAAGGTTACTAAGCAAGCGAAGTTGACTTTTTCTATTGGTGGTTATGAGGATGAAGCCACATTTGATGTTGTTTCGATGACGGCTAGCCATCTTTTACTTGGTAGACCTTGGCAATTTGATAGAAAGACGAAGCATGATGGTTTTTCTAACTATTATTCTTTTAAGTTCAAGGGAAAGATTGTGAATTTCGCTCCTCTCAATTCGGATCAGATCGCTAAAGACTACGAGAGCATGAACAAGACTAGATCCGAGAATTCTCTAATTATCACAAAAGGAGATCTTAAGAGATCTTTATTGCAAGGAGGACCAATTATTCTTATGCTTTTTCGAGAAAGAGTGGACGAATTGGGCACTATACCCAAATCTGTATTGAAATTACTTAAAGAGTACGAAGACATATTTCCAGAAGAGTTACCTCCGGGATTACCACCTTTAAAGGGATTTAACACCAGATAGATCTCTTGCCGGGAACACCTTTACCAAATCGGCGAGCTTATAGATTAAATCCCGATGAGTCAAAGGAGCTTCAGAAACAAGTTACCGAATTACTCGACAAAGGTTATATTCGAGAGTCTCTTAGCCCTTGTGCTGTGCCTACCTTATTGGTTCCCAAGAAAGATGGATCAGTAAGGATGTGTGTGGATAGCCGTGCCATTAATCAAATCACCATCAAATATCGTTTTCCTATTCCTAGGCTTGAGGATATGTTAGATGAACTTAGTGGCGCTTCTATTTTCTCGAAAGTTGACTTGAAAAGCGGATATCACCAGATTCGAATGTGTGAAGGAGATGAGTGGAAGACGGCATTCAAAACAAAATATGGGCTTTATGAGTGGATGGTCATGCCATTTGGGTTGTCTAATGCCCCTAGTACTTTTATGCGAGTGATGTATCATCTTCTTCGGGATTTTATGGGAAAGTTTGTCGTCGTTTATTTCGACGTTATACTTGTTTATCGCTCGGATATATCCAATCATCTTATACACTTGAAGTTATTATTTGAGGCTCTATGGAAAGCTCAACTATTCGGCAATCTCAAGAAATGTTCTTTTGCTCAAGATCGTGTCTACTTCTTGGGATTTATCATTACTAAAGATGGGATGGAGGTGGATGAATCCAAAATAATAGCCACCAAGGAATGGCCGATTCCTAGTTGTGTCTCGGAAGTTCGAAGTGTCCATGGCTTAGCATCTTTTTACCGACGTTTTATAAAAGGGTTCAGTTCTTTCATGGCCCCTATCACTGATTGCACCAAGAAAGGAAAAGATTTTACGTGGACTTCGTCGTGCCAATCTAGCTTTGAAGCCATTAAAGAGAAATTATGTAATGCTCATCTCCTAGCACTTCTGGACTTCCCCAAAGTTTTTGAGATAGAATGCGATGCCTCTGGATTGGGTATAGGTGTAGTCCTTATGCAAGAAGGAAAGCCTGTTGCTTATTTTAGTGAAAAATTAAAAGGAGCAGCCCTCAATTATTCTACCTACGGTAAGGAATTCTATTGAGTCATCCGAGCACTAGAAGTTTGGCAACATTATCTATTATCTAGAGAATTCATTATTCATTCTGATCACCAGGCGTTGAGACATATTCGTAGTCAAGGAAATCTTAATCAACGTCATGGCAAATGGGTAGAATTCCTGGAACGTTACCCTTATGTTATTAAATATAAAAAAGGAGAATCTAATCAGGTTGCAGACGCTCTCTCTAGGCATTGTATTTTACTAACAGAACTTAATGCCAGACTTTTTGGTTTTAACTAGATCAAGGAGTTATACTCAGAGGATTAGGATTTTGGGAGTACTTACTCTAATTGTCTATGCAAACCGGAGTTTCCATTTTTTGTGGAGGATGGTTTTCTTTTTAAAAGTGGCAAGTTATGTATTCCTATATGCAGTCTTCGGGAATCTTTAATCCTTGAAGCTCACAGTGGCGGATTAGCAGGGCATTTCGGCATTAAGAAAATTATTGAAGCCATTCAAGAGCACTTCCACTGGCCTCATTTACATCGGGATGTGCAAAGAATTGTAGAACAATGTATTGTTTGTAAGAAGGTAAATAGTCGAGTCCTCCCTCAAGGTCTCTATATGCCGCTTCCTGTAGCCACTCATCCTTAGGTGGAAATCAGTGTCGATTTTATCTTAGGGATTCCTCGCACTCCTCGAGCCAAAGATTCTATAATGGTGGTTGTGGACCGATTTTCTAAAATGGCTCATTTTATTGCCTGTCAAAAAACTGATGATGCCTCTCATATAGCTGACCTATTCTTTAGGGAGATCATTCGATTGCATGGAGTTCCATGCTCCATTGTATCAGATCGGGATGCAAAATTTTTAAGTTCTTTTTGGAAAACTTTATAGAGGAAACTGGGTACTAAACTACTTTTTAGCACTTCATTCCATCCCCAGACCGACGGGCAAACTGAGGTAGTTAATCAAACATTGTGAGCGTTGCTAAGATCGGTGCTTAGTAAAAGACTAACCGATTGGGATTTGCAGTTGCCTTATGTGGAGTTTGCGTACAATCGGAGTGTACATGGATCTACTCATCATACACCATTTGAGATTGTATATGGATTCAATCCCCTTACACCTATGGATCTATTACCACTTCCGGTGACTGATTATATTAGTGAAGATGGAGCTGTGAAGGCCGAGCGAGTAAAAAAATTACATGAAGAAATTAGGAAAAATATCGAGAAAAAAAATTTGGAGTATGTCAGGCTTGCAAATCGAGGGCGAAAGGAAGTTATTTTTGAAGTGGGTGATCTTATTTGGTTGCATCTTCGGAAAGATCGATTCCCTAATTATCGTAAGTGCAAGCTATTGCCGATGGCTGATGGTCCCTTTAAAGTACTAGAGCGTATTAATAACAACACGTATTGGATCAAACTTCCTGAGCTCTATGGAGTTTCGACTACTTTCAACGTTCAAGACTTATCACTATATCATGGCGAGGACGAATTTGCATCAGAACATTCTACAGATTTGAGATCAAATCCTCAATAACCCGGGGAGGATGATGTGCGCCAAGGCCCTATCACACGGAGTCGAGCCAAGAAGCTAATTGCTTTCCTAACTAGTTTCTATTTTGCAGGGAATACCAAGATGTGGGATTCTTTGAACGATGTATCACAAGACGATAAAGAAGTTCATTTTCATTTGATCGTTTTGGAAGGTACTCCACCAACCTAAGCCGGATTCCACATTTGCCATGAAGTGTGTCTTGTTTTGATTTAGTTGAATTAGTATTCTGAACAACAATTTTATTTGGTTTGTTTTTATTTTGTTTTGTTATGAGATTTTAGAGAGGTGTGCGGTTTGCATGAAAACCGCACCCTCATGCCGAATTTTTGTCATTAAGGGCATTTTGGTCTTTCGACCTATTTTGTAATCCTTAGGTTAAATTCCCTCCCATGGAAGATTGGAGGGTAGTTTTGAATTGAAGACAATTTTAGTGTTTTGGTAAACACCTAGCCGCGGCCTCCCCTCCCCCTAGCGCCGATTTCATCCATTCCCCAAGCAAGGCTCCTCTTGACGCTTCTCAACATTGCATCCTTAGGATATTGTTTCTTCCAATCCTTATCTTTCAAGGTAAGATTGTGGTGTGGAGACAAGAGAACTTTCCAACCTTGGAGAGTGTTGGTTTTTGGCCAACCCCAAAGTCGCCCCTCTCTCTAGGAGGTCTGCGGACTCCATTGTATTTCCTCTTGATTTTTGTGGCTCTTTTATGTTCTTTTCTTGCTGCTTGGAAAACCTATGTTCAGGTGATTAAATGATTGTTATGTGTGGAAGAAGCCTTTTGAAGATTATTGATTGTTGAAGGTTATTTTCAGATTATTGTTGAGGTGTTGAAATCTGTGATTTTTGCTGGATTGTTGTTATCGCTGATTGTAGTATCTATTTGAGGCCCATATGACGTCGTCTCTGTTTGATGTCTTCTAGTGATTTGTTCAAGATTAAGTCAGTGAGCTACCCTCCAAAAATGAGCTTCATTTGGTGTATGTAACTCAAGATATTTCATTTTGAATCTGCGCTGGTAAATCTGTTCTGCTGGAAACAGATTTCGGGTTGTTATTGAAATTGATAGATCTCCTAAACCAGAGTGCTTTTTGGGCTGGATTTTTTCTACAACTTTCCTGAGTATATTAAGTTTATGTTCTCCAAAATACAGCTCTAGTTCACATACATATTTGGAGCTTGATTTATTTTAGTGCTGCTGGTTCAAGTATTGATAATTCTCCGGAACAGATTTCTCTAAGGCTCTCCATTTGTTTCTTGGAGCCTATCAGAAATTGACAAGTGTAATTTGAGTATAGCTATCTATGTATACATCTATGTTTTCTTTGATATCTCTTCAGGGCTCTTCGAGGCTGGTTTTTTCTTAAAAAAGATGTAAATGGTTTTTAAAATGTTTGATAAAAATGCTTAATCCATAAGTCATGGTTTTTGATAAAAAAAGAGGTAAGACAAGTTTTTCACATGCTTTGCGGTGAGTATAAGTTTCCTACTGAGTTAGTCACTCACTTCAACGACTCCTTCCCTCCAGGTAGAGACAGGAGCACTTAGACTCCTGGAGTTCTAGCTTTGGCCGTAGCTCATTTATTTCACTTTCTTCCCGTTTATTTGTACTTTTCACATGGTATGGACTGTAATCTTAGTTGTAATTTACTTTGGTTAAAATTCTGGATGTATGGATATAAAGTCGTAGTTTAGTTTGAATTTAATTTATATTCAGTACCATTCACCCTTGCGATCACTATATGGACAGTGGCCCATCACAAGTGGGTCACAACTGGAAATTTTATACAAGCTAGGATGTAGAATTAACCATCAATATTTTCCCTGATGATGCTTCCATATCCAATAACCCTTATACAATAACACTAGTGGAGCTAAAGGAATTGAAAACATAGCTAGAGGAGTTGGCAAATAAATGCTTCATTCGCTAGAGTTTCTCACCTTGGGGAGCGAATATTGTTTGTTAAGAAGAAAGATGACTCAATGTGGATGTGCATCGATTATCGCGAATTGAATAAGAAGACAATAAAGAATAAATACCCTCTACTTATTTGATCAACCACAAGGTGAACGAGTACTTTCAAAGATTGATATTATCTTGAGGTACTATTAGTTAAAGATAAAAGAGGAAGATGTGCTTAAGACAGCGTTCAGAACCATATATGGTCACTTGGAATTCCTAGTTTTGTCATTTGGATTGACTAAAGCACTGGCTGCATTTATGGATTTATTGATACGTTTCTTTAAGGAATACTTGGATAAATTCATCATCTTCTTCATTGATGACATTTTGATTTACTCACGGACTGAAAAATAAGCATGAGGAACACTTGAGGCTTACATTGATGGTGTTGAAAGAGCATAAGTTGTTTGCAAAATTTTCTAAGTACGAGTTTTGGCTTGACAAGATTGCTTTCTTAGGGCTTGTGGTATCCAAAGATGGCATATCGGTCGATCCTTCTAAGACACAGGTGGTAATGGAATGGCTGCAACTAAGAAATGTGGGCGAGATATAAAGTTTCCTCGATTTGGTTGGTTATGACATAAGCTTTATCAAAGGATTCTCAATGATTGTGATGCCTCTAACTCAATTGACGAGGAAGGGGATAAAATTTTAGAGGTTTGAGGAATGTCAAGCTTGTTTTTAGGAGATAAAGCAATGATTGACCTCAACCCCCATCTTATCCATTGTTGTGGAAAAGGAAAAATTTTGTGTATATTGCAAATGCATCCTAGGTTGGACTGGGTTGTGTTTTGATACAAAAGGATAAAGGGATCACTTATGCCTCTAGGCAATTGAAGAACTATTAACGAAACTACCCACCACACAACTTGGAGTTGGCTGTGGTGATTTTTGCATTGCACATATGGAGGCACTACTTGTATAGACAACAATGTGAGATTTTCACTAATCACAAGAGCTTAAATTACATCTTCATGCAAAAGGAGTTGAACATGAGACAGCAGCGTTAGCTAGAGTTTATTAAGAATTATGAATGTAAAATCAAATATCATCCTAGGAAGACTAACATTGTGTCACATGCAGTGAGTAGGAAGTCAGGATTAGTGAACTCTTTGGAGATCAAACTCACTTTGCCCTTGCAGAGAGAAATTCAATGGTTTGAGTTGGCTTTGATCTCTACACAAGTGACTATGACCTTATCAATATTGACTATGCAGCCCATACTATTGGAGAGGATCAAACAGGTTCAGAAGAAAGACTGGAATTGACTAGATCTCAAGTCAAGAGTGCAGTTACATTTTTTGGCAAACTTTATCCTATCCAAGGAAAGAATTATGAAATTTGAGAATATGTGGTTTGTACCTAAGGATGAAAAATATGAAAAGACATTTTATCAGAGGCGCACATCTCTGCCACCATAGTCCACTCGGGCAACACCAAAATGTATGGAGACTTGAAAATGCACTATTGGTGGCCGAGCATGAAGAGAGATGTGCTCCAGTGTGTGGGAGCTTGCCTAGTGTGTTAGGGAGTCAAGGAAAAGTATCAAAGACTGATCGGTATGTTACAGCCCCTACCAATACTAGAGTGCATATGGGATTAGATTGTGATGGACTTTGTGGTTGGATTGCCGAGTACTATAAAGGGGCACGACTCTATATGGGTTATTGTGGGTAGATTGTCAAAGTCAACTCACTTTCTACTAGTTGAGAAGACCTATTCAATGAATCAGTATGCATAGCTACATATTCAAGAGATTATTCAATTACATGGGATTCTGATTTCAATTGTGTCAAACTGAGACCCTAAATTTACACCAGCTTTTTGGAAGGGTCTGCATAAGGCTATGGACACTAAACTAATTTTCAGTACAACATTTCACCCTTAAACTAATGGACAATCTGAAAGAAGGATTCGAGTGTTGGTGGACATGTTGTAGGAAATTTTGCTTGATTTTCAGACTAGCTAGAGTAAAATACTGCCATTGGTGGAGTTTGAATATAACAATAGCTACCAATCTACCATCCGAATGGCTCCATATGAAGCCCAATATGAAAGGAAGTGTAGATCACCATTGTACTAGGATGAAGTTAGAGACACTAACCTACTCGGTCTGGAGATTGTTCAACAAACTAAGGAAACAGTGTCAGTTATAAAACAAAGAATGCTAGTATCTCAAAGTCAGCTAAAGGGAATTCATGATCTCTTTCACGTGGGAATCCATCCGAAGTTATTTTGCAAGAGGACATAGTGGTTGGGCTGACATTAAATTATGAGGAGCAAAATGCGTAGAAACAAAAAAATCCCACTAGTGAAGGTACTATGATAGAATCACACCTTTGAAGAGGCAACGTGGGAGGGAGAAGAAGAGATGAGAATTAAATACGCCGAATTATTTGTGTAATGAAATTTTGAGGAAAAATTTAAATTAAGGTGGAAGGGTTGCAGTGATCGAAAATTTCTTTTTGAAAAGAATTATTAAATGTATATGCAATGCAATGACTTATATTGATTGTTTTTGGTGAGATGTGTTATTTCATAGTTGTTGGATTGGAATAATGACTTATGTAATTTATAATCTACAGGGATTGGATTGTAGTTAGGATTTTTGTTGGGATTATGTTGTGATTATGTAGAGCCAATTATTTGGTTTCTAGAAAATAGTGCGGGTGTTTTAACAAGAGGATGTATAATGGTTTCTAGGAAAAATACAAGTGTCCAACATGACGAATTATATTGGCTTGTGGAAAATAGTGTATGTAACATGCCATAATTTTTTTGTATAAAAATTTTCTATCTTTTAAAAACACTCATGAGAGAAAGCCAGAGTGACAAATAGCAGAAGTCTTTTACATTAAAATACCACAAACAAGCAATTTAAAGCTATTAAATAAACACAGGTAAAATATTAATTTAAAATAATTTAAAGACGTAAAACATTTGCATACTTTTAAAACATTTAAATACATTTATTCTATTTCCGTAAGCCATAACCCTAAGGTCAATGACGCCAACAGCATTGTGCAACCCAAGAATTTTCAAGAGAGTAAATTCTACGTGTAAATTTTTTGTGTTGAAATCAGTCAAAGCATGGAAAGTTTGACTTAAATTGTCACGCAGCGACTATGTGTGAAATTTTAATCAATTAATTAAATCAATAAAATTGAAAATTTCTTAATGAAAAATTTATTAAAGAAACAGACTTAAAAAATTAAATTAGATTAATAAACATACGTGGATGATCTTCAGAATAAATTGGAAGTTAAAGTGAGAAGAAAGGATACACGTGATGGGTATAAGGATTATAAATTAATTAAAAAGAAGTGAAGTGCTAATGGATGGTGTGAGATGGGATTAAAATAAAGTAAAAGGGGAAGGAAATAAATGGAAAGAGAAAAGTGGTACGTGAGGAGGTGGTGGAGAATGATTGAATTTAAAAATAAAAGGAGATTAGAATAAAGGAGAGAATAATTAAAAAGACAGGGGGTCTTCAGCTTGAAAAACGAGAAGGAGAAGGGGTTTCTTGCGGGCAGACTCTGATTGGAAAAAAAAAACTAAGGAGTTGAAAATAAATAAAAGAAAAGGATAAAATGGAAAAAAAAAGGCAAATGACAAATCAACCATCGTGGTTTGTGATCAATGACAAGTTAATTACTATAGAATATTTTATAACAAGTTAACCACTCACGTATGTTATAATGAAAAATCAAACATCATATAGACTTTTACCGTCAAAAAGCTGGGTGCCAACGTCTGAATGCCGGAACGCCCGATTTGTTCAAAACGCCGTTCAGCGTTCTTTCGAATCCCGAAACGCCCCGCGGGGTGTTCTGATTTTTTGAAGAGGCATGCTGAAGAAATGAGAATGCCCCGCGGCATTCTGAAGAAAATCAAAACGTCGGCGGGGCGCTCTCAAGCTCAGAACACTGGGAATCAGAGACCGCTACATCGCGGTCTCTTAGAATCGGAGATCGCTAGATCGCGGTCTCTTACGAACCAGAGACCGCGAGATTGTGGTCTCTTGCAAACCAGAGACCGCTAGATCGCGGTCTCTTGCGATTAGAGACTGCAAGATCGCAGTCTCTTGCGATCAAGGACCGCGAGATCGCGGTCTCTTGCGATCAGAGACTGCAAGATCGCGGTCTCTTGCGAACCAGAGACCGTGAGATCGCGGTCTCTGATTCCCAGCGTTCTGAGCTTTAGAACACCCTGCCGGTGTTCTGAATTCTTCTCAGAATGCCGGCGGGTCATTCTGATTTTCTTCAGAACGCCGTGGGGCGTTCATATTTCTTCAGAACGCTGCGGGGTGGGGCGTTCCGTCATTCGGACGTTGGCACCTAGCTTTTTAACGATAAACGTCTATGTGGTGTTGGATTTGTCATTTTAACATACGTGAGTGGTTAACTTGTTAGAAAATATTCCATAGTTGTTGACTTGTCATTCATCGCAAATCACGATGGTTGATTTGTCATTTACCCAAAAAAAAATAGAAGGAAAAGTACCCAGCAGTTATGAGAAGGGGGAAATAGGGTTTTTATGTATCACCCCTGTTCACTTTCCGCCGACAGAGAAAAATTGAAGGGAGAGGAAGGCAAACCCTTCAGCAGATAGACAGTTCGCAAGGGTGAGGTCCGTTCGAGCATTTTTGACTGCGGGTAGTTGCACAGACAAACCGAGTAGTCCCTATTGGCGAGCTGTGAGTACATGGTTCGAGCGACAGTGAGCTGCCTATCGGTGCATTTGGAGCGCCGGTTGACAGCGAGCGATTCCTCCACCGGTTCTCATTTTCTGGTGAGGAAAGAGTAGAACCCTCGACTATGTTTGTTGGTGATGGATTTTCAACTTGGTTGTTTGTTTTTTATTTTTAGATTCTAAGTTGGATTTCTGGACGACAAGGACAACTCTGATGAGAAATCTGTTTTAAGTTTTGCTGTTGGATAGAAAAAAATATCGATAATACATTCAGAATCTGCTATTTTATTGATTTGAGTTGGGTTCTTATTCTTGTTCTGTTGTTCGTCATTGTGGGTTAATGCTTTGAAGATTTGCTCACTGTTCTGCTTTAGTATTACTCGGATTGCCAAGTTTAACATACAATTAATGAACTATGAAGAAAAATGCTCTGTTAGTTGTTGTAGTTTGCCCTTTGTTTGTTTGTTACCGTTTTCTACTTAAGCTGATGAATGGAGGTTTTGTATTCAATATTGTTGCGTTGTTTTGGATGAAAAGAAATGTCTGGAACTGGTTTGTTTGGATTCTTGTTTTAAGGGCCATTGTAAAGAAATTATGCTTTGCAGATTCACCTTCATAATATGTTGATTTGGGTTCTATACAATCTTTTTGGACTTTAGCTTTGAATGTTAACCTGTTGTTGCCACAGTTTGTATTCAGTAAAATTGGTTTTACTTTTGTGGATAAATTATGGAGGGTATAGGATTTTCACTGAGGGTTGTAGTTTTGACTTATGTCTTAAATGAGATTTCAAATAGCTTCTTGCTCTCTGTTTTGGATATTAGCTCACCGTTAATTGTTGAGGATTTAAGATTGAGGTTGATTTATGTTTGGTTAATATCATCTGAGGATATGTAACATTGGTTACTCTTTGACTATAACTGTTGAAATCTTGAGGGATTGTTCGTAACTGGAACTAACAGATATATTTGGTACACTTTGGATACTTACTAAGTGATGAAGTTAGGAGATTCTGTTGTAGCTTTAAATGAGTTTGTTTAAAAAAATGAGCACGAGTATAGAGGTTAAGCTTAAATCCGATATAGGATCTTCCATCATTTCTCGACATGTATTTATGAGGTTGTTTTTTTTATGTTTGACATGTTATAGGGTCGGACGAGTTTGAGGACTTCGAGCCAACTCTTGACATAGTTGTTCCTTCGCGTATGAGGAAGGACCACCCGAGCTAAGGGTTTTATACTGAGTTGTTTTGCACTGCATTGCATCGTTTTGAAAACCATATTTTGTGGGATACCACATATGAAAAACCTGACGTGGACTGTTCGACAGCACGTCAGCTTTTTATATTATGTATGTACGAAGGTTTTACACGTTTACTTTCGTGCATCTGATTTCATGGTGTGACATACTGCATACTGTTATGGGATTTATAGATCCTCTTGGCACTTTGGACGATCCGGGTGTCAAAGTATCAGGAGGCTATCCCCGGTACATCTCCTGCTGCATGGAGATGGTTTGTTTGCACGCTATGTGAAAAATGAAATCCCCAAAACCTGACTAGGGAATATATCACGGGCATGTCGTTGATGAAATTTGCTCATGACACCCGGAAGATGGGTCGAGTCTACGGACCGCCGTCATTTAGGTATATATCACGGGCGTGTCGTTGACGGAATTTGCTCATGACACCCTGGAAGACGAGTCAGGTCTACGGGCTGCCGTCATTTTTCTTCCTCCAGGCTCATGAGATGCTGCCCGGAAACGGTCGCCGCCTTTCTGTGTGATTGTTCGGGGGATTCCATGAGTGTTCCTCCCTTTTCACGGATTACAGTTTCTGTGATGAAACACAACAAGGGTATTTTAACATATAGTTGTCTATGTATACAACCGTGCTTTCTAATTATCTCATCGGGGCCTTTGGGCCAGGTTTTCTAAAAGAGAAATGATTTTCAAATGTTTTTGAAAAGCATGCATATTCCTTAAAACTAATGGTTTTCAAGAAAACAGTAAAACAAGTTTTACATGCGCATTACATTTAGTATAAGTTCCATACTTAGCTAGTCGCTCACCCCAATCGACTTATTTTTCCCAGGTTAGAGTTTCAGTTGAAGATTCTACTGCTATTTATTTTATTTCATTTCCCTAGTTAAACTCTTAATTATCGGTAAGCGTAACATTGGACGACTATAGCTTTTAATTTGGATGACTGAAAAAAACACTTAACTTGGTTGTCGGATTTTCTGGATTGTATGCACAGTATTTGTTTGGACTCTTAAGTTTACTAATTCTGCATTATTAATTATTCTCGCAATCACTATATGGACCGTGGCCCATCACAAGTGGGCTACGGCTGGGTATTTTACACAAGTCTTCCGCAATATTTAACAAGCCTTGGGCTATGCAACCAGGTCTTCTAGGAAGATCAGGTTGTTTGGCTCGACGTTTCTGTTTGGCCCACCTCCAGGTCATGACAAGCACAAATGCCCAACCCAGTAGTACTCCATCACCTAAGTCCTCTATTAGGTTTATTCAATCATAGGCTCCTTACCTACATCAACGGAAACTATTTATGAGCCTAAAGCGTAGTAAGTAGTATAAACGTAAAACATGAAATAGACATATAACTTTTGTAACATCGTATATAGTTTTTAGTTTTTCTTATCTATTTCTGTTCATATATTTTACTGTTCTTTATTATTGTTCATATACAATCATCTATTTCACTTATTTGTTACTGTTTCTGTCTTTTACTATTATTTATTCCATTTATACGCCGAGCATATCCGACCGGACCAGAAAAACCCTGTTATGTATTTTCCATTTAATTATCATACCGTTATGTTTTTATTTAGTTCCAGTTACCATCCAAGTGTTAGTTATGCCAACTTGACAAGGTAGAATGATTTATGCACAAGGCGGCCATCCTGTGGCACACACCTAGGTGACCAACTCAAGAACCCACATCTCTAGCCACCTATTTACGTTTATTCATTCTGTTTTCATTTTGTTTCAGTTACCCATCCAAGTTTTAGAGATGTCAACTTGACAAGGTAGAGTGGTTTATGCACAAGGCGGCCATCTCATGGCACACACCTAGGTGACCAACTTAAGAACCCACATCTCTAGCCACCTATTTAAGTTTATTAATTTCCTTATACTTTAGGATTCCATGTCTTAACGTTGTTGTGCACCTACAAATCCTATCTACGTGTTCCTTAACTGTATCCTTAAAACATGATCCTTCCTAACTAAGGAACTAAACCTAAGTCTAATAAACATACAATTCATAACAGGCAATCAAACAAACAATAAACATCCCAAAATTCTCATGATGTAGGCCATTTCGGACAAAATACATCCTGTACCACTTACCTGGAGTCCTTTGCTTTAAGGTGTTAGCACTTAGAATTATTCTTCGTGAAACCTAATCATAATCAAATAATATTTACTCATCAATAACAATTCTCCAAAAACTATCATCTACCCGTAGGTTACATATCCAACACTTCAAGGATTATTATAATTCCATAACTACTACTTAACAAGGCTTAATTCTTTCCATAGCATTACTCTCAACAAATCAAGTTACATACAATCCACTCCTTTCGCATCCGAACTCAACCTGTTATTCCAACAACCACCTTATTCTACAACTCATCTCAATATTTTATTCCACATAATAATCAATTGGAAACTCAAACTAATATGTCTAATAATCCTCAACAGAGAATAAACTTCTAAACCTAATATCTAGAATATAATTTCCAATCCTATCATCCAACTACTCATCCAATAATCACATATTTCCATTAATATTAATCTTCAATAATACAAAAACTCAATAAGTAATAATCTTACATTGACCTTAAGCACATTTCCAACTTTATGAACAATGGGTTCTAGGCCATTTCCATAAGCATAATTTAACGATTTAAATCCATAACATACATATCCATATATCTAACACTATCACTCGGCAAAATAATGGAAGGAATCTATTACGTGAATAATCCACGAACTGAAAACCAAAGAGAACACCCAAACCTCCTTTCACTTTTCCTCAGAATTACACTTTAAAAGGACACGATATAAAAATAAAAAAAGACCTGTTTATGAAACTTTCGAGCATCATTGACCAACTCCTTATCAATTTTGATTGATTTCAATATAATTAACAATTTTTTAGATTCAATTCAATTTATTAGAAAAAGGCTTCTCACGTTCCATTAATAGTCGGGACATTGAGGAATATCCAGAAAAGCATTTAGGGAATCGGTCTTATTCTATCTCTGTTCGTTCCGTTTGAAGAAACGAAGGATCCCAAAGAATTAATTTTTCTTTTAGTTGTTGAATCTCTCTTTGATTGATCAATGTGTGATATTCCGAATCCTCATTCCTAATAGCTTGTATCCAAACCAAGCACCTCTCAAAAACACACCAACAACAAACTAGAAAACGCAAAATAAAATCCCCAAACATTATCTAGTATCTAAAACATAAAAGTTGACATAACAAATTCTCAAATAACCTTCCAATCTTTGATTGAATGTGGCACCTCCAAGGTGGGAAAGGTTGGAGTTAATCAATTGACGTTGCATGGTTCCATGTGAGGACGTGAAATGGAACTCCTTTGTCTTCGTGTGATATCTCCTCCAAAAAATCCTATAATTTGTTATGACCTGCAAAATAATAGCGAGTTAGAAAAGGAATGAGCTTCTTAGCTCGAGAATGAGTGATCGGTCCATGTGGGCACAATAATTACAGTTTACTTAGTTTTCCTTATTCATACCTCTTTAAGAGTATAGAGAAGATGGCCACTTATATCATATTTTTTCTTTAGTTATCATATCCATTAGATATAATTCCAATAAGTATAAGGTATAACTATCATGAGTTATCTGTTCAGTTAAGGTGAAAAATTTCTAGCTGAGTATCTCACTCAAATCAGTAAAGAAGATGCTTAGTCATTCCATAAAATTATCCCATCTTACCATTAAAAGTTGACAACCTTTCAAATTCCCAGTCACCAGCACATCCACTGCTGAAACATACATATCTACTATGCATATCCACTGCACAATCATTTCAAAATGTCTGAATGAGCATTTCACATGACAAAATAAAAGTCTGGACGTCCGCTCTTGAGAAGGACTTAAACCCCAAACGTATGGACATCCACTTACAAAAAGCTACGCATCTGCTATGAAAGGCTATGCGTCCGCTGTGGATATCTGCATCCCTCATAATATTCCATGGACACAACTCATGTGTGGCCACGTGTCTTTCCAAAAACAAGTATCCGTAGACACCAACACTTTTGCAGACACTCACACTTCTGCAGATACCAACACTTCCACTATCACCCATCCTTCTAAAACCAAGTATCCACGAACACATCACTTGTGCATCCACATGTCCATTCAAAATCAAGTATCCATAAGTACCAACACTTTCGTAGAAACATGTCTTTTCGCAAATACCAACACTTTCGTGAACACATCATCACGCGACTGAAAATATCTTTAAACACTTATCCTTTGTGATTTCAAAATCTTAAATTACACATGAACTCATACACGTAAACTTTCTAGGTATTACATCATATATCTCACAGAAAATGCATTGTGTGACGTATGTAAAGTGAGAAATAGAAGGAGAGTGGTTATGAGCCCCTCTTGGGTTGGAAATCCCTATCCATTTAGAAGTATATCTTGACATGTACTCACCTATTAGGAAAAATAGGGAGTATCGTGTAGATACATGGTTGTGTGGCACTTTGCATACGATGCATTATGAACATGCATATTGAAATTCACATATATATTAATATGGTATTTGTTAATAATATCACCATTCGAAGTAAATAGAACATTTGCATTTGTCATTGCATGGATGTTAAAAGAAATTCATTGTATGACGATCACATTGGATATCATTTAGGAAATCGAATAGAGGTCTAAATGTTGATCTAGGTGGCAGAAGATAGTCCTATACTTGTGAATTACATGAGATTGTGATTCTTGAGTATTACTCTTACTTACTGAGCTTTCTTAGCTCACCCTATTGTTGTTTCTATTTTTCATATACGGGTGACAACCGAAAAAGATGAGGTTGAGGCATCTTAAAGGAAAAGATGCTCAACACTCAAGGTTGGCTTAGGGCTTGAAACTCTTGGGCCTAGTGTGTGTTGGTTTATTTTCTACTATGTATAGACGTGTGGGTTGTATGTGAGGGTCACAAGTAGTGGCCAAGTGCTGAAATCAAGTTGGGTTTATCTTGTGCTATAAATAACAAGTTTATTTTAAATATATGATTTTAAATGAAAATCATATAATTAGTGGTTTTGAACACAATAATTAAAAAGAAAAATTTCAATTGGATTAGATTATGGTATGATTGCATTCGGATTACATGAGTTTATATCCTAACTAAGGATGCCTGGATGATGTAATCCAATGATAATGTAATTTGGTCCATGAGATTGTTTACATATGTCATCTCTCCAGGTGGAGAATCTTTAATCCACTTCAACAATCACCACCAATTATCCCAACCATATTATGTTTGCTAATCTTCAGGGTATTATTATAATCCTTAATAAAAATCATTCCAAAATCTCTAATAACTCGCTATTATTATCATCGTTAGTCTAACTTAATTTCAGGTACTATATTCATCCTTCCTTAATAAAATTTCATACTCAAAATTTGCTCAACTTACGCATTTCCTCAATCTCACAACCAAAATAATCATTAGCATTCATGACATAAAGCACTCAAAACAACTTCTTGTATTCTACTTTACACAAAACTTTCAAAGCATTATATTACTTGCACTTCTACAAAACATAACGAGTTAGCAAAACACTAACTCACGTCCAGGTCATTTTCACGTCATCTATATTTACCGCAAAAGAAAAGCCTTAGTTAAAATTCCTTTTTTTTCATCAGATAGTGTGTAGCAGATTTTTGTCATATGACCAACTTTATTGCATCTAAAACATCTCCCTCATCTATATACCATTTATCCAAGAAGAAAATTCAAATTACTCACCAAATTTTAATCTTCATTTGCATCCTCCACTATAGAAAATACCCTTGGTGTAATCATTTTCTGTTCCATAAGCCAAAACTAGACAATCTTTGACTCACATTTGTTTAAAACATTGCTTTAAGCCAACAAGACACTCTCCAAAATGACTTCCCTAACACCTTTGACATTGCTTAACTCTTGAAGATGCAGCATTTTCTCTCTGAAAAGATGTGTGTCCTTGAATACGTTCCCCATTTCCTCGTAACTAACCCTCCATGAAAGGCTTCCTTCTTCCCCTTATCTCAGGTTGGCCTTCCATCAGCCATTGGGATTGTATTTCCTTTAGTATTTCCTATTACTCTCCCTGAACTTCATGACTTGAAACTCGGCACACAACTTTCTCTTAACTTTCTCTTGCTCTTCAACCTTAGCATACTAAAACATACTCTTCACCCTTCAAATCCATCCTATTACCCTCCTTGAGCTTAGTCGTTGAAACCTTTAGCACTTTAAATCTTTGGGAACTGTCAGCCGCTAGTTTCTCTATTGTTATAATTCCCTACTATGTTGCATAAATTGAATCTGACGCTCTAATACTTCCGTTAGTCCACTGATAATTTCATCTCTTAGATCCTCGTTCCGTCATCTCTACCTCATCATCTCATCCTTATTCAACCAATAGAGTTTATTGAAACTTCATCCAACAGAGTTTATTGAAACATCAACAACGTCCACGTACATAACATGCAATTTCATTTTCTAAGCTCGAGCAACTCTTTTCGTTCACCTTAAATTCCTCACAGTATAACTTTCTCTTTATCAACTCATTTTTAGTTATGTAAATTGTGCAGAGTTTCTCCCTAATGACTTTTCTTATACCTTGGGCTTTGGTTATCCATAGATTCCTTCTTAGTAACCTTTTCATTTCCTTGCAGCTTTCCTTTCCAAAGTGTAACATCCCATCACTTTTTACTGTATAAAAATTTTCTTTTTTTTAAAACACTATTGAGGGAAAACCAAAGTAACCAACAACAGAAGTCTTAATCATATAAAATATTACAAACCAGTAGTTTAAAAGCTATTAAATAAACACAGGTAAAACATTAACTTAAATTGGTTTGAAGTCATTAAACACTTGAAAACTTTTAAAATATTTAAATACATTTATTCCGTTTCTGTTAGTCATAACCCCCAAGGTCAATGTCGCTAACAGCACAAATGCCCAACCCAGCAATACTCGATCAACTACGTCCTTTATCATCTTTATCTAATCATTGGCTCCTTACCTACATCACAGGACCTAACTATGAGCCTAATGCTCAATAAGTGGTATAAACGTAAAACATGAAATACACATACAACTTTTGTAATATCGTATACAGTTTTCTGTTTTGCTTATTTGTTATTGTTCCTATCTTTTACTATTATTTTTTCTGTTTCTGTGCCGGTCGTATCCAATAAGACCATAAAAACCGCTATTTACTTATCTTTGGTTTCTATGCCGAGCGTAACCAAACATACCACAAAAATAACTATTTATGTATATTCTGTTTTATTCTGTTACTGATCTATTTTCATTTAGTTCCTGTTACCCATCTAAGTGTTAGATATTCCAACTTGGCAAGGTAGAGCGGTTTATGCACAAGGAGGTCATCCCATAGCAAAAACCTAGGTGACCAACTCAAGAACCCACATCTCTAACAACCTATTTATGTTTATTCACTTTAGTATACTTTAGAATTCCAAGTCTTAATGTTGTTATGCACATATAATTCTATCCAACGTGTTTATCATCGTATCCTCAAAACTTGATCCATCCTAACTAAGGAATTGAACATAAATCTAATAAACATATAATTCAAATATTCAAGATGTAATGTCCGAGGTATTTAATTTTGTGTAAATTGAATTAAGTGAAAATGTGAGACATTGCTATTTTTAGAAAGTGTTGGAATTTTAAGTATATAAATATTTGTTACTAAAGAAAATAAGGATTTAAAGTTATTAAGGAATTAAAGATAAAAATAGGATGAAAATAGAGGAAGGTAGCTGGCGGTCGATCACGGTAGTCAACTAGCTCAGTGTCGATCGACCGGCGAGATCGACCGGCGATGTTGAATGCAAAATTTGGCGGCTGTTCAACGAATGGTGGTTGATTACCCTTGAAATAAATCGATTGAGCGCCATTTATTATCACCTTATAGAAGAGATATTTAAATGCTAGAAATGGAAAAGCTTTGTCTCTTGGCGCTTCAGTTGATGTTCAAGCATTTTCTTTTTCGATTCTTCATCTTCAGGGGGTGACTGAAGAGTCATTTAGAGTGATGTATAAATAGGACATGAGGGTTAGGAGTTTTTCCTTTTGGAAAAATTGGACAAAAGGTGAGTTATCTTTTTTGTAAGTTATTATAGACAAGGGAGGAGTTTATTCGGCTGCTGAAAGCAAAGGAAAGGGACACACGAAGTAAGTAATATTGCATGTGACTCTCCGTAAGGACCTACGTCGCAGGAGTAGGATTTGTTTGCTGAATATGTTGTTGTCTGTCCTTTGCAAGTTGTTACTCTTTGTAAGTTCTAGTTGTGTGATGGTTTCCATGAGCCTATGCTTATCTGTTTGACTAGTTTCTATGTAATAGATGATAGGTGCTAGTTAGTTGATAATCAATTGTAGTGAAGAAATGGGTGTTGAACATTCTATTGTTTTTCTTGGATAGTTCTATGCATTATAACTATATATATATATGCCTCTCTTATTTTCCCTGCATGAGAAATTGTCTTTAGAGGGATGAACTGCTTTGACCGAATTACTTGTGATATTGTCCTGTTGCATTAGATTGTAGCACAATATTATTCTTTTAAGAATTATGTTGCTGTTGATGGTGTTCTCCATTAGTGGCTTAATACTTCGTATGTTCTCAGTAGAATTTAGAGTATTAAATATATTGATTGATATATGTCACCATATAGGAACTTCCTTTTATGAACATTAATATACAAATTTAAAGGATTAGATTAGATTGTTATTAATTATATTGTTTCCATCATAGAATAAGTAGAGTATATATAACCTCATTTATGTAAATTAATGGTAGTTGTAAAAATTAGAGAAAAATATGAGGACTTAAAACTTTATTGATACTTAATGTCCTTATAGAATTTATTCATGACTATATTATGGTTAAGTCATGTTGTTAACATAATGATAAATGCATGTCTAGTGAGAAATTGTAGTCGATGCATGATTCTTGCTTATTGTTAGTTATTTGTAGCATTGTTTTCGATAAATGAACTGTTGTGTGACATTCATATATACATGTTAGTAGGATTGAACATGAAACATTGCATGGGCTAATAATAAAGATAATAAACGGTGTTTTCTATGTGAGTTTGGAAACTGAAGAGGTTGCTCACGCGTAGAAAATGGCTTGCATGAGTAAGTTCAAAAACTGAAGAGGTTGCTCTTACTCAACAGGGGGTGAGTTCGGAAACTGAAGAGATTGCCCACACCCCATTTTTAGTGAGTTTAGAAACTCAAGAGGTTGCTCTCACGTAAAAACAAATTCAAGCGGTGAGTTGGGAAACTGAAGAGGTTTCTTTCACCCAACATATGGATATATAAGGCTTATACATGTAGAGTTGTCATAGAAGGTACAGTTGCATTTCATTTTATATTTCTTACTAGGCAATAGGCTAATTATTCCTCCTTAGGTGTAGGTATGGATTGTGAGCCGATTGAAGTGAATGTTGGAGAAGTATGATGCAATGCAAGCTTGTGTTACCATGCACGAAATGACCTCGGGGGTAATGGCTCTAATGAATAAAAGTTATTTTAAATGCATAAAGACTTTGTTATGGATTTTAAGTATTTTATTTATGTTATTTCTGTAAGACAGTTAAATGTTTTTATTATGCATAACATACTTTCATATTTTTCAATTAAGTATATTTTAATGGGTTTTTAAAATGATCATAATTTTACTAAAAATTCATAAACGGAAATGGGATGTTACACAAGCAAACAAACAAACCCTAATTCCCGTGATGTAGACCCTTTCGAACAAAACACATGCAGTACCACTTCCTTGGAGTACTTAGCTTTAACAAGTTAGCACTTAAGTTTCTTCTCCTCAATTCCTAATCACAATCAGATAGATATTTTACACATCAATAACAATTCTCCAAAACTATCATCTATCCACAAGTTACACTTCAGAGATTATTATTATCCCTAACTACAACTTAACAGGCTTAATTCTCTCCATAGCATTACTCTCAACAATTTAGGTTACATACAATCTACTCCTTTCACATCCAAACTCAACCATTTATTCCAACAACCACCTTATCCTACAACTCATCTCAACAATTTATTCCACATGATAATAACGAATCATAAACTCAACTAACAGATAGAACCATATCCAGAATACTAGCAACGGCCAATAGGTTACCATAGCACAATGGATCCTTTTCTTAAAGTCTATTATGAATGATCATCATACCGACTTAATGTGTTTCCCAATTGTCACAAAAATAAACACAATATAAACTCAAGCATATATTAATAACCAACTTCATGGATATCATCCTACTACTTAGATTCTACTTGGCATACAGACAGTAGCTTAATCCATTTTCCAAATATATCCAATAGCCAACATAATATAACACTAACCAATTAATATATCCAATATTATCACATGGCAGAAGCATCCAATAGTGTATAATAATTGAACTAGCAATTTGTTTCACATTTATCTACAACACAAAATAATTTAGAAACAATTTGATTGCTACCATGAACAACTCATCAAATCGACATAAGTCATACCATTAAACAGAACCAATATAATATATATCATGTAGGGAGAAACTGTTACCTATAAAACTCAAAGTGAAGCTCTGTATTTCCTTCTCTATTCAAGGATTCAACATTCACAGTTTTTCTCCTGTGAAACTCACCAAATCTTTCTCTCAAAACTCTAGAATATTCTCACAGTTTTCTAACAAAATCATAACCTCACAATTCTTGGTTTCCTTCATAGTTCCTTTCTGTCAAACTCTCATCCCAATCTTCTCTATTTATAGGCTAACATTTGGACTCTTCATTATCCACTGAAGATAGAAGGTCAATGGTTTGGATGTTCCATTGTCCAGATGCGTCAAACGACCAATCTAAAAGCTTCTAGGTGATGACATTTCCATTTCTGCAACTTATGGAATGCCGGTCGATCATTTCTTCTTCAGCCGATTGACCACCATTCAATCAATCAACCAAAGATTTCTTGTTTTAGATTGCAGGCCGATCGTGCCGGTAGATCGATTCCTTTGGATGATCGACTGCCAATCATCCAAAACATTGCCTGCATTTTAACACCGGTCGATCAATTCCATCAGTGGATGATCGACCACCATTTTAAATCATCAACTGCAGACTTTGTTCCAGATTACTGATGAACGACCCGGACGGTCCATGCAATTGGACAAATGACCGCCACTTCTAAATCGATCGTCCGCCGTTTCAAATATTCACATGAATATTAGAATTCTGTAATATTAATCTAAATATTCATGTGAATATTAATATTATAATTCTATAATATTACATCTTCAACCTCCATAATCTATATAGTATACTCTTCTAATTTCGATAATTGTCACTCTAGCTCATATCGTCCTACCTAACTGCAAATATCATCACACAATTTTTTATAACCTTAATCTTTTCCCTAAACTGGACATAATTCAAGGTATCATAATTCACTTCTTCCAAATGTGTTTCTATTGACCAATACCTTCCTTATTGTCCATTATAATTCCAAAAATCTCAAAATTACCACTTAAATTGTATGCTTAGCATAACAAAATTTTGGGATATTACACAAAGAACTGCTTTACTCCTTTGCACATGTCCTCAAAGTTCAGCTTAGTTTATAGCCCTCAAATGCTCATCCTTTCCATGATAATTCTACCATCTACCTAATCTTTTGCAACTTAGGCAACCTCACCTAATTGTTTACATGATTTAGTTCATGTAGGATTCACTTTTCACCTATCCCAATTCCAATTTATAAAAATTTGGGTAGAGTCTTCCATGTTTCTTTACTCCCCCAAAAGCTACATTCATACATCCTATAATCAAACCCAAATAGTTCTAGAAAATTCTATTTCTAATTGCTGCATAATCAATGAGGCAACATACACTAACTCATTAACTTCACCCAACCCATAATTATACACTCTCTTTTTCCAAATCAAATAGTTCTTATTATCCATTTCGCTTAATGTTCCTTCTCTTTTCATATAACCAATATCCATACATCACATATCCTAAGCAAAATCTTCTTTTAATCATTCAACAAAACAATACAATCAAAGTAACATTAAATAAACTTATAGTAAATGAAGTATTTTCACGTCGAAATTTGTGTTGGATGGCAGTATATAGAACTGATTTAAAAACTCGGGTACTGTGATACCATAATTGTAGTAACCCAATTTTTCCTTTCTCAAAACGTGTAATTTTGAAGACATTTTTCTTTCATAAAAACAGCGGAAGACTTTTATTAGTAAAACAAAACAGTTGAAAATGCGATGAACAAAATTCTTTTCTTTTTACAATTCAAATACATTACAAAACCCTTTACAAACCATTTTCCTTAAATCCTTTAACCTAGTCAAGCACAAGATCCATGCGTGCAAATCCTTCATCAATTGCCTTTTATCCTGATCTCGCATATATACCTACATCATAAGACTTAAACTATGAGCCTAAGGCTCAGTAAGCAATATAAAATAAAACATGCACATGCTATGTAGGTTTTGAAATCCGTATGTAGTTTTCAGTTTACATTTTCCTTTACCATTACGTTTCTTTTGTTTCTGTGTCAGGCTTTCTGTACCGGTCCACAAAAATGTCTATTTATGTGTCTTTTGTTTCTGTGTCGGGCTTTACCTACCGGTTCACAAAAACCTCTATTTACATTTATTCGCATTTCGTTTTCGTTTCCATTTTGTTTTCAAAACATATGCTTAAAACTCATTTTGTATCATTTTGAAAACCATGATACATGAATGCATATGAATGCATACAATACCATATCCTCAAAGCTTGATCAGTATCAATCCTATATCCTCTAGCATGATCCATATCAAATCCTTAACTTAAATCTAATAAACACGTCATTAAAAGAACTTAATTCTAATAATAAACACAACATCAAGCAGCATTACATCCTCAAGACATGATCACAACCTAATAATCTAGTAAATACAAGCGACATACAAATCCTAACTCTTGTGATGTTGGCCTTTCGGCAAAACATAAATAATATCACTTACCTAATATCTTTATAGAGTTTTAGCACTTTATTCTTCTTCTAGTACCTTCAAAATCATTAACATTTCCTTATCAATAATCACAGTCTATTAATCTCAACATATTCCTTATTCACGCTTATAAAACATTAATTAGAGACTAACTTCAAATCATCAACTTAACCTTATTCTCAACATTCCTTCTTCTCTTCACTGATTATCATATACGTATACAACAGACAACACAATTCATGTAAGTAGAATCACACACAAGAACCATAAAATAATTCTACAACATGATTAATTCTCTCAAATAACTGTCCAACATAATGGCAGAGCATCCCCATCAATATACCCAACATTTAATCAACATCAAAAGGAAAACCAAACACTGTAACAACATTTCAATATCTCTAGAACTTAATGTCGAAAGATGAAGGCTATACCATAAATCTGTAACGACCCAGATTTCTTAACCGTTTTAAAAGTATGCTAAGTTTTACCAAAACAAATCTCGAAGTTAAGTTTTTCTTAAAAATCTTTTTATAAAGAGAATCAGAGTGCAAAACACGATGATTACTAAAGCTCATTTTACTATTAATTAAATAGTGAATATTACCTACGATTTGCGAAAACGATATAAAAATTTGTTCATAAAAGTTGTGGAAGCGTAACTAAACAAGAAATTCTATTTACAAAAGGTAAGAAACTATCATCAACAGTTTAGCGGAAAACGACATTGAAAAACATTAAATTAAGCTTCAAGGTTTTGAGTTTCCAAATAAGGCCTACATAATATTTGAAATAATATTCAAGTAAGGGCAATAAAGGGCAAATTAACGTTCATAAAAAGAAAACAATTCAGCGTTAGGCCTTACAACTTCCTTATTCTTCATTTCTTAGCGTCGTACTACTACTCCGCTAGCATCTCCATCGGATTCACTGCAGGCTCCACCGAAATGGCCTCTTCTATAATGGCATAATTACTTCGTTACCTACACCACAGGTAAGGATGTGAGCTTACGCCCAACAAGTAAATGGGGGAAAATAATTTATGCATTTCTCTCTTTAATTCTTCTTGGAATGGGGGCCACCCAAGCCAATTCTTTCGTTACGTTCTTTGGTTCTTGGTTCTTTACTCGTACTCCGAGCTGGAGATTGGAGGTTGTCCTCTGAGATGGCCTAGTTGATCAGCTTCTAACCTCCTATGTGCATACTAGTCCCTTTCCCAACTTGGTGAGTGTGTATCCTAGCAGCTAGGCTAGATCCAGACTACCCATCTACCCCAACTTCCTATTCGTTCACTTTTTTTGGTGTGTCCCACCTTCTGGCTTTTTTCTCTTTCTTGCGTATCTCGCCTTTAGAGTTCTTCTTCTTTCCGGCGTATCCCACCTTTAGAGTATCTTCCCTTCCAACGTATCCCGCCGTTAGAGTTTCTTCAGTGACTGGCATTTCCCGCCCGCCCCGAACATCCGTGTTCTTAGCATTTTCCTCACTCATGCATATGGGTACCACCCCGAGGGGGTACCCCCTATTTGGTTTCTATTAACGTGAACTCAACTTAACTTCTTTATAATAAATAACGCATATATGGGAAGTAAAGGACAATGCTTTAGGGGATCCACAGTAAACAATGAATGAACGAATAAAAGTACATGCTTTACATAACAAAAGTAATGACGGCGTTTAACTAACCATACTATTAAAGTTCACTAAAACAAAACAGAATATGCTTTCATATGTAAGGAAAGTAACGACAACATAGAACAATGAGCTAAGAATAACGAACATGCTTTGTAAACTTAAGAAGAACAGCAACGAAATGACGATAAATTTAAGATGACAAAACATGCTTTTAATCCACTATGCAGAAAAAAAAAAAGAGCATTGAAACATGTTTCTAATCGACTATTCAACAAAAATACGTTCAACAAATCATGATTTTAATCGAACTTAACAACAGAAAAACCAACAACACAACATGCTTTTTAATGGACAAGATACAACAAAGAAATATCGACAATAGGACAGCAGGACGTGCTTGTTAATCGGTTAATGTACAGTAGGAAATCATGCAGCGAAATATGCTTTAACTCTCTAAATACAGTAGCGAATCATATCAAATTATAACAGCGAAACATACGTTGAACGACTACCTGATGAATACTATACAGCAAGAGAGTACGATCATACAAACATGCTTTTAATCAACTATGTAGCCGGACTAAACATGCTTTTAAGCAGCCAAAATAACAGCATTTTACAACATCTAGCATGCTTTTAGGTCGACTACACAAGAGAAACTAGCATGCTTTTAATGACTAAATGAAACAGCGGAAAGATGTATACAGCTAAACATATTTCATACAGCTAACATATTTCTAATTGATCATGACAGCGGAAAGAACATAGTTAGCTAACATTCTTTAATCAAATGTAATAGCAGGATTTAGAAATGACTACGCATGCTTCTAGTCAACTGAAAACGGCAGGAAATACAACAAGTGGGCATGCCTCTAATCGAACAGCAGACGTACTTTAAGCTATGGCGACAGTTCTATACAGCAAGAGTAATTTACAATAGAGCTACATGCTTCTTATACCATAATAGCAGCAGCAATAATGAAATAGTCTGCGTTTGATAATAACAAAGCATACAATAACAGAGGCCATATCACTAGGGGATCTCATGATTTCTATAGTTATTCATCTCTTTTTATAGAGTAAATGAACATCGAAATAAGGTCATAACAACAGTCATTCATTCCTTTCATCTTTCTTTCACATTTCAGCCATGGTTCTCATTTCCATTCACGTTTTCTTTAGAAGTGTTTAGATCTCATTCTTTTGTTTCTTTTCATTTGTTTGTTGAACATTAATAGCAACGAAAATAGAAGGGAAATGACAAACGATATATCTACAAATTGAAGAGTAAGGATAGTAGCAAATATTGTAGGAAAACAACGGAGTTCATCGAGAAATTTCTACTTATTCTATCAACTACGGCAAAGTAAACTACCAAGCATACACACACTCACACACTCTCTATTACTTGGGTGTAGGGCCTCCAAATGGCCAAGACTACCCATATCCTTACCTCACCAAATGAAAATGTCACGAATAACAGCTCCCCCTCCCTTAGCTTTCCTCTTCAAACAGCGGCCTTTCAGCAAGACAACGAAGAACAACCGAGAAGGAGACGAAGGTGGAAGCTGGAGAAATAGGACTTACCCATGGGACACTTTGGATGAGTGGCAGGGGGAGGAGCAGGAGACAAGACTCTGCAGGTCAGGATCATGGGTGTGAGGGTCGTCGTGCTGCATTTCTATTGGTTCCCCGTCATTTTCTCTCTGATTTAATTCTTATTTTGTCGCTGAACTGGGGCGATTCGGACAAGTGCGGATTACTTGCTCTTGTCCGCAGTCCATCCACAAGGCCAAATCCCTTAGTCCCCTTCTCATCCGTATAGTCCACAGGCCAGGTCCGGACGCTAGTCCCCATCCGCATCGTCCGTATTTATTGTCCAAATGTGTCCAAGAATTGGACAGATTCAAATCGGACGATGTTCCTCCTCGTCCACAGGCATCCTTGTTCGTCTGAAAGTCCTCAAACGTAAACAGATTCAATGCGGACGCATCCCGTTCTTGTCCACGTCGTCTGTATCTTCCTAAAGTCTCCAGACTTAAACAGATGCGATGTAGACACATTCTTCCTCGTCCGCATTGTCAGCATAGTCGTTTGAAAGTCCACATTACGTAAAAGTTCGAACGCTTCATCACATCCCCGAAGTCAGCCCAGTTGGGGCGACATTCCAAGTATGTTGCGGATGACACTCCACGTCCACAACGTTGTCCTCAAGAGTCCTAATGAACCAAAAGTCGATTTCCTTTGCATTTTGGATTAATTTTTTATCCGAATCGGGTTTCCCCACAAAATAATGAGTCATGACACAACACCTATAGGGATGATGTATACCTATATTATGCCAATTTCCACTTCCAAAGTTTAATTATATCATTTAACGAAAAAATTAGGATTGAGTTGTTACAAAATCTCTAAGCGTAAAACAAAGAAGCATGAAACCATAGAGAGCAGTATCAACGACAGAGCATAACATCCATTAATCCTTCAAAGCAATAAACCAAAGAAAGGAAACTGATCTTCTATCTTCTACTACTTTCACGTAAAAATCCATAAATAGAAGAGAATGAATCTTTCTTACTTGAAACACCCGAGAAGAAAGCAGCTCATCCACTCCTCCTTCACCTTCTTATGTCTTCTTCTTCTTCTAAGAACTCATTCTCTCTTTCATTCCTTCTCTCCTTCCTCACGGTCCCATTTCTCTTTAGAGACTCAATTTCCCCTCCTCTCTCTCACTTTCTCTTCTGTTCTCTAGCTCTATTTATTTCTTCAGAAGCTCACTTAGTCTTTCTCTCTTTTGTCTCTCTTTCACTTTTCATATTAGTTCTGTTCCGTATAAGCTCCAAGCATATACCCATAATATCGCACGTTGATGGCCGACCAACAAAGATTTGTCCGCTGTTCCCCCCTCTGCCACATGTATGATGTGTCCCAAGGGAGCCCTATTTCTTCAGCCTTCATCTCCTTGTTCCTGATTTTTTTGTTCTTCCTAGAGGGGCTAGTGGGTTTCTTCGTGGAGGGTTTCGCTAGGGGAGCTGCTGTCCGTTTGAGTCTTCATTAGAGTAAGGTAAGGATATGGGTAGTCGGTGGCCATTTGGAGCCCCTACACCGAAGTATACGTTGTGTGAGTGATTGGTTCTTGTCATATAACTATGCAGTTCTTCTAATGCCTTTGGTTTTGCTATGTAGAAGCTTGCTAGGTGACCTAACCACCCTCCCCCCACGTTATTCCTTTAGGTGCCTTGCTAGTTGCTCTGCTTTATTTGTGTTAAATGTTCATATCAAGTGAAAGTGTTAGCTAAGTTAGAATCAACCAAGGAAACAATGTTGAAAATTGATGAAAAGTATAAATGGCTGACTGATGAGTTTCTATTGTTGCAACTAATGGTGACTTCATTTTTATGATAAGCTTTCCATTCAATAGCTTGTGTGTATGTGGATTATTTGTTATGTGTTTACCATTTCATTAACGTGTTGTTCACTAACGTTATAGGAAATTGGAAAGCATTACTATAGCTGTTTCATTATTGCCATTCTTGTTGTTATCTTTTGGAAGCATGGTTTTGCTAATCAGTAATTATCGCTATAGATCTTAGTGGTTTGAAAAGATTACTCTTACATTCTGTTTTGGTATTTCTCAGTTGACATTCATAGTTTGTTTGTATTTTTACTGTCGTGTTCAATTAGAAGTATGGTTAGCATTTATTTTTCTGATATTGATCATCATTTGATAAGCACGTTTTGCTGCTGTTTTTCTTTACCGTTAAGAGCATGTTTGACCGTTCTGCCTTCCATAATTTGTTGCTGTTAATTAGTAGTGAAAATGCACATTTCGCTGCTCTCATTGGTTGTAATTGCGTTGTTATGTTCAATGAGAAGCATGAGTAGTTGTTCGTGATTTCCACCGTTATATCTGAATAAAGCACGCTTAGTTATTTATGTTTTTTCGCTGTCATAATCAATTTAAAACATGATGAGTTGAACATATCTCCTGCCATTTTATTTTAGTCCTTAAAAGCATGTTTAGTCTTTTGTGTAGTCGATTAAAAAGCATGGTAGATGTTCGTAATTATTTTTTGTCACATAGTTGGATGAAAGCATGTTTAATGTTCACCTACTACTGTTCTGTTGAGTTGATTTAAAAGCATATTTTTGTTGTTCGCTCCAATTAATATTCGCTTGCCGTTCTATTTTGACATCTCGCTGCTGTATTATTGAGTAAAATCATGTTGGCATGTTCATATTCTTCTGTTTAAATAGTCGATAGAAAGCATGCTTAGAAAATATGATTAGTGCTTGCTTCCCAACGTGTTAGTATCCATGTAAACTGTACGTTTTTTGCTGTTTCGTTAAGTATTCCTGCTATCGTGCTTTAATGTTCTGCTCTAAGTTATTGTTGCTGTTCAATTGGTAGTAAGCACGTTATGCCATTTTAAATTCAACACGTGTTCGCTGTTGTTTTCCTTAGGTTTACAAAGCATGATTGTTGTTCCAATTCGACCTCTAATCATTATTCTATGCTGTCGTAATTCCCTTACATATAGCATGCCCCGTTCTTGTTTTTATTGGGTAGTAATTGTTTTGTTAGTCGTTAATAGTATGATAGCTTTCATCTCGTACTGATGCGCCATCGTTACTTTCGTTATATAAAACATGTACTATTATTCATTGTACTCATCGTTTATTGTAAATCCTCTTGAGCATGGTCATTTATTTCCCATATATGTGTTATTTAATTGAAAGTGTTAGGTTGTACTCACGTTAATAGAAACGAAATAGGGAGGGTACCCCGTAGGGGTGGTATCCACATGCATGAGTGAAGAAAAACGCTAAGAACAAGAATGTTCGGGGATAGGTAGGATATGCCCATCACCGAAGAAACCCTCCGGCAGGATACGCCGGAAGGGAAGAAACCCTGAAGGCAGGAAACGCAAGAAGGGGAGGAACCTTGAAGGCGGGATATGCCAGAAGGGGAACAAATAAGGAGTTAGGGTAGATGGGTAGTTCGGATCTAGCCTGGCAGCTAGGATATACCCTCACCAAGTTGGGAAAGGGACTAGTATGAACTTAGGAGGCTAGAAGCCCATCAAACTAGGCCATCTCAAAGGACAACCTCCAATCTCCAACTCGAAGTACAAGTAAAGAACCAAGAACCAATGAACGTAATGAAAGAATTGGTTTTGGTGGACCCCATTCCAATGAAGACTAAAGAGAGACATATATAATTGTTTTCCCTCATTTTCTTACTGGACGTAAGCTCACATCCTTACTTTTGGTGTAGGTAACGAAGTGATTCTTCTAGGAGCAAAGGAGGCCATCCCGTGGGGCCTGTGGTAGATCCGGAGGAGACGCCAGCGGAGTAGTAGTATGACATCAAGTAAAAGAAAAAGAAGTAATTTTGTAAGGACTAATGTCAAGATCTGTTTTGTGAACGTTAATTTTTCCCCTTTTTAACCCTTTTAGAATAATTATTCAGGATGATATTTTGGAAATTCAAATCTTAGACTTTTATTAACATTTTAAGTGATGGTTCAATTATACTTCCGCTAAATTTATAAATCGTAGTTTTTTTCCTGATTTAATTTACCTTTTTAATAAGTTAGTAAGGATAGGATTTTGGCCCTCTGATTTTAATTATTGAAAGGTTTCTAAATAACGTTTTTCCTTATTTCTATTGTTTAGGAAAAACATAAAATTTAAAGTACTCATAAGATAAGTAACAATGTTTCTCGTAACATTTTTTGCTCGTTTCCAAAAGGTTTAATATCTTAACGTAACGTTAAACTAAGTAAGAATCCATATCGTTACAATTACAAATGGGATTTATGTGAAAAGCCCCATTATCATCACTTCTAAATATTGAAATGTTTAAAGTAGAATTACCGAACATCCAAAAGGAAAAGGTTTTTTGTGATGATAATATGTATATGTGGCATCCACATCTTTGCCATATTAATCTATATATGATTTACAGACTTGTAAAGCATGGTCGTTTCAAGATCTAATCATTGAATTTTTAGCAATTTGTAAATCTTGTCAAGAGAATAAAATGACCAAGATGCTCTTTTCGATAGAGTCATAGGGTTGAAGAACCATTAGAGCTCATATATTAAGATGTACTTTGTACAATATCTAGGTGTGCTAGATATGACTACGAGTACTTCATCCTTTTTGTTGATGGCTACACTAGAAATGATATACTTGTGCCATTCAGCTAAAGTCTGAAATCTTTAGAAAGTTTCAAGAATATAAAGCTAAATCTGAAAAGCAATTAGCTAATTAAATCTATATTCCGACTGTAAGCATTATCCGTTAAGGTTTTGAATTTTACCTAACTAATAATATATAACATTCTTCAGCAAAATGGTGTTTTTGAGAAAAGAAATAAGACTTTAACCCCACATGGTTAGATCCAAGATGAGTTAGTCAATATTCCCAAAATTATTTTAGAGATATGGCATGCAAATTGCAACCTACATTCTAAATGTAGTCCCATCTAAGTGTAGGATCGATATATGCCTATAGAGGGGGGTCAATATAGCGTTTTAACTTTTTCGTGCGATATTTTAATCTCTAATTACCCTAAGTGAATTAATGCATATTATTAAAATATCGATAACAAATGTATGCAATAATATGAAGAGTAAGGGTTAGAGAAATGCACACAATATTTGTTTACGCGGTTCGGCAAACTAGCCTACTTCCGCGCTCCAAGTTGCACTTGGAGATACACTAAGTAATTGGCTTAAGGGTGCCAATAAAACCGTTTACAAATTGACTATTAGACCGGGCGTCACCCTTGACTAATTATAAGGTCGTCAACCTTAGACTCTTACGAGTCGTCACCCTAAATTTGACTATTTCGAGGCGTCACCCAAGTGTGATGAATTCTTAGGGAATCACCCTTTACAATCAAGTACAATAATAATTCAGAGATTAAATCTCAAATCTATCTAATCCGAATTCTCCCAAAATATAACTCGCAAGTTCGGAATAGGGAGAATTAGATATGCAACAATATCGAAAGCTCACAGAGATTTTATCGCGTATGAAAATCGGCAGAGCTTCGCTTTAGAATCTTAGGTTCATTATAGAGAGCATAGAGTGATCCTCTATTCATAAACTCTGCCACTGCGTCTTCCGGACGACCTCAGCGTCCGCACCTGTCGTCCGCAAGACCGTTACAAAAATGCCCGTTGAGAAAAATAGCCGTTGCACAGTTTTGGGCATTTGCGGACGCCATTCTCATCGTCCGCTGCGTCCGCATCTATCGTCCGCATCTTCAATAAAATTGGACAGATTCAAAGTGGACGCCATTCTCATCGTCCGCTGCGTCCGCATACATCATCCGCGTCTTCAATTCCCGTCTGCACAGCTGAAGACTTGCGGACGCCATTTCACGTCCGCCTCGTCCGCGACCACCGTCCGCATATCCATCAAAATGGACAGAGGCAAATCGGACGACTAAGCCTCGCGTCCGCCTCATCCGCTGCGTCCGCAACTGCACAGCCCACTTCATACTTTCACAAAATGTTTCCTCTAAGTCATACGAACCTTCCATTCTCCTGCATAGACTTAGAGAAACACATTAAACATTCCCAATACCCTTAATCAAGGGTATTCTCAATTTAATCGATAAATATGATATAAAAGAATTCAATGTATAAACAACTTTTACACTTTATTAAATTTCACATAATCTAGATCACATAGTCTAAACAATCTCCCTTATTAATGATGTCCATAACATATAAAGTTGTTTATATCCAAATCCAAACCTAAGCATGTGCCACAAATATTGCATATTTGATTTACTAAATTAAGTTATGCAATTTATCCACCAATTAATCCAAGCCACATGCTACTAAAATACAACTTATTGATTTACTAAATTAATACACAATTTAGTCATCATCAAAATAAAACTTAGCCTAACAAAAAGGATAACAATCTCCTCCTTTTCGATGATGACAAAATCTAATAAGTTGTTTACCCTAAAACTAAGCATTTGCATAAAACTATTGCATATTAGATTTCTCCAAGTAAGTTATGCAATATATCAACAATGAATCCATGCACAATGCTACTAAACTCTTCCTAAAAGATATTACAACTTATATATCCTTCTCCCCCTTTTTGTCATAATCAAAATGTAATTCTAGGGGAGGAGAGTTTAAACACTATCAAGAAATGTAAAAAAATATCAAAAAATGCATTGAAGAAATTCTCCCCCTTAAACGTTAACAACATGAGAATAATGAGGGAATAAGCATTAGAATTCAAAGATAATTGCAACAAATAATTTTATTGAAAACAAATTTCTCCCCCTTAATCAAGAAGTTAATCCACAAATCAAATAAAGGAGGAAAATAAGTATTAACATTCAATATATAATTTAATTACTCCTAGAGCAACTATCAACAAGCTAAAAACTATCTCTCCTCTTAATCGATGAATCTAACCAAGAAGCAAACCATGAAGAGAAATATACATTCAATTGCAATTTGTGGTTAAAAGAAATATTCCAATTGTAAATAACCACAATCACAAAGATTTCACAAAAATATTCTCCTCTTTTGTATCAAGCATAGAAATTCATTTGAGGGAATATAGACATTAAAGTTCAATGAGTGGTAAAAGATAAGATATCAATCTAAGCAACCACAATCACAATTCAATAAAAATATCATCCCACTTTGTCATTAAGCATACATATACATTTAAGGGAATATGCATTCCAATTCAATTTGTGGTATAAAATATGATACCAATTTGAAAAATCACCACTAGAAAATATTCAATCAAATATATTTTCCCTCTTTTTGCTCATTAAGTCTAAATATATGGAAGAGTATTATGCATTTAAGTTCAAACAATAAGCACATAAAACGAATGGGATTCAAGAAATTAGAAATCAAATGTAGGAACTAGAATCCATTTAAGTTCAAGAATTGTAAACACATGTTCAAATTCTAACAAGTGATATCATTTGAAGAATTAAGAAATTAACAAAGGATACCAATTGATGATAATTCACAATGTGAAACAAAACAAGTTTTCCAAATAATTATACCAATTGTAAGTCCAAAGTTAAAATCGTATCATTTTTGTCAATTGTGATACCAATTGTAAGTTCAAAAGAGAATCCAAAACACATATCTATGAGAGATACCAATTGAAAGAATAAATACAAGGTCTTACCATATAATACCAATTGAAAGAATAAATACATTGATTTAAAGATTTGAAACTAAAAAAGAAGATTATGAAAAACCAATTTGAAAGTTAAATACAAATTCTTCTTCCATTTGATGATAAGCAATTTTAGTCATAACGGAAGCAAACTTATCAAGATTAAAACATTTGTATTTTTCTCCTCCTAAATCATTTATCTCATTTCAATTCAAGGAGAAATATCAAAGTTTAAGCCTAGCGGAAGCAAGTTCATCAAAAATAAAAAAATAAAATCAACATTTAATAACAAGTCAATAAACTCTATACAACTTGATATTCTCCCCCTATATTCATGATCTAAATAGCAACAATGAGGAATTCAAAAAATTAATACCAAATCAAATGTCTAAAACATTTATCTCCTCCTTTTATCATATATACATATAATCCAAAGGAGAAGTTCACAACAAATTTTTGAAAAGGTATAATAATTGTTCATAGCAATGATCTCTCTCTTTTGAAAGAATCAAAATCAAATCAAGAGAATGTTCTAAATTTTCAAGAATGGAACATTTGCCTAAACAATTTATATCTTCTCCCTTTTTATCTATAGCAAAATCAATTCAAAAAGGGAAAACCAACAAAATAAAACCAATTGTTGGAAGCCAAATCTCAAGCAACAAAAATAATCCAAGATAAGAATTATGCAAAATTTAGCTTAGAGATACCAATTGTAAAATACAAATTTCAACCTATAGGTACCCTATCAATATCTTCTATTCCATTCAAATCATGACATATAATATTTATTCCAAAGAGAGTTTCAACCAAACAAAATTTAAAAAAAAAACAAATTCTCTAATAATTCAAATTAAGACAAGCAAATTTAATTTTTCACCCATAAATCAATGATTGAAATAAAATCTACATTTGAAAAACAAATTAATAATTTCTATACAAAAATTTCTTTTCTCCCTCTTAGTATTAGTCAATTTAAAGCAAGAGAGATTCATCAAAGTGTGGCTTAACGGAAGCAAAATCTATCTAAAACTATACTTGAAATCAACATTTCAAAACCAATTCAATGATTTCAATACAATTCTATTTTCTCCCCCTATTTCGTTATTCAAATTCAATTCAAGGGAGAAATCAATAAAACATTATAATTAACAACTTTTCTACTCTTCTCCCCTTATATCAAGCTAATTTCAATTCATGGGAGAAGTACATTCTCAAAAAAAATAAAGTAATTTATTTCAAACAATCATCTAACTTAGCATCCAACAATCCAATGTTTTGCATGAGCATGTTCAATTTAGAGACCAAGTTGTTGGAATGCAAACCATTAAAATATAGATTGAATGAGTAAGGGCATCTTAATTCCTAGATATTTAGTGAAGAAATAATCAAATTTATAACCTATGATATCTATCCATTCACTCAAAAGACAAAATCAATTTATCCCAATGCAATTCTAAATCAACAAAATTAAACATCTAACACTCTTTCAAAGATATGCAATTTAGAATCCAATTATTGGAACCATTCATCAAAATACTAATTGAATGAATAAAACATATTTCAACCTATATATACAAAAAGATTAAAGCTAACAATTAATTCAAGAAGATTATATACTAATCAAGGTTAAAACACTTTCAGTCCCAAATCAATAATAGAACAATAGAATTGAATCAATCTATGCTTCTTTGCTAGGGAAGGTTGCGAAAGAATAAAAAAGGAAGGAAAACTTTGAGAGCGGAGATCTGTCTCAAGTCGAAGTTGGGTATGAGAGTACTGAAGTTCTTTTTGCCTCGGACAAGAATAGCCCCTTGTATGAGTGAGTTTAAGACCATGGATGCTTATTTCACATGACCCAAAAAAAAAAATCATGGTTTGATTCTATTAAAAAACCTATTTTTTATGATGTTATTTTTGTGAGGTTATTTCCTAGAAGATATTTCGTATTCCTAGAAACCCTTTCATATTCAAAGCTGACAAACTCTTTTTATAAGAAAATGTTTTGTAAAAGAAAATGAAAAAATATTAGAATCAATCTAAAATAGATATTGAAGTTTCTAATCAAAATTCATTCTTCTTATTTTCTACTTCTAATTTCCTTTCAATTGGTATTAGAGCTAACCAGGTTCGTCTAAGGGTCGAAAATGGCAACTATTAGAGCATCATCACTTGTTTCTATTTTTTCTGGCGAGAACTACGATTATTGGAGCATCAAAATGAAGACTTTTTTCTTATCTCAAGATCTATGGGATGTAATAGAAAAAGGGGTATATCTGAAGAAGCGAAAGTATATTGTTCGAGAATAATTGAAGTTGTTAATCAAATTATGGGTCTCGGTGAAAGGTGACTGATCATAGGATTGTTCAAAAGATTTTTATTAGTCTACTTGAAAAGTATGGTCATATAGTAGCTGCAATTGAGGAGTCAAAGAACTTGCAACAACTTTCAGTTATTGAGCTGATGGGTTCTCTTCAAGCTCATGAACAAAGACTAGCGAGAAGAGGTGAAAATTCTTTGGAGCATGCTTTTTAATCCAAAGTGAGTCTAAGGAACTAGAGCAAGCATTTTAAGAAAAAGCCTCAAAATGATCAGAAAAATTTTGATTTTGAAGAAGCCAAGGGGAAAGAAAAATCAACAGAATTTCCACCTTGTGATATTTGCAAAAAAACAAATCACTTGGAGAAAAATTGCTATCACACCGGAAAGCCACAATACAGAAATTGCAAGAAGTTTAGCCATATTGAAAAAGATTGCAAATTTAAAAATAATCATCAAGCTCATTATTCTGAAGAAAATAAGGAGAATGAGCATTTGTTCTTTGCATATCAAGCACTCGCTCAAGAAGAAAAAATTTGGTTTATTGATAGTGGTTGAGCAACCATATGACTTTTGATGAATCAATTTTCATAAAACTTGACAGCTCTATTAAAGCCAGAATCAAGATGGGAAATAGAGAACTTGTTGAATCTAAAGAAAAAAACACAGTAGCAATCTCAACAACTAAAGATACCAAATTTATTAAAGATGTGTTACTTGTTCCTGCTCTTGATCAAAATTTATTGAGTGTTGGACAGATGATGGGAAACAGTTATTCTTTGTGCTTTGAGAATGATTTTTATAAAATATATGATTCCAATAACAAATTGGAATTAGTTGAAGTAAAAATGGGAAGAAGCAGAAATTTCTCTATTCAATGGAGTTATACTAAAGCTATGGTGGAAACGGTGGATGAGTCTATGTTATGACATCAAAGATTTGGGCATTATAATTTTAATTCTTTGAGACTTTTACATCAAAGGGAGATGTTGAAAACTTTTCCTCTTCTAGTGAAAGTATTTCAAGTATGTGAAGGGTGTATGGTTGGAAAACAACACAAATTACCATTTCCTTCATATAGCCATTGGCGAGCAACAACAAAATTACAACACATTCATACGGATGTGTGTGGACCAATTAAGACTCCAACTTGCAATCAAAGCAGGTATTTCATTCTTTTATTGATGATTTTACAAGAATGATTTGGGTCTATTTTCTACATGCGAAATCTAAAGTTTTTGACACCTTCAAGAAATTCAAATGTCTTGTTGAAAATTAGTCTGATTGCAAAATTAAGTATTTAAGAAGTTATCAGGGGACTGAACACAATTTCAAGGAGTTTGAAAATTTTTGTGATGCTGAGGGAATTGAACATCAAATTTCCATCGCTTTTTCTCCATAGCTAAATGGAGTCTCTAAAAGAAAGAACAAAACTATTATGCAAATGGCGAGATGCATGTTGCTAGAGAAAAAAATGTCTCAAGAATTTTGGAGTGAGGCAGTGAATACTGCTGTGTTCTTGCTCAATCGTTTGCCTACAAAAGTAGTTGAAAACAAAACTCCTTTTGAAGCTTGGTATGGATTTAAACTCTCTGCAAGTTTTTTAAGGGTTTTTGGATGCATTTGTTATATTCATGTTCCACCTCAAAAGATGACCAAACTTGAAGAGAAGGTTGAAAAGAGAATACTTGGAGGATATAGCAATGTTTCAAAAGGTTTTTGAATTTGCAACTTGAAGACAAGAAAACTTGTTGTGAGCAAAGATGTAAAATTCAATGAGAATACATTTTGGGATTGGGAAGCAGAGAAAGCATTTCAACAAAGTGCTAAAGTATCAATTGAGCCATTTATTGAAGAAGAAGTTGAAGGAAATCAACATATTCAAGCAAAAATTCCTTCATCCTCTCGATTGGTTGATGAAGACAACGAAGAGAAGTCAACACATGAATCTCCGGTACAAAAAACAAGACTTCTTAGTAAAGTCTATGAACATTGTAATTATACAACACTTTAGCCAAATAGTTATGCAACAGCTTCAAAGGAGGAAGTTTGGCGGAGAGCAATGAACGAAGAAATCAGAATGATAGAAAGAAATGACACTTGGGAGTTGGTTCCTTTGCCTGCAAATAAAGAAGTCATTGGATTAAAATGGATTTACAAAACTAAGTTAAATCCAGATGGCTCTATTTTGAGGCATAAAGCAAAATTGGTTGCAAAGGAATATGCACAACGACATGGAATAGATTATAATGAAACTTTTGCTCCGGTTGCAAGAATGGATACCATTAAAGCTTTAGTCTCTCTCGCTGCATAAAATGGTTGGAAAATTTTGCAATTAGATGTGAAGTCAGCATTTATAAATGGAGTGTTGGAAGAAGAGGTATTTGTCGATCAACCATAGGGATTCAAAAAAGACGAATGCAAAGTTTATAAACTGAACAAGGCACTGTATGGATTAAAACAAGCACCAAAGGCTTGGTATGGGAAAATAGATCAATACTTTATTGAGCAAGGTTTCAGGAGGAGCCAAAGAGAGCCTACATTATACATAAAGTCTCAAAATCATAATGATTTAATCATCGTATCTCTCTATATAGATGATTTGGTTTTTATTGGAGGCAATGCTAATATGATCGAAAAATTTAAAAACGAGATGATGGCGAGTTTTGAGATGACTGATTTGGAAAATTTACATTATTTCCTTGGCATTGAAGTTAGTTAAGAAGTTGGTGTAATATTCTGTTCTTAGAAGAAATACACTGAAGATCTCTTGAAAAGGTTCAATATGATGGGCTGTGAATTAGTGGCAACTCCATTAATTCCAAATGAGAAATTGAAAAATGATGATGGAGAAAAGAAAGTAGATGCATCTATCTACAGAAGTTTTGGGAAGTTTGTTGTATTTGTGCAATACAAGACCTGACATCTTGTATGCTACAAGTTTACTCTCAAGATTTATGCAATGTCCTAACCAAATTCATTTTAGTGCAACCAAAAGAATACTGAGACACTTGTAGGGAACTATCAACTTTGGTATGTGGTATAAGAAAACATCTTATGTGAAAACTTGTCGGATTTACTAATAGTGTTTAGGCATGCTCTTGTGATGATTAGAGAAGTACTTTCGGTTATTGTTTCAACTTAGGATCTGCTATGTTTTCTTGGAGTTCGAAAAAGCAAGACAGTGTGGCACAATCAACAGCTGAAGTCGAGTATGTAGCAGCTGCTAGTTGTACAAATCAAGCCATGTGGTTGAAAAGAATACTGAAGATATGGAAGAAAAACAAACAGAGCCTATTGAAATCTTTTGCGATAATCAATCTGCCATAACAATTGCTAAAAATCCAGTCCAACATTGCAGAACCAAACATATTGCAATCAAATATCATCTCTTTCGTGAGGTTGAATCAAGAGGCGAGATTGCTATGAAGTTTTGCAAATCAGAAGATTAACTTGCTACTATATTTACTAAAGCACTCTCTCGAGACAAATTTCAGATTCTTAGATCACAACTCGGTGTCATAGGAAATTACATCAAGGAGGAGTATTAAAAAACTTGTTTTTTATGATGTTATTTCCTAGAAGATGTTTCGTATTCTTAGAAACTCTTTCATATTTCAAAGCTGACAAACTCTTTTTATAAAAAAATATTTTGTAGAAGAAAATGAAAAAAAAAACACTAGAATTAATCTAAAATAAAGATTGAAGTTTCTCATCAAAATTCATTCTTCTTTTTTTTTACTTCTAATTTCCCTTCATATTCCAATAAATATCTAGATGGTGGCTTAGTCCTTTTAGGAGATAACAAGGCATGTAATATGGTTGGCATTGGTGACGTCAAGATTAGAATATTTGTTGAAAGTATTAGAACTCTTAGAAAAGTAAGATACGTTCAGCTCTTAAAAGGAACCTAATCCCTTTAGAAACTTTAGAATCTCAAGGTTGCTCCTATAGAACTCCTAGAAAAGTTAGATATGCTCTTATATGGATCCATTGTCATTGGCAATGTCAACAACACTTGAGAAGCATCTTGTAGTAAATCGTCTGTCTAGCATATTAGGCTTGGTCACATCGGTGAGAAAGGGTTATCTTAGATTACATTATTTCTTATGTTTGGGGTCCTTCCCTTGTTAATTTCCATGGAAGAAATAGATGCTTTCTTAATTTGATTGACCACTTTTCTTGGAGAGTTTGGGTTTATATCTTCAAAAGTAAATTTGAGGTGTCAATTTGTTTGTGGAAATATTTAGTTGAAAGCCAAACTAGAAAGAACGTCAAGAGACTCAGAACTAATAATGGTCTCGAGTTCTACTCCCATGAGTTCGAAAATTTCTGTAAGACCAAGGGAATAATTACACACCATATTGTTGCTTGTGCCCATTAGTAGAATGGTCTAATCGAAAGAATGAACAGTACCATCTTGGAGAGGGTCACTTGTATGTAGATAAATGCCAGCATGCATAAGCATTTTTGGGCTGAAGCGATTAAGACTGCTTCATATTTAATCAATAGATGTCCCTCCTCAGCCTTAGAATTCAAAATTCCCACATAGATTTGGTCTGGTTTCCCAAAATCTCAACAATTTTAGAGTTTTTAGTTGTTTTCCTTGCGCTCTAGGAAAAATAAGCTTGACACTATGACTGCCAAATGCCTATTTCTAGGATATTCGGAGGGGCATTAAAGGCTACACGTTATGGTGTTTCGAATCAGGAAATCAAAAGGCATAATAAGTAGAGACGTCAGTTTCAATGAACTGCAGTTTCCAAAAAGACTAAGTCCTTCGGATAAAATCCAAGTACACCTCAAATGAGGTGGAGCTGTCTAGAGAGCTTGAAGATAAATTTGAACCGGAATCAGTCCAAAATGATCAATCTCCTAGCACCGACCCCATTGACCATTTCAGTGCATCTATTTCTCCTGATAATCATCAAAGACATGATGAATCATATTAGCTCACTAAGGATGAAGAAAGACGTTATGACTATGGTAACCTCATATCCTATGCTTTGAATGTTGCCTCAGTCATTCAGAAGTGTGAACCAGAAAATTATGAGGAAGCCTTGACATCCCCTGAATCAATTTTTTGGGGGCGTTCCATTCAAGAAGAGTTGGATTCTTTGGAAAAGAATCAAACCTGGAATATTGACAAGAGAATTTTCAAAACTGAGAGTTGTTGGATTTAAGTGGAAAAAGAAATCCAAGGGGTAAACGAACCTGGGTTCAATCTGTTCTGATTGTTGTATTATTTGAGCGACTTGCTGATGTTGATTTGCTTTTACTCTTCCTCAGCTAGATATACAAATTTGCTGATCACACTCTATCTTAGACTTTCTCACTAGGTTGTATCTTAGAAAAAACTGATTCGGTGTAGATTTCTATGATCCTGGAACAAAACCAATTAGTCTTGTTCCAAACAGGGGAAGGAACCACACCGATCGGTTGGGTTCTAATTAATGAGGAACTGAGCGGGACCAATCGAGTCCCACCCAGGGCCTACATACACGTTCTTTATGCTTTTCCTTTATGTGACAACACTCTCTAACGTATGGAAGAACACGAAACCTCAATTTTTCTACAAATTTGAATACACTGGGCATCCTTCTAAAAATTTTGGAAAATTAACAAATTTACCACTGTACTATGCAAATAATGATAAGTCAACCACTAAACAATTTTTTCTAACAAATAAAACACTCAACTATGATAAATGAATAGAACAAACATCATTGTTACATTTTCCGTTAAAAACCCATTTTTCTTGTATTTACAAATCATTCAATGGCAGACAACAACAATGATTTCTTTTGCAGAGAAGAAGACGAAGAATTCAGAGAATGGAGACATCTGTAAAAGGGATCGTAGATCTGGAATTGGAAAACTTAAAAGGAAAAATGAGAGAAGATTTATCATAAGAGGTAGTAAATTATCTAAGAATATTTTTAGAAAAACTAGTCAATTATCTTAGAAGAAATAACAAAAAATTGAAAAACAAATTGAAGGAAATGAATTTTTCATAAGAGACAGAACTGACAAAACTTTCATTCTTCATTACGCAACGGATAAGGAAAAGTTCCTTCTTTCCTTTTTTCCTCTGTGGAAAGAAGGAACTTTGCTTCCTTTGGCAGCAAAAAGAAGGAATTTTCTTCTTTCTTGTGTTTCTTCTTTCCTCATAGGAAAGAAGGAAAGTGAGGAAAGAAAGAATTTCCTTCTTTCATGTGTTCCTTCTTAGAATCCCTTCTTTCCTGTGTTCCTTCTTTCCTCTGAGAGTTCTTTTTTCTTATTGTAACACCCCAACTTTTTAAGTTGGACAACTATCGGGGTATTACCAAAGACGTTCTAGAGCATTAAGTCGAGGAGTAATTCCATTACATTTTCCTTCGTATACGTGATGTAATCGAAGTGTTGGTGTTGTGGGGATATTACATGGCGTATCTATACGTGTCATCTTACGACATGTATTTATGGGAAAAATTGTTATGGGATGGAAGCTAAGTTGGAAAAAATGAAGAAAAGTTGGAATTATAGAGTTACGGACTCATGCGGACAAGGAAAGGACGAGAATTCGTCGTCCATATGTGTATGACGTGGCTACCTTGAAGATTGGGACAAAGTAAGGATGAGGTGAGGTTTCCTAATGTGTCTAGAGTGGGACTTCGAACGCATGCAGAAGAACTAGTGGACATAAAGTGTCGTTCGTAAGTGCTTAGCCATGCCAGCATTAGGCTTGGGACGACATGGGGACGCGATGTCTCGTCCTAACTTCACTATACTGTGAAGTTGTGGAGGACATGCGGACGACACTGCGGACGAGATGTATCGTCCGCACTCACGTTGCACACACAGGGAAGAGTAGGGACGAGACTCAGGACGTGATTTGGCGTCCTGAGTACACTATCTCATAGTGTTGCGAATGAGGGTCCGGACAATGCGAACGGGGAAGCATGTGTCCGAATTGAATCTGTTCTATCCTGGACAGTTTCGGACGACTGCGGACGGATGTGGACGAAGGGAGAGCTCGTCCAATTTGAATCTGTCTGATTTTACGACATTTCTGGACGACGCGTGGATGCCACATGGGGATGCAATCTGGCATCTGAATTCCAGTTTCTGACAGTACGGATGAGGTGGGGACGCATTTTCCCGTCCGAAACCTGGTTTTAGCCTGTGTAATTTTAGCCTTGCGGATAAATCCAGACGAGACCTATGCTTCCGCACCCGTCCGAATTAGCCTAGTCCTACGAATAAAATAAGAAGAAAATCAAAAAAAATTTCAGAAAATCCTAGATTTACCGACAAGAATAGACCCTCGCCTCCCCATGGGTGATGAAAATAGTCCCCCTATACCCGTAGCTGGCCTTCCCCCTGCCTGGAGACATCATGGTGTCTCCTTCCCTCTCCAGGTAATAGCCTCTCCTGCCTTCCTCTTCATTTCATTCTTCTTCCTAGGTGAGGAATATAGAGAGAGCGAGAGAGAAAGAGAGAGTGATAGAGAGAGAGAGAGAGAGAGAGAGAGAGGTTTGTGAGAGGGTTCCAATTGATGAGTGAAATTGTGTCGGTTGTGGAAGAGTGTGGTGGGCTAAAAGGAGTGAGCAACGAGAGGTGAGTTAGGGAGTGAGAGGTGTGTGTGCTGTGAGCTGGTGTGCTGTTGTGGAACAGTGAGGCTGGGAGTGCAATTGTCCTTGAATGATAGAGTCTTAAAAATTGGTAAGGGACTAGTGGTGTCTTGGCCATTTGGAGGCCCTGCACCACAAGCAGAGTGTGTGAGTAGTGTTGTTACGTGTTGTGCTTTCCTTGTTGAATCCTTTACTGTAATTTGTTTATTAAGTGGTTGTTAAGTGATAATCCCTTGAATGATACCTTGGTCTCTTATTTCCATTGATATGTGTTATTTCTTTATTGTTAACACTGATATTTATTAGTACTATAAGTAGCCACTTGTAGATACTGATGGTTGAAGGTTGAAGAATAATCGTGTGAAGTATGGAGTAGTTAAGTAAGATGAGCTGAGAGATGAGATAGCTTGAATGAACTAATTCTTTTTACTCTTCTTGCTTATACTTTCACTTGCTGCTAACTAACTATCTCTGTACATTTCTCTGTTTAAGCATGTTTTGATTTACTGTAATTGTGATCCTTAGTTGAGCATGTCAACATAGTTAGATTAAACTAAATTTATTCATTGTTAACTAAATTACTCACTGATTAAGCATGTCAAATGATTAGCAAATTGTAGCTAACGACATACCCTTGAATATGTTTAATTGGTAATTAACTAACTAACAAGTTTAAGCCGTATGTCTGAATCACGTAGTAGCACGTTAACTAACTTAGAGTCATTAACTAGCCTACTTGAGTTTATTAAATAACTAGTTAAGCAAGTTAATTAATTCGCTAATTGTAACTAATGGCTAATCTCTAAATATATTTAATTAGTAAATAACTAGCACGTTTAATTGATAATCAATTTAGAAGTTGTTAATCTGTTGGATATGTTAACTAATTAGCTAGTCTAAGCATGTAGTTAATTGAACAAACAATTAGCATGTAAACTAACTAAGTTAATTAAATAGATAATAAATGGAATTACTTATCGAGCATGTTAATCGATTAGTTTAATTAACTTATAGTTGTTAATCATTCCTTGAGCATGTTAATTAATCATCAAGAGAGCAGGTTAACCTAGCTAAGTAGTTCATTGGACTTAAGCATGTTAATGGAACTAGCATGTTAAATGTTAATTCATAAACCATAGAAGTTAATCCCTTGAGTGTGCTAGCTACCTTAGCTATCTATTTCATCTAGTTCAATACCTAATCAAGCATGTTAATAACTAGTCTAGCATGTAAATCAATTAGTTAAGCATATTAACTAACTAGAATGATCAACTAAACAAGCATGTTAACTAATTCAGATAACAATGATAGATAGTTTAATTGTATATTACTTAAGTAATAGATTCTTTAAAATAATGGAAGCATGTTAATTCACTTGACTTAGAGTGATATAGCATGCTAATTAACGAAAGTAATTAGCTATAGAGTAATTAATTAGGATCACAATTATAATCTAAATCAAACCCGAGCATGTAAATTTATTAGTTGAGCATGACAAATTGACCTAATTGAATTGATTGTTTCTGGGTGCATGTCGAAGCTAGAATAATGAACTAGATGTGAACACGTAATTAACTAGAGTAATCGACTAGTAATTGAACCAAACTTGAGAATGGAATCCATCCGAATAATATTAGCACATTAATCAACCCAATTATGCCATACTTAATTAACTAGAATGAATGCATGTAACTAACTAGGATAATTAACTCGAATAATAATTGTAATTCATTCTTGAACATGCAAATTAATTAGGATAATCAACTAGATTAATATCATTTGACATTGAGCATGTAAATGATTAGATATCAATTTGGTTTATGATTTGTTGTTTGTTCGCTGTTTAAATTCCAGTTTACCGTTGTTCCCTGCTATGCACTTTAATTATAATTGTTGTATGCTTTCAATTTCAATATTCAATTATAGTTGTTTACTTTCCTTGTATGCGCTTTCCATTACCGTTACTTTCTTTTAATGGGCACTTCAATTATTATGAATGTTGTGAAGCATCATGGATCATGATAGGTTGCGAATGTATAAGCATGCATCATGATAATAGAGACTAATAGAGAGTGCCACGGGGCGGTACGCAAGCATGCATGAGTGAGGTAAAAGGTTAAGAAAAAGTAAGAAGAAAAAGGGAATTGGGAGTGGATGGGTAGCGGATCTAGTTTACAATATAGGCGTAGCCCCTCCCTCGTAGGGTAAAAGAGTTCTAGATGTGAGGAAAAAGGCTAGGCCCGACCACTATGTCATTGCCCGAGAAAAACCTCCCAATTTCAACTCGAAGTACGAGTATGGAATAATGGAATAATAGAATAATGGATCCCAAGGGATCAAAGTAAGATTAAGTAAAGTAATAAACGGATTAACAACTTAATGAAAAGATTAGTCTAGGTGGCCCCAATTCCAAAATGGGCTAAAGAGTGCCATTCATGTTGCATTATCCTTCTTCCTTACTAACCCTTTGGGCTTACAGTTGCTTGTGGTGTGGATGTAGCTACTAGTACGCTATGAGGAATGCACAAACTAGGAGTAGCGAAAGATAACAATTAAACCATAAAGGCAGTGGATGATGGATTTGCACGCACGAGGGAGTTCGTGTTTGGCTAGACATAGAAAATGGGTAAAAGAGAAACCGTTTTCATTAAGTTAAGTTTTAAATGTTGTAATTAAATCTAGTAAATTGTGTAAAAGTGGTATTTCAATGGTTTAGTATTTCTTCTTTAAATTAGTTATTTACGCTTCCGCAAAGTTTTAAATAAATAATTTTTATTTACGCTTACGCATAGTTTCATAAATGGGGTTTTTATAATGAACTTTACGAACGGTTGGTAGCGATCCGGACTTAGGCGCTCTCTGATTTTGTTTCAAAAAGAAATTACAAAAATTTCACGTATTTTAAGGAAAAAGGAAAATCCAGGTCGTTACACCTATGTTCCTTCTTTTCTATGTTTCTTGTTTTCTCTAAGAGGAAAGAAGGAAAGTGCGGAAAAATAGAACTTCCTTCCTTTTTGTATTCCTTCTTTCATGTGTCCCTTCTTTCCCAGGAGAGGAAAGAAGGAATTTCCTTCTTTCCTCTCAGAAGAAAGAAGGAAAGTCAGTGATGCACCATAGAGGAAGGGACTATGGAAACCCCTTGAGATGAGCGGTTATTACAACATGTATCTAGTCCGAAATTGGCAAAGTGTAACTCATTCGATTTTTATCCAAATGACTTGAAACTTTCACCCAACCTTAATCAAGGATGGAGTATGATGCCCACCAAAACACACATGAACATACTTTATGAGGAGGAATTTATGTGGAGAAATTTGAGACATGTTCGGAAAAACGACAAAAAAGAATCGGGAGAGAAATGGTAACAAACGCAACATGCTCAATATATGTCCAAAATACGTGAAATTTGGACCACGTACCTTTATGTAAGTAAACAAGAAAACCTCCAAAATCAAGGAAAGAAATGTTTGAAATCCTAAGTTGTGCACAGAAGGATGCAAGATGGTCCAAATGGGTGCCAAAATTGCACCTATCGACTTCAATGGTCTCCAACGGGGAAGACACTCCAACTTGGATCTTAACAGACCTTCTAAACCTTCACTAAGGATGTCCACCTCTAGAAGGAAGTGGATGAAAGAATAGTTTAAGAGAAATCACCACAAGCCTTACTAGGAACAACAGTGATTCAATGTTTGACAGAAACTCTTTCGAATTCTTACCAAGGGAAAAAGGTTGTTTTGTGAAAGGAACTCCAATCCTTTCAAAGGGTTTTCAACTTATTTAAAATTAAGTTCAAACATATACCCCTCAAATTAGGGCTGCCCTAAACCAAATATAACAAGCATTTCCCAAAAAGGAAACAAACAACAAGTTGCTCTCAACCACTTGACAAGCCGAGAGCACCAACAAAATAATCATATCCAAAATACAACAAAATGATCCAAATAAAAACATAAAATGAAACTAAGCTACCTTCCTTGACTTCTAAGTCTTGAATGAAGAAATGAACCAATTGGTTTAATCTTCAAATGGATTTGGGCCAAAAGTTTGAGTGAGAAGAAAAGAATTCATTTGTTGAAACAAAGCTCTCTGATCCAGACTTTGTTGACTTAGTAAATCATCTTCAACTGATATGAAAGACCCCTTCTTGGAATCTTAAGATGTCCCCTACAATCTTTATGAAGAAAATGACAACAATCCCCTACAATCTTAAGAGACACTAAAATTATGGTTAAAAAATGTCCAAGCTCTATTGTGAATAGAGGGAATCCGTGGCACATCATCCTCCTAGGGTTGAAGAGAATTTGACCTCAAATCCAATGGTTTTTTCACTACTTCATCAAAATATGGAAATAGATTCTTGATTTTGAAGTTGCATGAGACTCCCAAGTTTTCAAATAACTCTGACTCGTGTTTCATGTTAATGAGCTTTTTATGGCACTTCACCATATCATTTAATAAACATGAATCAAGATTGATGAAACCATAACTATCCTTGTTGCCACAAGCATCTTGCCGAAGAGCCAAATTGATGCACCACAAGGACCTATCACTCGAGCCCAAGTCAAGAGGCTCATTACTTTCCTAACCAATTGTTATTTTGCAGGCGGGGCTTCCCTTGAAGGTGTTGAAGATGAACCAATGCCTGTTGACAAGGAGGCACGAAAGCATATGCTCCTTGCCACAATGGTGTTATCCCTTGGATAGAGCTAAAAACCTTAGAGCTCATGGATAACTACTTTTCCGAGGCTAATGAGGTTCCCTAGATAGAAATATGTTCTTTTTCTTTGTTGTGACATGTTTGTTGGATGTATGTTTGGTTGAAATACTGGATTTTTTGGTTTATTTTGGTTAGAATTAGGATGGATAATGTGTTGGTCTTTTTTTTATGGTCGCGGCTAGCTTGATAGCCGAGCCCTCATGCCCCTTTTTTGCTTAGAATGGCTTTTATGTAATTTTTCATTAGGGCATCCATTAAGGAGGTATATAGCCTTCCTTAATGAAGTCCTAAACCTAGTTTTTTTCAACCTTGAAGCTGCAGCTCATTTTCATTTTTGGAGTTCCCTCCCAAAACACAATCTGAGTTCTTGTCTAGGCCTTTCGAAAATCGAATCCAAGAATTTCCTTGCTCTCTATTCTTTTCAATCTTGGAGGAAGGATCTTATACTGAGTTCTCCCAGTGTAACGACCCGATTTTTCGTAAATCCTTAAAAATGCATAAAATTTGAAAATTTTCTTTTTTGAAAGAAAAACGTATCAGAGTGCGTTTGACCGAATCGCTACTGTTTCTTTCTTTGAATTTGTTATGAAAACCAATTGATAAAATGTGTGAAAGCGTAAATGAATCATTTAACAAAGAAATATTAAATGAATAATTACTGTGTTTGAGAAAGGAAAACTAATTGATTAATTATAATTTATTTACAACCTTTTCTTTTCCATTCCTTTTTCTTTTCCATTCCCTTTAGCCTGGCCAGCATCAATCTCGCACGTGCAAATCTTTCGTCCTCAAAATTAGACTGCCATAATACTCTCACTAACGATAACATGCGCATCAAATCTCTTCTTATCTACCCCATTGGATGACGTAGTTTTCTCTGACGGTCCTAACACTTCGTTTTATCTAGACTACCTATTCCCTTCTCACCTTAATCATCAATTTGACCTCATCCAACTGCATCCCTTGCACCAAAAATTCGGTCAAACCCTTGCTTTAACTCACCACACTTTCGCTGCGCAACTCTGATTACATCCATTCCAAGGAAAGAAGTGCGTTAATCATAGTCATTCTTCAACATCAAGAGCTGAAATAACAACTCTCTTATATCCAATCATTGCTTTAATCCAATAAATACTCCTAGTTGCCACTAAGCCCTTGAATCTACAATATCTTTCTCTTGAATTTGAGTTCCACATCAAATTTCCACCAACTCTGTGTAAATTCACCCCAAATTTGACGTCAAACTCATATTTCCTATACGATTCTACCCTTAAGGTCCTTCTCACTTCGTGAGTGAAGACCTAGCACTTATACCTTTCCTCTCTCATTTATTACTTTGGCATACTCAAAAGTACTCTCCACTATCAAATCCGTCCATTCAAACTTTTCCGAGTTATGAACTACACCGCTATTTAGCTGAGTTAGATGCGTTACATCTTACTTCTCTATTTGTATCTATACTCATTTCTGATCGGGTACAGTTTTTTTTTGTTCCCGTCTCTGTTCTTGTTTCTGTCTCAATTCCCGTTCCAGTTTCCACTACCATTTACGTCTCCGTTCCTGTTCCTGTTTCTGTTTCCATTCTCATTTTTGTTTCCGTATCCATTCCCAGAAATCACTCTGCAAACTTCGTTTCCATTTTCGTTTCCATTCCCGTTTTCGTTTTCGTCTCCGTTTCCGTTTCTGTCTCTGTTTCCATCTTCGTTTCCGTCTCCGTTCCTGTTTCCTTTGTTGTTTCAGTTTTTGCCACCGTCTTAGTTTCTGTACTCGTTCCAAGAGAAGCTCAACCGATTGAATCCGCTTTTGCCGTACAGTTGTGCAGTCATGTTCTTGGTTACCTTGATTGGTTTCAAACCGAGATGGCGAACATAATTCAAGTTCGACATAAGTTCCACCATCCATTCAACTTAATCCAATATTTGAGTTCAATACTTATTCCAAGTCCCAAAGACGATCATGGAGTACCTCATGTCGGAGACTGTCGTTGAGTCCAAGTTGGTCATACCACCAGACTAAACCCTGAACCTCTCATCTTTGTAGGAAATATAATCTAGTGCATTCTTAGTTAAATGCCCTTCAACACTCTTCTGAACCTTGAAGGAATTCTAACTTACATAGGAACTCAGCTTCACCCAAAATCCAACAGGTTCCTTTTTCGACTACCTTCCATAAAAGGTCAAACCTTATTCTCTTAATTCTTTTTCAAAGGTTAACTCCAAGTGGGCAACTACTTGGCTTAACCCTTAATGTTTGTTTTTTTTTATTTATCCTTTATCTAATCCATTGTAACCTAGGCGACCTCTACCCCGCTGTAACCTAGGCGACCTCTACCCCGCTGTAACCTAGGCGACCTCGTTTATCTATCTAGCTGGTTTAATTCACGCTTGCTATCTAGGCGACTTGAGTTAACTATCTAGTTGATCTAACTTTGCTTGGGATCCTCTTTTTACTTATTTTCCAGAAATATCAGTAGAGTCTCCCCTATTTTTACACTCCCCCAAAGCTATAAATCATGTATAAAAATCCCAAAAAGTTCCAGTATATCCATCATCCATTCATCCAAATTTCAAAATCCAAAATCTCAATTCCAAAATATAACATCCAAAGATATTGGTTACATTCACGAACCTACAATCCCAATTACAAACTAAATACTTATCGCGTCTCTGTAGTCCGCTAGTCCACTAGTCCACTAATTCCTACAAGTTATCTCCTAGCGATTCATATAATCAAATTAGAATTAGAAATTATGTATTAGTAAAATATTAGGAAGTATTCTTACAGCGACGAATGATTTTCTACGTCGAGGCTCATGCTGGCAGACAGGCTACTTTACTTAGTCTAACTTTTACAAAAATCACTTTGTACCAGACCTCTTTTAAAATGCATTAAAACAAAACAAGCAAGCTATGGACTTAGTTTTAAAAAAACGCTCAAAGCAATTCACGAAATTATTTTTTCAAACTCCTGCTCTAATACCAACTGTAATGACCCGATTTTTCGTAAATCCGTTAAAATGCATAAAATTTGAAAATTTTCTTTTTTGAAAGCAAAACATATCAAACAGTGTCTGACCAGATTACTACTGACTCTTTCTTTAAACTTGTTACGAAAATGAATTGATAAAATGTATAGAAGCGTAAATGAATCATTTAACGAAGAAATACTAAACGAATAATTACTGTGTTTGAGAAAGGAAAACTAATTGATTAATTACAATTTATTTACAACCTTTTCTTTTCCATTCCCTTTAGCCTGGCCAGCATCAATCTCGCATGTGTAAATCTTTCATCTTTGTTTTAGGTTATCTCTTTGTTATCTGTTCGTCGTTTGTACCTACACCACAAGTAATACGTGAGCCTAATGGCACAGTAAGGAAAAGGGTTCTATGCAAACATGAATGTCAATCTTTAGTCCTTGTTGGAATGGGGGCCACCCAAACCAATCCTTTCATTAAGCCATTTACCATTTTATTACTTCACTTTAAGTCGTTCTTTCATTACTCGTACTTTGAGCTGGAGATTGAAGGACCCATATGGGATGGTATAGTTGGTCAGATATAACCTCCTATGGGCATACTAGGTCTCCGTCCCTGACTAGGTTGAGAGCATTGCCTAGCTGCCAAACTAGAACCGCTACCCATCCGCCCCCCAACTCCCTTATTCTTTTCTTTGTTTATGTGTCGGGCTAAGCTACTGAACCACAGAGGCCTTTATTATTACTCATTTTCATCATTTATCCTCACTCATGCATGTGTGTGTACCACCCCTTGGCACTCCCTATTAGTTTCTATTAACATGATGCATGAGCATACATTCTCATCCTAACGTGATGCGTCATGCTCAATAACGTAACTTTAACAGAAAATGAAGTGCACATCTAAAATAACTGAAAGCACATATAAGGAAGGCAAAGCATATAATAGAAGGAAATAACTGCACACCACAGAGAACAAGTACTATAGATTGAAACAAGGGAAACATGCTCGAATTAATAGAACAATATCATTCGAAAAAGAATAAAAAACATACCATCGATTAACATGTAAAGTGTTTATTAACAACGTTACCGTTATTAGTTTAGTTATCTAAGATGCTCAAGTTAACTACTTATCTTAGTTGATTAACATGGCACTTAAACACAGAAGAATTAACAAACTTAGTTAATTGCATGCTTGAACTACTAATCAACATGCGTATAATTAACATGAGCTAATTAATGACTTAATAAAGCTAGTTACTTATACATGCTCAGGTTTAGTTCATTACTCTAATTATTTAACATGCTCAATCAATTACTTTAATTAAGTATGCTAGTTCATTAATATGCTCAATGTTCACTTAACATAACATTTATCTAGTTGGTTAATTTAAACATTCTAGTTAAGCTTTTACTACAACTAGTTAGGGAACATGCTCGCATATTGACTATTTGAATCAATTATTTTAATTAAGTTAACATGCTCTTACAACATTCTAATCAATCATATACTCGAGTTAATTAAACATGCTTGTTAAGTACTTATTAAACATGCTAATAAATAAATGGCAATTCAAATGGTTTACAGGCTTGGACTACTAAATGAGTTACATGTTCAATTGATTATTAACATACTTGAACATACTTAGATGGGTTAACATACTCGTGCAACAATATTAATTAACGTTAAAAACATCCTAGTCCTAGCTAAGTTAACCTGATAATTGATTTAACATACTTATCTAATTGATCTAATTAAATAATAGTTAACATGCTTGAAGAAAGATTACAATTTATTAATCTAATAATTATTAGTCGATTTACATGGTCAGCCTATTTACATGCTCGATTTCTAATTCTAATTCAGTTACATGCTCTTATCCCGTTATCAAATTCAAGTTAACTAAATTAGTTAAGTTAATTAACATGCTCATACAATACTAATTAACATTTAGACATACTAGAATTAGAGAGGTTAAACAACTAATTGATTTACATGTTCAGAAGATTACAAATACAGGTTAAGTAGTTTATATGCTTTGATTAAATGTTTTGGTTAACATGCTTAGGGGTTATTAGCAATTAGACAAACAAAGACATACATAATAGAATAATATTCATGCGTGAAAGGAGAAACTATACGCAGAGGGTTAAACTAATTTCTGCAAGATATCATAATAAATGAAACTGTGAACTATGAAAAATAGGATCATACTCGAAGGTCTAGTTTTCAACATCATTCGTTCATACTTTTCAGGTCATCAACTCCTTTAATCATTCATCATGAGTCTATCAAAGTGAAACATGTATAATAGAACTAAACAAGTCTACCAACAAGAACGATCTATCACAGAAGTAATATCTATAGGGTATCTAGCAATCTACACTACCAACAGGAAAATAACAATAGTGAGGAAGTCAACAAGGAAATAACGACAGTAAATCATTCAAGAGACTAATAGCCACTAACAACAAATGTAACTTTTATTAACTTATCTACTAGCAATCGCAATATAGCATAAGGAACTTATAGGAAACTAAACATATAACCCACGCACTCTAGTTGCGGTGTAGGGCCTCCAAATGGCCAAGACACACCCAAATCCTTACCTCTCATCTTTATCGTGGTTGGTGCTTAATCGCTATCATTCTTCTCCTTTTTGTACCTTCGAAATTGGAAACATGTACTTATTGATAATAATCCCTCCAATAAACATTTATAGAGTCCCATAAACCACAACAAGGTATAGACCAGCAACCACACTAAATCCAACATACTCGTACTCTAGGCAATAACCAACAGAAGGGTTTCATTATTCTTTATCCAACATTAGATTAACAGCCTAAATAGGTTAATAACTTATCTCTAACAACTAGCACCCAAACAATTTCTCATATCATACATTTAACCCCCCACAGTGTTGACAATAACAAAACAACAAGCTAATACACTTAATAGAACACCCCAACCAACCAATAATAAGGAAGTCCATTTCCAGCACCTCAATCAGACCAAGGACTAACACAACAAAGATTAACCTTCAATAATAGAGTGTATTTTCCACTTATTGACCAATAACATAGCAGTAAATGGAAGGGAACAGAGAGCGACAACCAAAATCCACAAAACAGAGAGGGAAGCTTACCATCAGAAGCCCTCAGCCGACCTCCAGAGTTTTCCAGCTCTGCCTCCAGTTCACTCTCTATAAGGCTAACGATTTCCAGGGACCTGAGAGCCTCAACCTTCCTGTTCAACCTCCACAGACCGTCGACTTAGCTTCATCTCTAGATTGCAACACTTGAGGTATTCTCCACTTTTCTCTCCGTCCCTCTCCTATGTATAACAAACCACAGGACACTCCCTGCCATCACCCAGGAGGCAGAGAGTGACATTCCCCTACATGCCCGACCATTCCTGCTCCACTCTGTCTGTTTCCAGGCTGAAAGGGAGTACTGTGTTGTCTGCTTAGTAGACAACGAGTCACCCAAATTGGTCTAGTCGGACCGGATCACACCCAGGTGAAAGCACCCAGGTTGGAGCTCGACCCGAGGCTGAAGTACCCGGTGGGAGCACCTCCAACCCCTGCAAATCAAAGCCAAGAATCACAGCTGTGCCGTCCAAAATACAGAGCGCAAGGGGAAAATCAGACTTACCTCGTCTTAGCATTGGAAATCACAGCAACTTAAGCTCCTGTTTGAGCCCTAGCCGTGACCCGCGAAAGCTCGGCTCCTGTAGTCACTCGCTCGCCTGCTGTCGGAGTCCACTTCGTCGTTTGTCACTCCCGATTCACTCGCTCGCTCCTTTCCCTTCGCCGTCGATCTCTTTTCTCCCCTCAGGTCTGCTCTCTTTCACCCATGCTCCCTCTCTCCCTTTCGTCTTGTGCGCCTGCGAAGAAATGGCCTCTAGCCATTTCTTTTCTTCCCTCAACCAGTTCACTTTAGTGAACCGGTTCAGCCACCCCTTTAATTATTTCCCCTAAATAATTTACCCTAACACCCTTTAATTAATTAAATTTTCTATTTAAATTATAGTTTATTCAATAAATTCCCAATATTTCAAATTAAATCGTAATACCCCTTTTTTGTCATTTCGTCAAATGGTCGAAGGCCAGACGAAATGAGAAGAGCTGAAACAGTCCCTTAACAGAACTGATTCAATTAATCAAAAATACATCCCTACTTATAAAAATTAATTTTTGCCATAGAATTTGACAAAATGTAGCTACCTTGTACAATTCGTCAACAAAAACCATAGATGCACAACTAGATAAATAGTGTTTGATACCATTCAACAAACATGTAAATAAAAATCATCCTCATCCTTAGTCACATTATCAAAATTGTCATCACAAATTTCAAAATAAAAATCAATATTCTTATTTTCTTTTATCCATCCAATTCTAAGAAGCCAATCATTCAAATTAGTTAGTGGCACATACCTCTTTGACATAGCATTTGTAACTTTGCTTGTCCCTTCAATCTTGCATTTTAGGATACAAGGAAATCATTCAAGGAACTCTTCTTGTAACACCCCAACTTTTTAAGTGGGATAATTATTTTTATCAGGGTATTACCTAGGATGTAATTGTAAGATTATAAATTAAGGAATTAATCATGAATTTAATTGGGTTGAAAATAATTTAATTAAATGAATGATTTAAATAAATTATTAAAGAAGAAATGAATTGGATTTTAATTAGGAGTTAAGTAATTAGTTATAATTAGGGAATTCGTTATAATTAAAATATAACAAAATAATTAATTGAAGATTAAAATGAAATTAAAATTTCAAAGAGGTAAAAAAGAAATTTGAACGTATTGATTGGTGGTGAAGAACCGGTTCAACAGGTGAACAGGTTCAGGTTGATGTGGCTCGGTTGGCTAGAATTTTGGAATGGCCTTCGGCCATTTGCAGAAGAGAGAAGAGAAACTGTAAGGGAGCTTCTCCTCGCGAACGACGATCGGGATCGAGGAGAGCGAGCAAGGGTGAGCGATGAGCGACGAGTGACGGGAAAGGACGGCGACATGGGTGGTGTTCGGCGTTGCTGGTAGTTCGTAGAGCGTTGGGACAACGATGGACTAGGGCTCAGTTAGGGCGATTTCACGGGAGTGAATTGCAATGGTGGTGCGACGCGGTCATCGGTGCATCAAGCTCTGGTGACGTGTTGCCGGTGACAATGAGAACAAGGCAATGGTGTGCAGCGCGATAGATGGCTGGCAGGGGAGCTCCGGTTTGACTTCGTAGTTGGTGGTCCTAGTAGCTCGCAGTTCAGTTCATCCAATTCATCCTCTAATGGCTTGCTTGGCGATCTAGTTGGGAGTTGAGAGACAGATTTGTGGAGATCATGATCCAAAAAATAAGGATCTGCCTCTATTGCCGGTAATCATGGGATT
>CM039475.1:17306658-17430930 GCA_022433065.1 Begonia loranthoides | reverse complement strand
GTAAGCTCAGACGAATAGAGAAGACTGAGAAAGCTCCTGGAGAACTGTTGCCTACACTCGGGTATTTTCTTCTTCGTGTTGCTGTGGGATGCTGCAAAGGGTGATGGCTGAGAGTGGAGTTGCTGTCCATGAGAGTTGTAATGGACAATTAAAATATTGTTCAAGAGAAACGTATTTGGAAGAAGAGAATTGTGATACCTCAAATTATATTCTTATTAGACATTAGGAGGATGATTAAGAATTTATTGGACTTGACTTGAAAAATAGTGAATTACAATATTCAAGTTAACGAGAATAATAAGGTTGTTAATAATTAAGAGTATATTGGATTTAGTAACGAATAAGGTGGAGGAGGAGTTATGAATTATTCCTTGATTAAAGGAGGATAAATTGTGTAACAATCCGGATTTTTCATTTATCTTAAAAACACGTCAAATTTTTAAACTTTTGGAAAACGACAGAAATCGTTGTTTAAAAATATTTTCAACCTTAAAATCAAATTGCCAAAAATCCGATCATCACTAATACATCAAAACAGTCAATTAAATAAGGGGAAAAACTATGATTAATAAATTTAGCAGAAACGTAATTGAAGCATCACTTAAAACATTAACTAAAATCCAAGGTTTAGGTTTCAAAGTGTAATCTATTTAATATCCAGAATAAACACTCAAATAAGGGTTAAAACAGTAATTTAATGTTTACAAAACAAGTTTGTCGTTAAACCCTTACAAATGACTCCTTTCTTCTTCACTTGATGCCATACTACTACTCGGGTTGCATCTCCTCCGAATACACCGTAGGCTCCACAAGAATGGTCTCCTCTGCTGCTCCTGGCATAACCATCTCATTACCTACACCACAAGTAAGGATGTGAGCTTAAAGCCCACTAAGGAAATGGGTTAATACAAATGCATATGCCTCTTTTTAGTTCCTTTTTGGAATGGGGGCCACCCAACAAAAATTCTTTTCATTACATCCGTTCGTTCGTTCCTTACTTGTACTTCGAGCTAGATATTGGAGGACCTATATGGCATGGTATAGTTAATCAGACCTAACCTTTTACTTGCACTCTAGAACTCTCGTACCCGGTATGGGAGGGGCTTCGGCTAGATTGCAGAGTAGACCCGACTATCCATCTGCCCCCAACTCCTTTTTCTTTTCTTTTCTTTCATTTTATTATCATTCTTCCCTTCCCAAAGCATGTGAATACCATCCCGAGATGGTACTTTATTTCTATTAACGTGAATCCATGAGGACACTTTCAAATTAAATAGCACATACATGGAATGTAAATGGCAATGCTTTAAAGAATTAACAGTTGATAATTTAAGGGCAAAATTCAAAATGCTTAAGGAGAATGAAGAGGTATTCACATAATTATAGGGCAACTATAAAAGGAAACACATGGAATGAATTTAACAATCAATTCTTGGAAGTATTTCAACAATCAATTTCTAGAACATACTAAATGGCTAACTAATAGAAACATGCTTGGCTATTACTACAAAATGGCTAATTAGGGTTAACTAGGCATGCTTGTCTAACGCAACAAAGCTTAACCGTGATCAATAATCGACTACGATTGAAATGGCTGACAATTTACATGCTATTAAACTTGAAGAAATTAGGCAACAGCAAATTGAACAGCGGAACAAGCATTGACAATATAGAGCAACATACGATTAACGAAATAAAATGACGAAACGTGCTTTTTAAATGACTAGTATGACAGCAGAAACGATAAGCTAATTCATGCTTCTAAATCACTAATAACACAGTAGAAAATAAACACTAACCATGCTTTTAATCGACTACTATAGCAGCGTAATACGAACAACCAAACATGCTTTTAATCGCCAAGTAGCACAACAGTATACTATGAACGAAATAAACTATAGATCATGCTTTTGGATGACAACTAACCGCAGTGTAATACGAATAAAACAGAACCACAGATCATGCTTTTACATTGGCATATAACAACAGGTTAGGAGCTAACATATGTGCTCCCAAATATTGGCAGCGAATCTGATATATGTCAGCAAAAATAGACGAATCGTACATGTTTTATAGTGCAGGCTACTATAACAACGATACGAAGGTAAGTCGTGCTTTCAACATCCAATAAAATGAAGGATACACATACTTTTATACTATGACATTAACAGTAGCAAATAACAATGAAATAATATCAAATTAGAATGGTAAAACATGCTTTTCAAAGACTAAAAGCAGCGGTAAGATGTAATGAAACAAAACGGCGAATCATGCTTCCCAACAACTTTAAACAGGAATGGAATATGACGAAACAATTTACAGATTATGCTTTTCAACGGCAGATAAAACAACAATATAATGTAATGGAGTAGAGCTACAGATCATGCTTCTTAATGACGGATAGAACAGTAACGTAAGGTAACAAAACAGAATTGAATATCATGCTTCTCATTGACAACTAAAACAGCAACATAACGAGATGAATTAAAGCTATGGGTCATGCTTCTTAATGATTTAAAATAGCAAGTGTATATCTCCTAGAACCAAGAAACATTAGCAGACAAGCATGTGAAAAGAATCAGTAATTATCATGCATCATCGTATTATTGCAGGGTTATATTTCCTATCCAAAATCAAGGAACAACAATAAACAATCATATATAAAAGAAAACAATGATTTATCATATATCATCTAATGCACAACTAGTTCATACCTCCTAAAGTCAAGAAAGAACACAATCTATAAGTTACATATACGAACTAACGAAAGAAAACGTGGAGGGCAAACAAAGTTAATATTCTGAAATTTTTGCTAACGATTTCCTGCGTGCATACCATTTCCTTTAGATAGTTTGGTTCATCAATTTTGGTCATAAATCTATATCGTGGCAGTGCATTGTCCATTTTCCATCGTCTCAGTCATGTACAAATCATAGCAGTAAGAGAAAATACTTGAACAAGGTCGCAGAGAGTATAAACAATTAAAAGAAAGCTTCAACAACAACAACAAGGTTAGAAACGGACTACACCAAGTATCTAACAAGGTATTCTCCAAACGTCTTAACAGCAACATAAGGCAACTAAAAGAACTACAGAAATTCTACAGCAAAACATCCACTCATGCACACTTTACTTAGGTGTAGGGCCTCCACCTGGCCAAGACTACCCCATTCCTCACCTTTGTAGACAAGTCGGCACATGGACAACAGCTCCTCTCTATCCCTACACTTCACGCAGGAACCACTCCAGGAAGAAAACACCAGACTCAATGAAGAAGAACCTGAAGATAAAGTAGATGGCTCATCCCTCTGGAGACCACCCGTACTTCTAGTAGGGAGGGTGCAGTGGAAAAATCTCTGCTGGTCAGACCTGACTGTTCAATTCAGTGTCCTAGGTAGTGATTTTAAATCATTTTCTTTTGATTTTAAATCGTTTTCAGTCACAGATCTATCATCTTCTGGACGAGTGCGGGTGCATAGATCTTGTCCGCATTCATCCGCATAAGTAAAACTTTGTAGGCAAATTTGTGGTCATGGACAAGAATTGGCGTCCCCATCCTCGTCCGTACCATCCGTAGTCAAGGTTCGGACGCCATTTAGCGTTAGCACACAGCATTGGCATATGTTCAAAAATCGGACAAAGGCAAATTGGACGATGCCTCACCTCGTCTGTGAGTGTCTGAATATCTCCAGAATTTGGATAAATTCAATGCAGACGCTACCCTTTCTCATCCACATCGTCTGCACTTCATCCACAAAGGGACAGAGTTGTTTTAGGATGCAAGGATCCGTCTTGCAGTTGCCCCCAAGTAAAATTTGATGGTGCAGACGCCAACCCTCGTCCCCATGGCGTCCACAGGAGTCCGAATTTGCCAGATCACCATTTTCTTCACATTTTTCTACTAACTTTTTATTTCAGAATAATTCCCATAGTTACACATCACAATTTAACACGTATAGGGACAAAATGTAGTATGCAATTTATCTCCAAAGTTAGATTACATTGTGTACACAGGAAAATTAGTATCGGGGTATTACAAATTGAGATTTGAATAGTTTGGGGAAAATGACTTATATTTTATTAAGGATATAGACATACATATATACATGGAGCATATATATATATATATATATATAATTGTTCTCAAACATATATATATATATATGTTTGAGAACAATTAAATGGCAGTTGATCGATTGGGAAGACAGCAGTTGATCATCAAAGGAATCAATCGATTGACATAATAAACTAGAAATTTGGAAAACTGAATTAGCAGCTGATCGATTGAATTGGCGGTTGATCATCCGAAGGAGAATCGATCGACCAGCGATCTAGAAAGTCGCTTGGAATCGAAACGTTGTCACTTGGAAGCTTCTAGGTTCGACGTTTGACGCATTATGGACTATGAAGCGTCTCCCCTTGGCTCTTCACTTTTGGTTGGTCACTGAAGGGATGCATGTGGTGGCCAATAAATAGAAGATGTGTGTAAGTTGAGAGATGTTTTTGAAAATGGCCGAGTCCTGTGATATTTTAGAGAGAGGAACTGTGAGTCTATTGCTGAGAGGAAGGAGTCTATGACCGGGGGGATTGTTGCATCATTTTGGAGAATGAAAACAAGTGCCAGAAACTGACAGTGAGAGAATTGTTCATCAAAGTTTTGCGATGAACTGAGTGAAAACTCTAGAAATTTGGAAAGCAATGAGGGTTCTGGTGTTTCTGAAGTTTTTGTTAGAACTTGGAGGGAACCACTAGCTATGAGTTTTTGAGAGGAAGAGGGTAGCAAGCAGAGAGAGATAGGGACGAGAGGAATAGAGGATTTACAGAGAATGGAAGGTCTAGAGCTCTTTGTCCTTGGGTGTTGGTAAGTTGACTCTTCCATGATTGCTATCTAGTGATATTGGTTGATATTTATGTTTTGGGTTTAGGGTTTAGATTCTGTTAAATTTTGCTTATTGGAGTATTGAAATTATAGCTTTGAATCTGCATATTATTCATGAAGTTAGATCTCTGTGTAAAGCCACTACATGATTGTTGCTAAAAGAATATACATATTATTGAAAGAAAATGTTCATGAAAATATTGAATTAATTGTTTGTTTAGGACAGTGATTGTTGGAATTGTTATGGCCTCGGTTGCATAAATGAGTTTTTTTGTTAGGACTAATATTATTGATGCTTAATACTTGATTGTTGGGTTTTATTCTGTTGGTGTAAGGATCTATCATTATTGTTGGGGTTAATTGGATTGTTGAATAAGGAGGGAAACTGTAATGCTACGGTGAGATCTATGCCCATGATTAAGTAGTGGTTTTGGGATTATAGGAAATTGAAGTATGGTTATATAACCTGTTGATAGATAATAGTCCGTTTTGGAATAATTAGGAACTATTAAGTAAAGATTATAACCATTAAGTTGTTTGTAGGATAAGTCAAGGGTTACTCACTGCTTGTAGTTTTAAGCTAGGAGACTCTATTGTTGGAAAATAATTATCAGCCTATATATGTTAATTACGAATAGGTATTGAGGAACAGAAACTTTCAGTGATAAGTCTTTAAAGTTAAGGACTACAAGTAAGTGGTACTACATGTGTTTTGTTCGAAAGGACCTACATCACGGGAATTAGGGTTTGTTTGATGCCGACCTTTTTTAGAAATATAGGTTATGATAATGTTAGTTGGGAGATATATTGTTGATTGATTGCTTGATGTGAATTATATGTTTATTAGTTTTATGTTCAGTTCCTTAGTTAGGAATCAAGCATATTTGAAGAATATAGTAGATAGACAAGTTAGATAGAATTGTATGCTTCATGCATTATCATTTTCCTAATGTATACGAAAATGAATAAATGTAATTGAACCTAAAGTATAAGAAAATGAATAAATATAAATAGGTGTATAGAGATGTGGGTTCTTGAGTTGGTCCCCTAGATGTGTGCCACGGAATGGCCGCCTTATGCGTAAGCCACTCTACCTTGTCAAGTTGACATCTCTAATACTTGGATGGATAACTGGAACTAAATGAAAATCGAACTGAAACAAAACTATAACAGAATTAAATGGAATAAATGTAAATAGTTGTTTTTGTGGTGCAGTTGGTTACGCCCGACACAGAGCCAAAGATAAGAAAATAGTTGTTTTGTGGTCTGGTTGGTTACGTCTGGCACTGAAACAAAAGAAATTACAGTAACATGCTCATGAAAACTAATATGTAAAAGATAAACAAAAATGAAAAGGAAAATAGAGAACTTCATACGGACTCTAAAAACTTCATGTGTATTTCTTGTTTTAGGTTTATACCGCTTACTAAACTTTAGGCTCATAGTTAGGTCCTATCATATAGGTAAGGAGCCAATGATTATATAAAGCATATAAAGAACACAATTGAGGGAGTATTTCTAGGTTGGGCGTTTGTGCTGTTGACAAATTGACCTTGGGGTTATGGCTTACGGATATGGAATAAGCGTAATTAAATGTTTTAAGAGTTTTCAAGTGTTTAATGGCTTCAAACTATTTTAAGTTAGTGTTTTACCTATGTTTATTTAAATAGCTTTTAAACTGCTGGTTTTTGGTATTTAAATGTAAAAGACTTTTGATTTTGTTTACTTTGAGTTTTATATGGTTAAGACATCTGTTTTGTTTCACTCTGGTATTCCCTCACACAAGTGTTTTTAAAAATATTAAAAATTTTATACGATAAAAAGGTTAGGAGATGTTACATTTAAAATTCCAAATCTTCATCAATTTGTTCTTTGAAACCAACAATAACTCCTTTGTGTACTTCACATTTAAATTTTGTTGGTCCCTTACAATGTGATTCAAAATAATTGGAACCAACAACTTATTTCATAAATGATTTGAATCTTTGGTGTACTCTTTATCAATGAGCCACAATAATTTGTAAGGAATTAAATGTATCAATGTCTCCAAGCCAAGCTCCTCAACCATATTCATGGGAGCCATGTTGACACGATTTCTATCATCAATGAAAAAAGAGCAAACTTTGTCCTTGTTGAAGCATCGGCAATGAAAAGTTTTTCTCCTTCTGAACTTTCTCTTCTCAGGTTTGAATTGTTAGAACACTTTGAAGCCTCATGTTGAGAGGTTCCTCTTAAATATAAAACAATTCCTTTTGTTGCTCCTCTTCTTCATTATTTGCTGCCAACAATTCATCTTCAATAGTTGTCATCAATGATTTTTTTTCTCTCTTTTTATCGTCTTCCTTAAATATCTCTTCTTTTGAACAAACTTTCTCAAACATACGATTCTTCATAAATATTGATTATATCATTAGTGACCCTTCATGATAAATTATTATTGTAACATACTAGGGTTAAGTTATTTTTGAATTTTGAATTAGAATTTTATCCTAGCAAGTTATTTTTTCAAATTTTGAATCAGAATCAAAATTTTCCCCAAATTAGAACCAATTCCAACTAAATCAAACTTATCTGATGAGAAACCCAAAAATCTCTCCATCGGCTAAAACCCTGCCCTACAGCCGAGATTCCTTCTAGAATGGCGAACCTCCAGTGAATGATGAACCTCTAGTGATGACGAAACCCCATCCTCCAGCGATGGACTAGAGAGAAGGAGTCTCTCTCTCTCAAGCTCTCTATCACTCTCGCGAAGAAGAAGGAGAAACCAAGAAGAAGAAGATTGGTTTTAAGTTGGAGTGAACCAAACCTGTTGAATAGGTTCTGCCCAAACCACAATTGAACAAAACCGGACCTGTTGAATCAGAGCAGACTTGACATGCTAAAATGGACTAGACTTGACTTGCTAAACTCAATTGTGTAGGACCGTATGCACGCCTACAAAGGGGGTGAATATAGCATTCTAATAATTTTGTGTAATATTTAAATTCTTTAACACCCTATATGATTTATTGCATATAACATATAATTCAATGCATAGATAAAGAGTTAAGGGTAAAGAGATGCACAAGGCCTGTTTACACAGTTTGGCAACTCGCCTACGTCCGTGCTACAAGATTCCACTTGGAGATCCACTAACCAATTGGCTTACAGGTGCCAATCAAACCATTACACAATGACTATTACGGGGCATCACCCTAAATTTGATTATTCAGGGAAGTCACTCTTTGATTGAGCTTTCGGGCGTCAATCGAGTCATTGACTATTTTAGGGCATCACCCTAATATGACGAATTCGTAGGGAGTCACCTTTTACAATTAAGTACAAGTTTTTGGAAATTAAAGCTCTCAAACTACTAGCCCAAACTCTCCCAAATTGAATCTAAAGTTTTGGGATAGGGAGAGTTGAATTACAATACTCTCAAATATATATAGAATTGAGTATTGATTTTGGCAGGGTTTCGACTCAATTCTCTATTCCGTGTATTGAGCTTGGAGTGCTTTTCTCAATTTATAGAACTGCACATTTTTGGTGGACCTAATCCTTTTGGTCGATAGCTTCCAGCAGTTGTAGAAACCAGCCGTTGAAAATTTGACCGTTGGAAGATAGCTGTTATGCATTACTGCACTTTTTTGGTCATATGACTTGATCGGAACCTCGACCGTGTCTCATCCAAAAAACTTCAGAGTTCTCTATTTTGCTCTTTCGGTTGCATTCCTCATCCAATATCTTCAACCACGTCTCGATCAAAAAAATGCCAAATATTACAGAAGGAAACTTTAGAGATTTTTGGTCGAGTTCTTCATCCGCAGCTTCGACCACATCATGACTAAAGAACCATGGAATGCATAGCTTGAAATATTTGAACGCATTTCCTCGCTTCCTTGCTTCATCTGAAATCTCTGAGGACCAATATGTTTGAGATTTCGGTCGAGGCCTTCGACTGCCACTGCGACCACATTGCGTTCGAATAACTTTAGAGCAGTTTGTATACATTTTTGGATGAATCTAGCGACCGCACCTTGGACCGCAATGCATCCAAAAATGTCTAGAATAAAATGCTTTGCTTCAAAATGCAATCCTTTGATTTCCTAAGTCCCAAACTCGATATATAATCACTACATAGACTTAGATAAACTTGTTAGCACATTATAATACTTGTTTTAAGGGTATTTCCAATAAATACGAGTATAAATAAAATGAATAAAACATTAAGCACATTATTAATAAAAACACAATAACCAACTTCTTATTTTCAACAAAATAATCAACACATCATCAAAATAAGTTTAGCCTAACAAGAAGGCTAACAGATAGAACCTACCAAACTAACCCAAACCCAACCTGGTTCAAATTCAACCCAAATTCTCCAAAATTTTCTAGGTCAATCCAATTTTTATTTTGCTCCATTTAAAGATTTTATCAGCATGCTAAATTATTTGAAGGCTTAGGAAACCCTAAAATCATTGTTTTTTTAAATCGAGGTAAGTAAAGATACTAGTTTGTCAACGTTTTGGCAATCAACCCTACATCACAAAGCTTTTTTCTATTTAATTTATTTCTATAACTTTATTTTAATATTTTAATCTTGATATTTAAATGCACAAGTATGATAAGAGATTGACATAAGATTAAAGAAAGATGAATTGGTAGGTCATCTTGTATGCAACTATGAATCCAAGAACTTGATGGAATTGACAAAAAGCATGATGTGATGGCTAATGAAAGCCTGAACACATGAAAATTTTTAGATGTTTAATGAAAGCATGAATGCATGGTAATGCTAGAAAATGGCTTCCCACTAGTATGTACTGTTAAGCATGGAAATTAGTTTATGCATGAAATGAAATTTAATTATGCATGTATTTTTACTTACTGAGTTTATCTCACCTTTAATTTTGTGATGTATGTGAATTTTTAACTGAGGATAAATTTTGGTCGATCGAGGATATTCCAGAAACATATGAACATACAAAAGAAGACTTCGTCGGGCCAGAAAAGTAATTTATGTAATATGTGCCTAAAAACTTAATTAAATTAAATACTAGGGGAGACGCTTTTGGAAAACGCCACACTCTTCTTTATTCCTCACTCTCTCTATCAATTCCTCCATTTACGCTCCATTATCCACACCCTTTCTGCCATCCGTCTCAATCTTCCTCTCACTCGCTGCAAAATTCTCTCATCACGCAGTGGTGTTTTCAGCCATTTTGGATGAAGGTTGAAACCGTGTCGTCTGTCGCCTTGTGTTAGGCGACCTCAACGAATTTTTTTTGTATGACAACATAATTCAGAAATTTTCAGAATTGGGGATCAACATCAGAGGTACCCGAACTTAATTAAAATTAGTGGGCAATTGGAATTGGGCCTTTTTGAATATTGGACTTTGATCTATGGAAACCCACTTTGATGTAGGGATTTATTTTTATGCACTTCATTTGCATAACTTTATTAAAACAATTATTTTGAGATTTATCTCATATTAAAATGACGCGCCCATTTCATGGCCATCAGATTTTTATATTATATTTTATTTTCACTGTACACATTTCAATTAAACACGAATTTAAATATTTCTAGATCAACTTGGTCATGCGAACTGAGTTTGATCGACTCAGTTTGGGGTCTGTTTTATTTTCACACATTCTATCATGTAGAATGTGTTTGTTTGTTGTTGAAATGGATAATAAGACAGCTGTATGTGCTATGTCCTTGGGTTTCAAATTCCTAAACCTAAGTAGGGTATTTATTTAGTTTTTGCGATCGTCAAGCATCGCTTTTATTTTGGTATATGCCTATGGCATGGTATGCCCAGAGTCCGTGAGTGATTCTATTTTCACAGTGATTTTTAATTAGTACAATGGGGGCCTATTTGAATTATGTACCACATATTAGTGGGTGGTTTTAATCAGATACTCTTTTGTACACATTTTTCTTAAAGGAATTTATAAAACGTGAGTTTTAAATTCATGCATGCATAAACTTCATTTTAATTAAATATATTGAAACATAATCCCTATTGAGTTTAGTCCACTCACCTCAAAGACATCTTTTAAGATTTTATCAGTCTTGTTTCCAATTGCCAAGTCAATTTTAGATCCGGCAGAGTTTTATTTTTATTTTAGTATTAGACTTTGAGAGATATTTTGTGGGGTATACTTTATTTGGATAACTGTAATATTTAATTTACTTTCCACACAGTACTTTACTTTATTTCATTTTGGATTACATTACTATGCTATCTGATATCATTAATGGACCTGTTAAGCCCATGTTTGTTGGGCCCAGGCTTATAATTAATATTTAAAGTCTTCTGCTGATAATTAATAAATCTTAAGAGAAAAGGGTTAGATGATTTGGTTCTTTCGGCTGGGTCGTTTCCCATTCTATCTCCGGTCCTTTATAGGTCTGACAGAATTTTTGGTATCAATACCAGGTTCCATCTTGAAAAGCGTTATCAATTAGATATTATAATAATGTACAAGGATTTATAAATACTATGCCTAAGAACAAAGTACAAAAATTGATTTGCGTTAAGGTGCTGCTAGAAATTCATCTTAAGGTTTTGCTTGTGGATGAATGCATTTCTTTAATCGGAGAGTCTAGATTTAGTTTGAGGAGATAAGGAGTACCATTTTGAAATGATTAGGAACAACCTTACCAAACCTTTAAGTTTGCGAACTCTTCTGGGTTATGTGTGTGGGCCTGTAAAGTTTAAACTTAATAAACCTATCATAGAAAGAAATCTAAAACCTCTGTTTTCTTCAAAAATTCAATGTTTATTATGTAATATTTTGAATTTGTTAGTCTAAGTTAGAACCTTGTGTTTCAAGACTATGATTCAAAAACTGTTGATAAGGACTACTAAGTACTCTTCGTATCCTACAATTTGGCATTAGTGTAAATTTTTACAAAGGTAGTTGAGAATATTCAGACCAAAGATTAGAGTTGTTCAATTAGAATGATGACTTCAATAGAGAGTTCCCCTGAAAGTGGCTTGTATTGAAACCACATAAGATGAAATTATAAAACATTTAATGGCTTGTGTTGGTGGCAGAGCTGACCCTATGATTGCTGAAATTGGTTAAGCATGATGCAAAAGAATTTTACCGCTATTGGTGTCTCATTGGAGTCTTGGGTTGGGTTTGCGACCTCTTTGTTTGAAAAGATGGCCGAAGTATGTTAGAAGCCTCTTAAGTTGGAATAACTACTTGGTATGATAAAATGGATTTAGTTTGAGGTATTGTTCAGAACCAACTATTACAACGCTGGTTATCACCAGAGTATGATCAATGTTTATCATGATTTGGATCAGGAGAGTGTGATTGTAAAAAACCTAAAAATTTCCCTAATTTTGAGTACTTCTCTAAATAAGAAATAGGAAATGTATCACATTATTCGATCTGTTGCCCTTATTGTTGACATATATCAATATCAGTTGATCTGATAGTTACACCTATGGATCAGTTTGATGTAATCCTAAATATGGTTTAGTTGAACTTATACAAAGCTAATATAGACTATTATCAGTGAAAATATTACCTTTACGTTGGGAAAATGGAAAGATCCCAGTTCGTCCATGTAATACTCATATGCTTCCAATTGATCATTTTCTGTGAGCATGTTTAGGTGGTTGGAGGAGATTGGAGCCATTCGGGAGTATTTTTGCTATTAGCGATGACCTCGTTACGTTTGGGCAGGATTCTGATTTATCAATGGGTTAAGATTGGCCTGATGTTTTTCTTGAGAATCGTTTTGGGTTGCCACCCAATTGCGAAATTTATTTTTATATTGGTTTGATGCCTAACATTACACCAATTTTGATTGCTTTGTACCGCTTGTCCCATTGCTTAATTTAATGAATTAAGAACCTAGTTCGATGATTTGTTGCAAAAAGGGTCTATTCAAAATAATATTTCATTGTGGGGTGCAATAGTTTTGTTTGCAAAGAAGCATGATGGTTCGGTTCGCCTATGAATTGATTACCATAAATTATTAAATCATGTGATAATAAAGAACAAGTATCCATTGCCAAGGATTGATGACTTATTTAATCAGCTTGGAGGATCTATGTGCTTCTCATATATTGATTTGAGATTTGGTTACAATCAAATGAGAATACGTAAAAAAGATATCTGAAAACATCTTTTCAGATTCGTTTTTTACATTTTGAATTTATAGTGCTTCCGTTTGAGTTGATAAATGCACCAGATGTTTTTATGAATCTCATGAATTAGGTATCTCAACTATATCTTGACCAGGTCATGGTAGTCTTTATCTATGATGTCCTCATATGTTCTAAAACTCTAGATGAACCTATGTAACATCTTGGATTTTTTCTACGGATGCTGAAGAAGTATCAGTTATATGCAAACCATGAAAAGTGCAACTTTTAGATGACTTATGTGAAATTTCTTAGCCATGTTGTTTCTCAAAATGGTATTTCTGTTGATCCAACTAGGATTGAAGTCGTGTTAGAGTGAAAGCCACCCAAAAATGTCATTGGGTTCGTAACTTCTTTTGTCTGGCTGGTTATTATTGTCGATTTGTGTAGAAATTTTCTTTTATTGTTATGTCGTTAATGTTGTTGACCAGTAACGACGTGAAATTTATTTGAAATGAAAAGTGTCAGGCCACTTTTGATGAATTCAAGCAAATTTTGACTACTGGTCAGTTTTAGCCGTACCTGATGAGTGTTTGTTTTATGTTGTTTATACTGATCAACAAGAGTTGCTTTAGGCTATGTTTTAATGCAGCAGGATAAAGTTATAGCTTACGCATTTCAGCAGTTAAAAGTATGAACGGAATTACCCTACTCTTGATTTAAAAACTTGCGACTATTATTTTCGCCTTGAAGATTTGGCAGATCATCTTGTATAGTGCCAAATTCGAGGTATTTTTGAATCACAAGTGTTTAAAGTATTTGTTTCCTCAACGAGATTTGAATCTCCATCAATGCCGTTTGGGTTGAGTATATGGAGGACTACGACTTCATTTTACAATATCATCATGAAAAGGATAATGTTGCAGCTGATGCCTTGAGTCCTTATTCTCAAGAATTTCTTTCTCGTCTTATGTTAGATGATTGGACGAAATGTCTAATTATTAGAGATTATGAGCTATAGTACCAAAAGAATGGTTAAACAGTTCAAGTTTTTAATTTAGTAGTGAACCCTACACTTTTGCAATGTGTGAAGGACTTGTAGAAGTTTGATGATGAGTTAAAAGAAAGATTCAAAAAGATTCAAACTGTTGAGTAGTGTGATGGTTGGAAGATTAGTTTTAATGAATTTCTATTCTTTAAGAATCAAGTTGTCTCTAGTGATTCGGATTGGGGACTGACAGTCTTAGTAGAAACCATAAGTCTAGATTTTCTATTCATCTTTATAGTGCAAAAATGTATCATGATCTGAAGCATCAGTATTTGTGGATTAGAATGAAACAAGATATAGCTGAGTTTGTTTTGAGATGTTTGACTTGTTAACAAATTAAGGCTGGACATCAGAGATCAGCTGGGTTGTTACAGTCTTTGCCTATATCTAAGTGGAAATGGGACAAGATTATCTTGGATTTTGTGAGCGATTTGCCTAAGGCAAAAAATTTGACTTTATATGGGTGATTGTTGATAGATTGACAAGTCCACACATTTTATCCCCATCAGAATAGATTTCTCTTTGACCAAGTTAAGTCAATTGTATATTGAGTGCATCATTTGTCTTCATGGTGTTCCCTCGAATATTGTTTCTGATAGAGATCCAAGTTTACGTCAAAATTTTAGAGAACCCTTTAGAGAGCTTTAAACAAGGAGATTAATTTGAATAATTCACATCATCCTCAAACAGATGGTTAGTCTGAGCATATGATACAGATTCTCGAGATATGTTGAGATCTTGTATTCTAGATTTGAGAGATAGTTGGGTGAATCACTTGTCTTTAGTGGAGTTTGTTTATAACAACTATTAGACCAGTATCGGTGTTTCGCCTTATGAAGCTTTGTATGGGAGATAGTGCATATCACCTTTATGTTAGGTTGAAATAGAGGAGCGTGTCACTCCTAGACTTGATTTAACTCAAGAGACAATTGAGAAAGTTCAAATGATTAAAGAGTGACTGGGTACAGTTTAGAGTCGACAGAAAAGTTATGTAGATCTCCAGAGGAGGGAAGCTGAGTTTAAACCAATGATTTTGTATTCTTAAAGTGTAACGACCCGGATTTTCGTAAATCGTTAAATTGCGTAAAAATTTAAAATTTTCTTTTTAAAGCAAAACATATCAGAGTGCGTCTAACCGGATCGCTACTGACTCTTTCTTTAAACTCCTTATAAAAACAGATTGATAAAATGTGCGGAAGAGTTATAAAATAAGTCCTTGTAAAACATGGTGGAAGCGTAAATCGTTTAAAGAAGAAACTAAACAATTTAAAACAATTTAATAAAACTTAACGTATTTACTAGCGTTCTTCATTTTACTTCTTAGCCTGGCCTGCCCCGATCTCGTCCGTGCAAATTCTTCACCCATGCTTTGTTATTTGTTCATCGTTCTCGTATATGAGCCTATTATTACTTGTCCGTCATTTGTACCTTTCATTAGCCATTTACCATTTTATTACTTTACTTTAAGTCGTTCGTTCGTTACTCGTACTTCGAGCTTAGAGATTGAAAGACCCGTATGAGATGGTATAGTTGGTCGGACCTAACCTCCTATGGGAAACTAGGTCCCGTTCTCGATAAGGTAGGGGCATTGCCTAATTGTCAGACTAGGGCCGCTATCCATCCGCCTCCCAACTCCCTTATTTTTTTCTTTGTGTCTGTGCTGGGCTAAGCTACTAGACCACAGAGGCCTTTATTATCTTACTGTTTTACTCATTTTCATCATTTATCCTCGCTTATGCATGTGTGTGTACCACCCTGTGGCACTCCCTATTAGTTTCTATTAACATGATGCATAACCATACATTCTCAACCTACCATGATGCATGATGCTTCACATTATAACATTCATAGAAATTGAATTGCGCATTTAAATAAAGTAACGGTAATTGTAAACTCATATAAAAGAATAGCAGTAATTGAACGTGCGCACAAGGACAAATAATAACAATGGAATACCCGAATGAAGTACAGCATGTGAAGGAATCAATTATGGAACTAATTAAACAATGAGGAACATGCTTGGATATATAAATCACAATAATAAGGAATATAACAAATTAACCAGCGACGTGCATATGAAAGCAAAGCATAATTTAGTTAACATGCTCAAGAAGGACTATAATTATCATCTAGTTAATTATCCTAATTGACTTACATGCTCAGATTCATTATAATTAATTAGCTAACTAACATACTCACTAGTCGACCCTGTTAATTGACATGCTTACTAATTACAATTAACATGCTCACTAAGTGATCACACTTACTAGTTTAGTTTATTAAACATGCTTAAGGATTTTAAGATATGCATGCGTAACACTATCGATTCACCGAAAAACTTAACTTAGTCAATAATTAAACATGACATGACTGGATCGATTAACAGGCTAATATCATTCCAGATTATTACATACTCAAGTTTAGTTAATTAAACATGCTTGTAATTTCACAAGTAATAGTTAACTAATATGCATCAATTGATTAATAATTTAATCTATTAATCAAACAATCTAATCTATTTAACATATTGCTAATATCATAGGCATGCTATCTAGGAATTAACAATACGTTAGATAATGAACATGCTTGTCTAATTAGTTATTCTAGTTAGTTGACTACTCTAATTAATTGTTATGCATCAAGAAATGATTAAGTTACTTCAACATGGTCGCCTAGTTAATTACCATGCTCACTAGATGGTTAAACATGCGTAAGTCTAGTTAAGTCTATAATTGTGAGACTAATTGATTACTCGAGTTAATTAACATGCTCAAGATTATTAATTAATCAACTAGTTAGACATGCTTAGATTAGTTATTTGACAACTAGTTAATTAACATGCTCGATTTATTTATATGTTTAGGATTCTAGTTAATCATTCTAGTTAACTCTGGTTAAGTCAATTAACATGCTCTAGTTAATGCTTAAGGTTTAGTTGTAAATTAGTATGTCCTGTCCAAACTAGTTATTTAACTACTAGTAAATTAATTAGATTAATTAACATGCTCACCTTTTAATTAAAAGTTGTGTTAACTAAATGTGCTTGGTTAAGGAGAGACACTTATGCAGAACAATATATGTATAGCACTAAGGAAAGCAGTAAAGGAGTAACGAAATGGACGTAATCTTTATCAAAGAAACTCTTAGCTCTAGCTCTTTCATCATTTGCATTATCACAGAATCATTGATCATTCATCACAGCAATTCATCACATTCAATTAAGGTAGAACATTTTCCGCAAGGAAAGTAAACTAGCACTAAGGAAATTCTACGAACGAAATTAACACCAATAAAGAGAACGACTAATAGTCAACAAACGAATTATCATAGAATTACCAAAACTATAGAGCACTAACAAGCTATACTATTCATTAACAAAGAGACACACTCACACACACATACTTGCGGTGTAGGGCCTCCAAATGGCCAAGACACACCTCAATTCCTTACCTCAAATCTTTAATGCGGGTTAGCACTAAATCTTTGTCCTCTATCTTTTTCCAGTACCTTCACCATTAGAAACATTTATCATTAATAATTGTAACTTATTATTATCATTCCTTTTTCGTATTCCAAATTGTAGAATCTCCAGCAACTAAACCAAACAATAACTAACATTAGGTTACATATAGATCAATCCTTTTGCATCAAATTTACATCCCCTCAGAGCCTTAAAATCATCGAACTGAATTACACAATATGCATTCCAAATTGACAGAGTATAATCCAACACAACACTACCCAAGAACGTAGAATCGTCACTAAATAGTAGTGTATTATCCAAAGAATAGTTTAACCAACCCATTTTTCCAATATAATCCAAACAGGGATGTTCCCCCACGGTTATAGTCTAAACGGAGAACACCAATCAAATCCATTAAACTAGGGTATGCAGCCAACTAACAACATATTTTACAGCAACTAACAAGTCCATTAGAACCTACAAATTATCCCATCTAACAACAAGCATCCAACGGATTCTAAGTGACCAAAATAGTGTAATAGAAACCTCACCGATGCCCAAGACCAGGACAGAGGCTCACCTCCAACACAAACAGCCCTCCCACAGTTTCTTCCTCCACTATTCTCCAGTAGTACATAGCTCCTTCAGAGAGTCTCTCCATCACAGCAACAATGACAGTTAGCAACCCATTCACAAAGCCAAGAAATAGAAGCCAACTAACCAAAACAACTGAGAAGAAAACTTACTAGAAGATCTCGGCCAGAGCTCTCTAGGGAGGAAGTCTCCAGTTCCTTCACACTCTGTCTTTCCCCCCTCTTTGCATAGTTAACATCTCCGGCCAACATCATTCCCTCGATAGCATGCCTTGTTTCTTTTTGCTTTCTAGAAGTTTTCGGTCATACAGGATGCAACTCCAGGCTGGAGGGGAGTACGATGTTGTTTGCTTAGCAGACAACGAGTCACCCAAAGTGGTCCAGCCAAACCGGATCACACCTGGGTCAGAGCACCCAGGTTGGAGCTCAACCTGAGGCTGAAGCATCTGGTTGGAGCACCTCCAGCCCCTGCAAATCAAAGCCAAGAATCGCAGCTGTGCCATCCAAAATAGAGAGCACAAGGGGAAAAACAGAATTACCTTGTCTTAGGGAAGGGAATCACAGCAGCTAAAGCTCTGGTTTGAGCCCTAGCCGCGACCCACGAAAGTTCGCCGCCTGCAGTCGGTCCCTTGCCTGCTGTCAGAGTTCACTTCGTCACTGCATGCTCCGTCGTTCGTCACTCCCGATTCGCTGCACCGTCGCCGAAACGAGCCTGAGCTCGCCTCTTCCCTCTCTCTCCTCTCTCTCGTCTGTTTGTTCGGGTCTCCTTTATGAAGAATGGCTTTCAGCCATTCTTCTTTAACATTTCAACTAGTTCACTTAGTGAACCGGTTCAAGTGGTGTGAACCGGTTCAGGCAGAACAAGTTCATGTCCTCCCACATCCTCTCTTTATTTTTCTTTAACCCCATTTAATCAATTTACTCCCTTTTTCATTTTTAAATCCCTAATAACCCAATTTAAATCTTAATATTCTCCTTTCTCATTTTGTCAAATGGCTGAAGACCAGACGAAATGAGAAGTGTTGAACTGATCCCTTAATAGAACTGGTTCTCCCCACTTATAAATACTAATCCCAATAAATCACATATATTATAATTTAATTTAGTTAACCCCAATTAATCACATATATTATAATTTAATTAATTGAATTAATATTTATTTTAATTACATTAATTTTCATAAATTTTAATCAAACGAATACGTCCTTGGTAATACCCCAATAATCATTCAATTAATCTCAATGTCCTAAATTACTTCCAACTATCTTTATTAAACTTTGATATAAAAGTCAAGGTATTACATAAAGGTAAACGAGGTATTAGTCATTTCGGTGTGAAAAGAAAGTTAGCCCCAAGATATATAGGTCCTTTTCAGATTATTGAGCGAGTTGGCTCAGTGGCTTATTGATTGGAGTTACCGCCACAATTGAATTGTTTTCATGATGTCTTTCATATTTTTATGATGAGGAAGTATATTTCAAACCCATCCATGTTATTTCTTGAACTAAAGTTCCTATTCAGGAGGATGTGTCTTGTAAGGAAGAACCTGAAAGAATTTTGGGCCGTGAAATCAGAGTTCTACGTCATTGTGAAATACCTATTGTTTGTGTTCAATGGAAGAACCCTAGAGAAAAATAAGAAACATAGGAAATTGAATATGAGATAATGGCTAAAAACCTTCGTTTGTTAAATGGTAAACTTGAGATTATTCTAAATTTCGAGGACAAAATTTCCTAAGTGGGAAAGAATTTAATATTTGCCTAAAAAAATATTAAATTAAATACTGGGTGAGACGTTTTTGGAAAACACCTCCCCGAGCAATGTTAAGGAAATTAGGGATTTCCTCCCCGCAATAACTCCTTTCCTACCTCGTCAAAATCAGAGACACTCCTCTCTATTCCTTACTCTCTCTGTCGATTCCTCTGTTTATGCTCCATTGTCCTCACCCTCTCTGCCATCTTCATAATCTTCCTACATCGCACAGTGGTGCTTTTAGCCATTTAGAATGAAGGTTTAAACTGTGTCCTCTGATGCCTTGTGTTAGGCCACCTCAACGAATTTGTTTTGGATGACAACATAATTCAGAAATTTTTAGAATTGGGCATCAACATCAAAGGTACTCAAACTTAATTAAAATTCGTGGGCTATTGGAATTGGACCTTTTTGAATATTGAACTTTGGTTAGTGGAAACCCACTTCGAGGTAGTGGTGGCTAACGGGTGGGCTGGCTCGGCAGCCAGCCTGCTCAGCCCGTTACTGTAGCAGTTCGAGCTCGGCTCGGACCGCCACAGTAACCGAGCGGGCTCGGCCCGGGCCAGGTAGACGAACCGAGCCAAGCTCGAGCACCCAGGCTCGCGAGCTCGCCAAGCCCGGGCTCGCGAGCCTGCCTGGTGGGCTGGCTCGCGAGCCTGGCAGGCTGGCCCGGCGAGCCAGCCCTCCAGACCTCTACCCGAGCCCGAGCCCATGACGACGGGGAGTCGGGGACAGGGGACTGAGTCCCGCTCGCGACGATGGGGACAGAGCTCACGTGAAGGCAAAGCTCTCTGAGCAGGAATGGGCTCGCGACGACGGCGACTGAGGGTACAAAGCTCGGACGAACGATAGAACGACTACGAAGTGCGAACTGGCTCAATCTCGAACGACAGAACGACTGCGACGGAAGCTCTCTGAGCAGGACAGGGACTGCGAAGTCGTCGTGCGCCGTCTCGCAAAGTCATTGAAACTGGCTCTGTCATCGTGCACCGTCTCGCGAAGTCGCCTCTTCTCTCGGTCTCGCGAACTAGCTCTGCAATGTTTAGACTTGCAGAGCCAGTTCGCGAGACCGAGACTGCGAAGTCGTCGTGCGCCTCTTCTCTCGGTCTCGCGACCGAGACTCCACTCTCCAGTGGAGTCACTCCACTCAACCAACGGTCTGAAGACCGTTGGCGAGTGGCGATGGCAACGGTCACGAGACCATTGCCTGTTGGCTATTGCTCGTCCGAGGGCTAGACTGAGCCTCTCAGCTGTTGGCTGCCATGTTGGGCAATGGTCCAAAGACCGTTGCCCAACGATCCCAACACAGCAACGGTCTTCAGACCGTTGCTGTGTATTTCAGCTTCAGGCTGAAATGAGATCAAGCAACGGTCTTGAGACCGTTGCTTGCTTGATCCAACGGTTGGCAAAATATAGGCTATATATACTCCTCATTATCTCTAAAATTTTTCATCCCAACTTTCTCACATTCTCTCAATCTTTTCACCAATTTTTCTCTCAATATCTCAATCTTTCCCTTCATTTCTCAATTGCTTAATCTCTCCATCTTTCTCCCAATTTCAAAGGTATATTTTATTTTTTTAATTTTAGTTTTTTTAATTTAATGTGTATGACAAAATAACTAATTTTTTTTTGCAATTTTTGTAGGACTCGTATTCGGGGAGGAGGTGATCACAATTCACAGCAATTGTATACTATTGTTGCGTAATTGGTGTGCGGTATCATTTTATTTATTAATTGTTTCACAGTAGTCAATTTTTTTAATTATGGATCATCGTGATTTTTTAATTGACACTTTTAATGACACTAACGATGATATTGAGGAAATTAGGGAAGATAATCTCACAATTGCAATTGATCAATCAACGGCACATGCATCCACATCATCACCTAGAAAAAAAAGAAGTAAAACGTCGAATGTATGGAATAATTTTGAAATGAAAGATATTAAAATTGGTGCAAAAATAGAAAGTAGAGCACAATGTAAATATTGTATTAAACATTATGCATACGTATCCGGTAGCTCTACTAGCACACTTGGTAGGCATTATGCAAAATATCACTCTAACGCGCAAGTGAGAGACCCTACACAAACACTCATAAATGCTAGTGGCAGTGGCAATTTTATGTATTCACATAATAAAATGAGAGAAGGAGTAGCAAAATATATATCACAATCTGAGGCACCTTTATCTATGTTTGATAGCGAGTTATTTGAAAATTTTATGAAAGAGTATATTAATCTTAGTTTTAGACGAGTCCCTAGAAGTACGACGCGAAGTGATATTATTAAAATGCATAATCATATGAAAAATGAATTAATTGAGTTTTTTTTCAAATGCTCCGTCTATGTCTATTTGTATTACTTCTGATTTATGGAGTGCACCTAATGCTTTAGGATATATTGTCGTAACTTCTCATTTTATTGATGACTCTTGGCAATTAAATAAAAGAATATTAGGATTTCGTAGTTGTGAATATCCACATAGTGGCGTTACCATTTATAGATATATTGTTAGAATTTTGCAAGAATATGCTATTAGAGATAGAATTTTTAGTATTACGCTAGATAATGCTGCTGCTAACGATGTTGCAATTTTTGAATTTAAAAGATTATTTCAATTAGATACGGCTCATAATACTCTTTTTCATATGAGATGTGTTTGTCATATTTTAAATTTAGTTGTTCGAGATGGCATGTCACATAGTTTGCTACATATTGAATCTATTCGATCTGCAATTTCTTTTATTACTTCATCTAATACGCGATAACAAGAATATAAAGAATATTGTAAAGTTGCTTAACTTAAACCAAGAAAATTAAAAACCGATGTAGATACAAGGTGGAATTCGACTTATTTAATGTTAGAAAATGCTAAGCTATATTGGTTAGTTATTTGTGCTTATACTAGTGAAAAAACAAAATGTATTACTCTTGATCATAATAGTTGCAATATTGCTAATTTATTTCTTGATTTTTTAAAACCATTTTATGAAGCTACAAATAAATGTTCGGGAATTTATTATCCCACTACTCATCTTGTTCTCCCAATTTTTATAAAATTAACGGGTACTTTTCAAATATTTAAACAAAGAAACGAATTTTGTGCATTAATTGAAAAAATGGAAAAAAAATTTAAAAAATATTGGCTTAACATACCTCATATTTTTTGTTTTGCATGCACAATACATCCTAGATTTAAATTAGATGGAGTGCGTATAATGCTTGATAGAATTTTTTCTAATTTAGGTATTTCTTCTTCAATTAATGGTGCTCAATTAAGAAATGAAATTGATAATTTATTTTCTTCTTATGAAATTAAATATTCTAATAATCGTTCAATTCCTTCATATGATATGCATGCTAGTTCTAGTAGTGGTGCTTGTGGTGGAGATCCACAAGATTTTATGTATGATATATTTAACCAAATAGATAACAATGTTCATTCTTATAATTCACAAAGAAATGAACTCGATATTTATCTTAACACCTACCATAACATTTCTTGGCCCGATGATTTTGATATTTTGGCTTGGTGGAGAGTCAACTCTATTTCATTTCCTATTCTTTCTAGAATGGCACGTGATCTACTAACACCTCCGGTCTCTACAGTAGCATCGGAGTCTGCTTTTAGTGCAGGTGGACGTGTGTACGATGATAAACGAGGAAGACTTGCACCAGAAATCGTTGAGGCACTCATTTGCAAGAAGGATTGGAATGACGCTGTGACGAGAGATCAACAACGAGAAGATGACATAGTTGAAGAATTCAAAAATTTAGATGTCGAAGACTAAATTTTTATTTAAATTTGAAATTGTAATTTTCATTTTCATATATTTTCTTTATCTTGTAAGTTGTGCTTTGAAATTGTAATTTATATTTGAAATTGTAATTTTCATTTTCATTTTGAAATTGTAATAAAAATATTTATTCAATTCAATAAAAATATTTATTCAATTAAATTATTAATTATAGTATTTTTACATTATAATAATAAATATTTATTATAATTTTAAATTGTATAATATTGAAAATAATTTATAATATATTTATATAAGATATTATTATTTATGTATATTTGGCTCGTTAGGCTCGGCTCGTTAGCCTCGCTCGGCTCATTAAGGCTCGGCTCGTTAGGCTCGGCTCGCTCGTTAAGCTCGGTTCGTTAGGCTCGGCTCGTTAAGCTCAGCTCGTTAGGCTCGGCTCGTTAAGCTCGGTAGGCTCGACGAGCCAGACTTTTTCAGGCTCGGCCGGCTCGGCTCGGCTCGTTAGCCACCTCTACTTCGAGGTAGTGATTTATTTTTATGCACTACATTTGCATAACTTTATTAAAAAAATTATTTTGAGATTTATCTCATATTAAAATGACGTGTCCATTTCATGGCCATCAGATTTTTTTATTATATTTTATTTTCACTATACACGTTTTAATTAAGCATGCATTTAAATATTTTTGGAACAACTTGGTCGTGCAAACTGAGTTTGATCGATCCAGTTTGGGTTCTATTTTATTTTCACACATTATATTGTGTGGAATGTCTTTCTTTATTATTAAAAAGGGTAATAGGACAGTTGTATGTGCTGTGTCCTTTGGTTTCAAATCCCTAAACTTGATTAGAGTATTTATTTAGCTTTTGCTATCACCAAGCATAACTTTTCTTCTGTTATATGCCTATGGCATAGTGTGCTCATAGCCCATGAGTGATTCCATTTTCACTGTAATTTTTAATTAGTACAACAAGAGCTTATTTTAATTACATACCATATATTAGTGGGTGGTTTTAATCACATGCCATTTTTACACATTTTTTCTGAAAGAAATTTATAAAACGTGAACTTTAAATTCATGCATGCATAAACATCATTTTAATTAAATTTATTAAAACATAATCCCTATTGAATTTAGTCAACTCACCTCAATGACAACTTTCAGGATTTTATCAGTCGGGTTTCTAGTTGCCAATTCAATTTTAGATACGGCAAAGTTTTATTTTTATTTTAGGATTATACCTTTAGAGATATTTTATGAGGTATATTTTATTTGGATAACTGTAATCCTTAATTTACTTTCTGCATAGTACTTTACTTTATTTCATTTTGGATTATATTACTATGCAATCGATATCACTATTGGTCCTGTTAAGCCCATATTTGTTGGACCCAAGCTTATAATTAATATTTTAGGTCTTTCGCAGATAATTAATAAATCTTAAAAGAAAAATGGTAGGATGCTTAGATTCTTTGCGTCGGGTCGTTCCTCATTCTATCTCGAATCCCTTGCGGGTCGTGACAGTTTAACTATTTAGTTTCACATCGTTTTTAATAAATGAATTTTTGTAAAATTTTAAGGATATTGCATAATTGGATATTTTCTAGTAATAAACTCAATTTGATATTTTAATAAACTTTTGAATAATGTTTTGTATTTAATATAGTTAACAAATAAAGTTTTCATTTTTTTAGTATTTTTATATGATTGTTTAATGAGGGAATTTTATTAAATAAGATTTTTTTTAATGTTTTAAGTAACAAAAATTTAAATACACACTTTCTAATGTCTGATTTTTTTGGCTTAATCAATGAATTTGGTCATTTCAAGAATTTACAAGTGTTAGTTAAGGTTTAACAACCGCTTTATTAAACCTAATTTGTTAAATGATTTAGGAAAAAATTTTAGGGTTTTGAAATTTTGGAGAACATAAATTTTGGGCCATTACAGTTATCTCTTCTAAACCCTTGTTGGTCATACTTTTTAAAGAGACATTTTTTACATCGAGCTTGGGTTGAGATTTAGTTGTTTGAAACATATTAGCAAGAGGTCAAGGAGGAGTAAACTTGGTCTATTTGCATTGTCTTTCCTCTTTTAATGCCAACTATATTACCTTGTACATGTTGCTTTATACTTTTAGTTCCACAACATTGTCAATCTCACTATTCAAGTATTTGATGAATTGAGTTGTTTGCTCCTCTAGTTCTTCTGGACCACTTATTATCTTGAGTGTCTCAAATTCAGTTACATACTCTTCAACTGATAAAGTTTCTTGCTTTAGACTTTGGATTTGTAAGAACAATTTTTGCTTATAATGGCTAGGTACAAACCTACTCCTCATTAAATTCTTCATTATTATCCACGTTTGAATGTAATCTTCCCCATCACATTTTCTTTGCGCATTAAGATTCTCCGACCACAAATTCGCATACCTAGTTGACTTCAAAGAAGCTAGTTGGATTTTTTTTTGGTTCTCGAAATAATTATGACAAGCAAACACATTTTCAACATTTTCTTTCCAATCTAAGAAATTATCACCATTACATGCTCCCTTGAAAGAAGGTATGGAGAGTTTTAAGTGCTTCAACTCCTTAAAATTATCAAATTGATACCATGGGCTTGTTGGTTCTTTAGAATTTGACACATTATCATCATCCTCCACCAAGATCCCTTGCTTTTGCCGACCTCCTCTATCACCTCTATTCCCTCTTGGCCTAGGATTTTGTGGTGCTCTAACATTCTGATTCAAAATACCTTGCATTTGCTACTTCAAGTTTAGGATAGCACCTCGTAGTTCATCAAACTGCTTTTGAACATGTGGATCTACTTCCCTAATTGAAGGTTGGACTAATTGTGTAGATTGTGGATTGTTGCCTTCATGGTGTTGAGATAAATCAGCAGTGCTTCTGGTCATCTTGTAGAATATAGAAGAACTCCAAAGAAAACTGATGTGCTAACAATAGGGTTCGGAAATGTTGCGGATGTCTAGGGTTTGGAGTTTCCCAAATTTTTCGGGAAAACTTTAACAGCAACGCAAATAACCATAATGAATGTATTTCAGCTCAAATTTTTGACACAATCTCAAGGGATGAGTGATGAAGAAATCCTCTAAATGTTGTTGGTAAATTTTCAGAGACGACTAAGATATGGCCAAAACCATGCAGGTCGATAAGAAACTATGAAACATCACTGCTTCCTACTCCAAGGCGATCTCCAACAAAGAAAACTCTTCAAGTAAAGGTCTAGTAGAATCAAAATAGGTTTTGATACCAAACAACATGCATTTGATAGCTCTGGAACGCTTTGATACCAAATGGCGTGCAACGAAATCAGTGCATGGCAAGTTGGTTGGAAAAAGATTGCCAAAAAATACCACCTTTTTATTTCATCAGGGAATCAAAGAATTTACTCCAACAAGAAAATTGAGAGTTTGGTACACTATTATAGAAGAAATTCAATAATGGAACTGGTGAGAAGATTGTACCAAATTGGAGAAGTTCAAGTAATGCCCACAAACACTCAAACTTCCAATACTCACAATCTCAATGATCAAATTAATACAAGAGAAAGCAAAACAATAGCCTCGACTATAAGCAATTTATTTTACTTTTTTTTCATAAAAGGCCTAAGTGGGGTATAAATAGTCCACAATTAAAGAAAAACAATTAAACTAAAAATAGAATTTGACTTATGCAAAATCCCAAATCAAATTCTCTAAAATAACTAAAAAATTTGTTCGAAAGTAAAAATAATAGAATAACTAAACAATCCTAGGCAAAATTCAAATAAGATAAGATAACCAAATAAGTAAAAAGTCTAGGCAAACTTAAAATAAGATTAGGCATGTTAACTTTTTTGTGCGATATTTATAATCTCTAATCCTTAAGTGATTTAACACATTCAATGCATACAATTAATAACAAATAATAAGAGTTAATAGATAGAGAAAGTGCAAACCAAATTTGTTCACGCGGTTCAGCAACTCTGACCTATGTCTGCGCTCCAAGTTTCTCACTTGGAAATCCTTAAACCCAATAACCTCCCTGGTTATTGTTGATTGAACTTCATGGGCGTCAATCAAGCCTTTACAGACTGTTCTAGGGTGTCACCCTATCAATTATCATTTGAGTATAAGAAAATATAAAACTAAAAATCTTGACTCTCCTAAATATAGAATCTCAAGTTTGGGAGTTTAGAGAGTTAGGTTTGACACTCTATTACAAATGAGAAATTGTGTATAAATTTTGGTAGAGCTTTGCTACGATTCTCTCTTGGTTGGTTTGAGCTTTGACGTGTCTTCTATTTATAAAAATTGTGAAATCGGTTGACCACCTCCATTTTGGTCGACCACCATCCGACCGTTGGAAAGTAACTATTGCATTGTACAGTCGGACTGGTCAATCGCTTAAGCACACCAGTCGACCACCTCTTCACATTTCAAAATTCTGGCTCGACTCTATCCATTTTGTGGTCAACCACTTCTACACCGATCAACTACTTCAACAATCTAAAATTCGCGAGCAATCTGTAATATTTATGGTCGATTGCAAATTGGTTGACCACCTCTATGCTTTAGTCAACCTCTTCATCACGTTTCACATTTTTTGAATCTTCTAAGTTTCAATGATTATACTATAAGATACATGGATTCAGGCAAACACGTTAGTAATCAATAATACCTATATTAAGGGTATTTTCAATAAAGAATAAATGTATTTACTTAATTCAAAAAAATACATAATAAACAACTTAATTATCCAAATAAAATCATAATCATAAAAAAAAAAAATAACCTAGCGTCTACTAGGCGAACAATCTCCCCCTTTTTTATGATGGCAAAACATATTAAGTTGTTCAATTACCTATTCTAAGCATGATCGTTATGTCAATTGTATATTTGATACTCCGCCTTAGTTCATGAAATTTCTCACTTGTAAATTCATGTTAATCATGTTTTTCTAACAACAACTTACTCTAACTTCTCCCCCATTTTGTCATAATAAAAAAGAAATCAATGGGAAGGGCTAAAAACAAAGACATAAAAATATTTCTTCCCCCTTTGCATTATTCATACAAAAAAAATCATTGGAGGGAAATACACACTCAATTTACATAATCAATTTTCCTCTCCCCCCATTGAATTATCAACAAGAATATATGGAGGGAAAACTACAAAGATATCATCAAATTAAATTAACAATTTCATTCAACATATGATTGAAAACAAATATTAGTCCCCTTTTAGATATTATCCACAAAAATAGTCGGGGCATGAGAAAATCAAAACAATTCAAACAAATTAATTCTCTCCCTTTGACATTAAACAAACATAATACTTGGGGTAAAACATCAAAACAAATCAATTATATTTCTCCCCTTAAAATGCCAATTGTTGGGAGAAAACAAGTGTTTACCAAGAAGACTAATCCAATTTATACCAATTGCAAAAGAGAAAAAAAAAAATTGAATCCTTGATACAATATTCAAGCTAAAACAACAAAATCAATTCAGTTCAAATCAACACCAAAGCAAGAGAAAAAAAATATTTAGCAATTTCATCAATCTATATACATACTCTTGATTCAAATTTTGAAAAACACCTAAGTGATTTCTTAGGTACCCAAACCTTTTTGGGTCCTTAAACCTTAGAGATGGTTCCTTTCGAAACCCAAACTTACTAAGTAGTTGCCATTTTTTCATTCAATTTTAAGGGGCAACTAAAGGATTTATTTCCTAAACAATTACCAGTAAAGCAAGGAGAAGGACAAACAAATAAGTTCTTATAATTTTTCTTCCTTGCAAAGGGTTCATAACCAATTCCGACTTTATCTAATGTGACCCATTGCTTTCCTAATAGCATGTTAAAGTTTTTGCAACCATTTGTGAATTTAAGTACAATAGAGTTCAAATCATCATTTTTCACTTTTGATTCACTAACATCAAAGTCAAGCAATTTAATAGTAGCACTAAAAATCTCATACATGCTTTTCAATTCAACAATTTGATTTTTAAATGATTTAGTCATCTCAACATGCTTTTCAATGAAATTATCATTCTCCTTTTTCAACAAATTATATTTACATTTAGGCACATTGAATTTATCAAATAATTCATTAAAGGCGTCTAACAACTCATCATTATCATCAAGATCATTATCTAAATTACTACATGAGTTGTGTTCCTTTTCTTCCTTGGCCATGAACCAAAAGTTGGAGACTTCTTTAATCTCAGAAGAAGAATCCTCATCGTTAGCATCCCAAGTGGCCTGGAAAACCTTGTTCTTTGAGGTTTTGACTTCTTTGCTTTGGGGCAATCGGTTGAGGTATGACTGATTTTTCTGCATCCAAAGCAAATAATCACCTTCTCCCTTTTAAATTTTTTCGATGAAAATACTTTTTGAATTTTCATGTTATAAATTTGATATCTTCGTCATCTTCATCTTCTTCCTCAGAATCCAGTTGAGTGTTTGAGGAGGCTTTGAAGGCATTGTTCCTTGGTTTAAAGTTTTCTTACTCTTTTTGCTCTTCCTTCTAGTTGCTCAACAACGTGATCTCATGCGTCATTAGGGAATCTGTAACGACCCAGATTTTTGTAATTCGTTAAAATGTATAAAAATTTGAAAATTTTTTTTAAAAACAAAGCGTATCAGAGTGTGTCTAACCGGATCGCTACTGACTCTTCCTTAGATTCGTTATGAAAACCAATTACAAAGTGCGGGAAGCGTAAATAAATCATTCAAGAAGGAAATACTAAACAATTTAAACACTGTGTTTAACAAATGGAAATGACAATTAAACATCATTTGATTACAATCGTTTATTCATCTTTCTCTTTGTCTGGCCAGCCTCGAGTCTCGCGAGTGCAAAATCATTCATCTCTGCTTCATTGTGTGTTTATCGTCTTCTTATTATCTGTTCATCGTTGCACCTACACTACAAGTAAGGACGTGAGATTTCACCTAGTAAGAAAATGGGAAAAAACAATTACACATGCCTCTCTTTAATTCATTTTTGGTATGGGGGCCACCCAATGTAACACCCTGATATTTTAAGTTGGATACCCATCGGGCTATTACCATGAACGTTTTTGGGCGTTAACTCAAAGAGTATTTTCGTTACGCTTTCCCTGTATACGCGATTTGATTAAAGGATGGGATTGTTGGGACATCTTATCATGTATTTATACGTGTCATCTTATGACATGTATTTACAGGGAAGATGTTATGGGATAGGAGTTAAGTGGGGAAGAAGGTGAGAAAGGCGATCCAGGGTATTTTCGGTCGCCTGAGGACAACACTTCGGATGCGTCATGTCGTCCACAAGTGCAGTGCGTTGAGTCCCTGACGTTTGGGACGAGTCTGGGGATGCAAGATATCGTCCTGACTCCACTATGTTGTGACATTTCGGACGAGGTTCCGGACGATGCAGATGAGAAGAACGGCATCCGCGTCAAATCTGTTCTTAATCTGGACAGTTTCGGACGAGTCCAGACGGCTACAAATGAGGTGGGGTATCATCCTATTTGCCTTTGTTCGATTTTTGGACACTTTCAGACAATAGTACAGACAATAGTACGGATGCAAAATGGCGTCCAAAACTCACCTACGGACGGTACGGACAAGAAGGGGACGCATTTTCCCGTCCGAAGCCTCAAAACAGCCTGCGATATTTAGCCTCGCGAATGAAGTGCAGAGGAGACCTATGCATCCGCATGAGTCCAAATTAGCCCAGACCTATGAAAAAAAATAGAAAGAAAATGATGGGAAAGTGGGGAAAATCGTAGAAAGTCGTCCCAAATCGATAGGAATGACCCATCGCCCACCCTCAAACCATCGAGCGTCGACATCCTCCCTACATGGAGCCATGATTGTGTCCCTCCTCTCCTTCCAGGTATTAACCCATTTCTTCTCCTTCCTTTTCATTCCATTTTTACCTGCGTGAAGTCCAAACAGCAAGAGAGAAAGAGAGAGTGACTGAGAGTGAGGGAGAGCGGAAGGAGAGAAGTGTTCCAGTGAGAGTGCAAGATTAGTGAAAGTATAAGTGTTGGGCTATGAGGTGTGAACATGAGTGAGCTAGAGAGTGGGTTAGTGTGGAGCTGAAGGCTGGAGCTGTAGTGAGGAGAGCTGTCCCTGGTTTAGAATCTTCAAATTGGTAAGGACTAAGTGGTGTTTTGGCCATTAAGGCCCCACACCACAAGTATGGGTGTGTGAGTTACGTTAGTGTCTTGAAATGTTTACTGTACTTGTTGTTAACAAGTTTTAATTTCTAAGTAGTTAGTTGTAAGTGTTCCCCTAAATAAATTGCTTATGACTAGTCGTTAAGAATGTTGGTTGCCTTAGAATGCTTACTCATATTGTTGAGTAGTTATTGATAGATGATAGTTCCCCTGAAATGGTTTCTGATTATGGCTGTTAGTTAGTTTTAGGCAATAAACCCTTAAATGATATCTGTTCTTAGTGCTCTGTGATGTTTATTTCTTGGTGATATTTCCCTGTTGCTTTGTGATTTTGTGTTAGAGTTAAATTCCTTGCTGTAAATGCTTGTTGGTTGTGCTAGTTCAATAGTGATAGTTGAAACGAACGTAGAACAAGTAAATGTTAAGAGGTTATGAGCAGTCTAAGAATGAGTTAGAGTTTTATAGATAGTGTTACTTTTATTATCGTTATGTATTCCGTAGTTTAATATTCAATTAGTTGATAAATAATAAACCCGAGTATGTCCAAACTAACTAATCGTTGTTAATTGATTTACACTTGTTAATCAACTAGCATAATTAACTTAATTAGAAACTAAGCATGTAAATTAACTAGCATGTTAAGTTAGAATCAAATTTGTAATTATTGTTCATGCATGTTAATGATAAGCATGTTTAATCATTAATAAACTCACTAGCAAGCATGTTTAGGGTAATCTAACTCATCCTGTAATCTAAGTATGCAATTAACTAATTATGTGAATTTAGTATGTAACCTAAGCATGAGTAGTTAATTTAGTTAATTAGGATAATTAGAATAAAAGCATGTGATCAACCCTTGAGTATGCAAATTACTTAGGATTCTACTATAACGATAATTGAGTATGTTCAACTAACAAACATGTAATTAACTAGGGTAACAATAATTGTATGAGCATGAGCATGTAACTATCTAGATTAATTAATTAACTAGTTAACAAGAGCATGTTAAATAGAAACTAATTAACAAGAGCATGTTAAATTAATTAGGGAAATTAATAATGAGCATGCTAAGTAACTTAACTAGAATTAATTAGGGTGATTGGTAAGATGAGTATGTAAATATGGGAGAATGTGGATCGCCTAGGCTAATTAACTAACATGATAAATGTAGTTAATTTCTAAGAATGTTAGTTAAATAAATTACTTACATGTTTACTGTACTCATACGCCTTCGCTATTTTGATTCGATGTAGTCCTTGTTTTCGGTTGTGCGTAGCTATTTCTTCTGTTATACACTCTACCTTCCTTACATATGCTTTTCTATTCTAGTTACCTTATTCCAATACGCACTTCAATTACATAATCAATGCTTTGTTTTTCTAGAGAATGGAATAATAAAGAATATGAAAACAAAATGAGTTAAAAGAGAATAAGTTAAAAGAGAATGAGTTAAAGGTTTCAAAGGTCTCATTTTATTAGGTAAATGTAGGTCTATAATTTATCTGTTATTGTCTTCTTGGTGTTTCTTAAAGCATGACTAGGTAACTAGGTAAAAGTACGAAATCAACTATCAAGCATGTAACCCACATAGGATAACTAATCAGAGCAATCACCTTGAATAATAAGTATAGGAAGCATGTAAATGGACTAAGAAATTTATTAAAATTAGCATGTTAAATAATAATATTGTGTTATCTTAAGTCAAACATGCTTTCCCTATTTAGGTTTATTGGTTATTGCCTTGATTAACTGTTCAATTGAGGTTACTTGCCTTGGGTATGCTATTCCATTTCAGTTGTTTTGTTTTCCATGCAATTGTTGTTTAGTTTCTTTATATGCGCTTTCAATTCCAGTTACCTTACCTTAATGCGCTCTTCAATTTATGAATGTTATGTAGTGAAGCATCATGCATCATGATAGGTTAAGAATGTATGAGCATGCATCATGATAATGGAGACTAATAGGGAGTGCCATGTCATGGTACGCAAGCATGCATAAGTGAGGTAAAAAGCTAAGAAAAAGTAAGAAGAAAAAAGGAATTGGGAGTGGATGGGTAGCGGATCTAGTCTAGGATCTAGGCGTAGCCCCTCCCTAATAGGGTACGGGAGTTCTAGATGCGAGGAAAAAGGCTAGGTCCAACCACTATGCCATCGCATGAGAAAAACCTCCCAATTCCAGCTCGAAGTACGAGTATAGAAAAATTGAATGATAGAATAATGGATCTCAAGGGATCAATAGAATAATGGATCCCAAGGGATCAAAGAAAAAGGAAGTAAAGTAATAAATGGATTAATGACCTAATGAAAGGATCGGTTTGGGTGGCCCCCATTCCGAAAGGACTAAAGAGTGACATTCATGTTGCATTTCCCTTTTTCCTTACTGAGCCATTAGGCTCACGTATTACTTGTGGTGTAGGTGTAGGTACTGAAGTCCATGCACAGTCTAGAAATAGCGAAGAAGAAGAACACGTAATATTCAAGCAGGGATGAAGGGATTGCACGCGCACGGCACTCGTGGCTAGCTAGGCAAGGGTGAGAGAGAAAACGGTTGTAAATTAAATGCTTAGTTCTTTCATTTAAATGATTAGTGTCTCTTCATTAACAATTTATTTACGCTTCCTAATTTTATTAATTGGTTTTCATAATGAGTTTTACGAATGGTCAGTAGCGATTCGGTTTAGGCGCTCTCTAATTTGGTTTTGAAAAGAAATTTAAAATTTTTAACGCATTTTAAAGGATTTACGAAAATCTGGGTTATTACACCCAAATCAATTCTTTCATTACGCTCATTGGTTCTTGGTTTTTTACTCGTACTTCGAGCTGGAGATTGGAGGTTGTCCTTTGAGATGGCCTAGTTTGATCGGCTTCTAACCTCCTGTGTGCATACTAGTCCCTTTCCCGACTTGGTAAGGGTGTATCCTAGCTGCCAGGCTAGATCCGAACTACCCATCTACCCCAACTCCCTATTCGTCCCCTTTCTAGCGTGTCCCACCTTCAATGTTCCTCCCTTTTCGGCATATCCTGCCTTCTAGGTTTCTTCCCTTCCGGCGTATCCTACTGTCAGGGTTTGTTTCAGTGATGGGCATGTCATGCCCATCCTGAAACATTCTTGTTCTTAGCATTTTCCTCACTCACGCATGTGTGACTACCACCCCAAAGTGGCACTCCCTACGGGTTTCTATTAACATGATGCATAATGCATTATAACGTACATTAACGGAAATTGAAATGCGCATTGAAGTAAAAGTACTATAATTGAACTCGCGCATATAATGAATAACAATAATTGAAAGCATACATAAATACAGGGAACAATTATTATATCGAATTAAAGCAACGAGTGAACAAAATGAGACAATAAAGTAACATACGAAAAATTATAGTTAACTAAACATGTTCATTGAACTAAGGTAGGCTCAACATGGAAACATGTTGTAGACAACGAATAACAGAAACATGCTTGTAAATTGGAAATCCTTATTCTAATTGGTTAAGCATACTTTTATTTTAATTAGTCAAACATGCTATATTTAATAGTCTAGTTATTATCCTAGTTAATTACATGCTTAACAAATTAGTTAACATACTCAAGGTTTAGTCATTGATTAAACATGCTTGAATTGATTAACATGCGAACATGCTCAACTAATTCAACATACTAATTACTAAACATGCTCAAGGATTGATTATTCATTTCACAACTAGTTAAACATGCTTGAACTGGTTATTTGGCAACTAGATAGTAAATTAATAAACTAAACAAGTTCAAGTCTAATCAATTACTCCAATTGAGTAAATTAACATGCTCTTAATCACTCTAGCTAAGTTAATTAGCATGCTCAACTTGTAGTTGAAATTATAATTCTAATTAACATTTAAATGTGCTTAGGAATTTAACACATGCATGGTATTATCAACTCACAAAATAACTTAGCGTAATTAATAAATCAAGTATGGTAGTCTAGTTAATAAGCAAGCATGGCATGGCTAAGTTAATTTAACATGCTAATGTCATTTTGATTAATTACATGCTCAAGTATAATTAATTATATATGTCCTATTTAATCATGCTTATAAGTCCAACTAGTTCAACATATTTAAACAAGTAAACATGCTAACTGATTATGCTAGTTAGTTGATTCGAATATGCTAGTTAATCGACTTAGTCGTTTTACATGCGCAACTGATTAGTTGGTTAACATACTCAATGGATTAGGATTTATTGATTAACAAGTAAGCATACTAGAGTAGAGAAATAAGATGAACAGTTGATGGCAGAACAAACATTAGCAAGGAAATAATAACATAATATCGAAAAACTAAACAGCGAGTAACCATTCAGTATTAAAAATAGAATTTCCTAACTTATTCCAGACTTCACATATTCACTCGTCTTTCACACTCTCAACATTCATCACCTTCTCGCATTCATCACTTCTTTCAACAAGGCATTTGTATCACATAATAGGCAATAAAACAGAGCTAAACAATGAAAGGTGATGAATGCGAGAAAGAGAAAGAATTTGTAATTTCTCTTATAAACGTATACATGAATGCATACAATTCCATGATCAACAACAAATCCTCAATTCAATGCAATCTATCAAATAAAGAGAAAGAAGTCCATCTTATCCTCAACCTCAACATGATCAACAATTCAGTATCTATCAAACACAACAACAACATCAATCTTTCAAACAACAATGTAACTAATTCAACTTAATCTGTCAATATCAAACATTAAACAACATATCCTTAAGAATAACAAAAACCTAACTCTTGTAATGTAGGCCAAAAATGGAAAACACAAACATCATTTCGTACCTTAATTCCTTGAAGAACATGAGAGCACAAAGGTTTCCTTCCGAGTTGAAATCTTCTCCTTTCCCCAACTCTTCTCTTTTTCCTTTCTTCTTCTTCTTCTTTCTTCCCGGTTCCCTCTCCTTTCCTCTTGCTTCTCTCATAAGTTTCTTTTTTCATTTCCAAGGGAAATAACCCTTTTAAGGGTATAAAGATTAAGTTGGCAGTGTGGTGTCATAGGCTTAGGCTAAATCCATGTTGAATAATCACTTTTCCTCCAATAAAAACATGTCATATACATGATTTCTAGTGACTTTATACATTCTCGATTGACCACAAATTATCTAATCGACTGCAAGTTAACCCGTCGCTAAAATTCTGTGTTTTCTTAATAAAATTGGTCGACCACCTTCCTTCAGATAATCAACCACAAGTCTCAAACTTTACAATCTATTTAGACATTGGTCGTTCACCGATCAACCGCAATTCACATGATTTACAATATGTTTATAAACTAGTCGACCACTACAATTTTGGTCAACCAAAATTCAACTAGAGAGCCCCTTTTTTTTCAACCTGTGCAATCAGTGGTAGATCAATCCTCCAACTTGTTGATCACTTTCCTTCTAAATTACTAAAATATGAACTATTCACAATTTCCGATGGCCATAAACTACCAACAACTGCACCAATACTAATATCATCAACTTATCATCAAATATCACCATCATTATCCTAAGAATAATATAACAAGAATTCGAGGTAATACACCATCACATGCTTGTATTCTATTAAATGCATTTCTATTTAGAGCACAATACAATATATTTATAGCTTTAGAATTCATGCATAATTTTCATTTATCAATGTCACCAAATTCAAAATGAAATATTGGAATGCTTAATCCATTTTCTAATTTAGATGAAACATAAGGTCCATTCTCAACAATGTTCCATAAATCATAATCTAATGATTGCATATACATTCTCGTTCAAGATTTAAAATAAATATAGTCATTACCATCAAAATACGGAAGTGTAACTAATGATTGTCAACCCCGCTCTCATACCAAGTCTTGAACTATATGCTAGCCTATAGAGGGGGAGGGGGGAGGGGGGAGGGGCGGGGGATGAATTAAGTGTGCTAACGTTTTTGTGCTATATTTATTATCTCTAATCCCTAAGTGATTTAACACATTCAATAAGAGTTAAGGGATAGGGAAAGTGCAAACCAAATTTGTTCACGCGGTTCGGCAACTCTGGCCTACGTCCTCGCTCTAAGTTTCTAACTTGAAGATCCTTAAACTCAATAACTTCCCCTTTTATTGGTAATTGAACTTCACAGACATAAATTAAGCCTTACAGACTATTCTAGGGTGGCACTCTCTCACTTATCATTTGAGTACAAGAAAATTTAAAACTAAAAATCCTAACTCTCCCAAATATGGAATTTCAAGTTTGGGAGTTTAAAGAGTTAGGTTTGACTTTCAATTATAAATGAGAAATTGTGTATAAATTTTGGCAGAACTTTGTTACGATTCTCACTTGGTTAGTTTGAGCTTTGGACTGTCTTCTATTTATAAAAACTATGAAACCAGTCAACCACCTCCATTTTGGTTGACCTTCATTCAACCTTTGTGATGTGCCCCAAAATTGCAAGAAGACAATATTAGGGCAATCTACAATCGACAATCCTTAAATCTGTCCACTCTCAATGCAATAATGATAACACCCAATGTCTACAGTCAATATGTTCCAAATTTGGAGGAGAATGAAAAAACAAAATAAGGCAGGGGACCTCCAAATTTCACTCTAAAAGGCCTTGTGAAACAAAAGTTATGGACGTTATATGAATTTGCCCTAACAAATTCTGCAGAGACAATTCTGGCGACCTCCAATGAAATGTCCACAAAATTACGAATTCAAGTCCAAACGACATCAAAATCATACCAATGTCTTCATATTCAAGAGGTTCAAATTTGGAATATCAACAGAGCTATGATTGAAACAAAATGCTACTCGGAAATTGAACTGCATAAAAAAGATTGCGAACTTTTAACAAATTGACTACACCTCCAATATTTCGAATCCAAAACCTAACAAAACGCATCCAAGACTTCAAAGAACATTCAAGAATACCCAAATTCAAATTTTTATTCACCAAATAACTCATCATCAAGAAGAACAAAACAAAAAAAATACCAACAAGATCTACAACCCCTCAAACGGCAGAGATGTGCGACTAGTTCAAACCTCTCAAAGAAACGTCACTTCTTCTTGGCTTTTGCTCAGTCTAATAACTCCATACGCCACTGACATTTCCCTAAACAAATATTGGAAGAACTAGCTAGAACCTCCTCTCCAAGATTGAGCAGAAACAGAGAGAGGAGGAGCTTTGGTGAAGGAATCCGTGGGAAGCAAAATCCAAGCACTGAGTGATCGTTGAGGGAAAAATCTCCAACACGATTTTCACAACAAAGATAGGGTTCTAAACTGATTTGGAACTTCATTAGGGAAGGCTAAATACCTCCCTAATGAAAGTTTAAAAGAAATTATAAAAATACCCCTGAGTTCCCAAAAAAGGGCATGAGGGCTCGACTAACATGCTAGCTGAGCACTCCAAAATAAATATGTCCAAAAGATCCTAATTCTAATCAAAATATAATTCATCCAATAGTAATTAATCAAGCTTAATCTAATTCAACATATCTAAATAGAAAAATAACATATCCCTTTCAAATAGGCGTCATTGGTCTCAGAAATTGGAAGTTCATCAAAGCCATGGGAAGTAGGTCCTAGCTGAGTTGGAATTTCTTGCCTCAAAGTGAGCACATGTCTAGGAGCCTCTTTATCACCATGCATTTGTTCATGCTCATGTTCTTTTAGCTTATTCCAACTTACAAAATAACAACTTATTAGATAAACAGGAAGCCTCATGGCTAAGGCTCTGGTGGAGGGTCTGCTAATGTTTTTTTAGCTTATTCCAACCTGCAAAATAACAGCTTATTAGATTAGCAGTAAGCCTCATGGCTGAGGCTCCGGTGGAGGGTCTTGGGGTGCATCAACCCCCTAGGGTGATTGAGGATTTGACCCCAAATCCATGGCTCAGTCCACCTTTCCTTTTTCTTCTTTTATTGCCCCTTATATCCTTGTTTTGAAGCTTGAGTATGAATCCAATTCCAATTTGCGACTATATTTTGTTTCCACCAACCAAACAAAGTACTATGAACTCATAATTGCACAAGACAAAAGCAAGGATTTAGGCAGAAATTGGTGCAATTTGACCTCTCTCGCTCATATTCTTGGTCTCCCTCGGCTCTCTCCCAATTTCTCTCTTTTCTTGAGGGAATGGCCAAAGGGCAAAACAAAATCTCTTCCCCCGTTATGATTTCTAAACCAGACCAAAGCCAAATGGCGTGAACCGGTTCTGCTGAACCAGTTCATGCCTTCCAACACCCCCCTTTAATATTCTTCAATCCAATTAATTAAATTTATATAATCCCCTTGCATTGCTAATTCCAAATCATAGAATTTATCCCATAAATCTCATTTCCCTTTCATAATTTAACTAAGTACCTTGTACATATAAATTAACGAATCAAGCCGAACCAAACTAGTTCGATCCATTAATTTTCTTAAAAAATGTGCTTTGGACGAAGGACTGTGTCCTCACCTTCGCCCGTGTTCGTCCAAAACTGTCCAGAAATTGGACAGATTCAAAATCATCGTGTCCATATTCGTCCTCATTCGTTCGTACTCGTCCGAATGTGAAATTCGGATGCAAGATGGCATTTGCATACAGCGTCTACACTCGTCTGAAACTATCCAAAAATTGGACAGATTCGAAATCATGGCGTCTGTTGTCATCCCGTATCATCCCAAAGCTTGGGGACGACATGATATGCATTTGTGTACGACATTTCTCGTCCTTGATCGTCCATATGTGTCCGAATTACTTTCGACAGTTTTTCCTTTACATTTTCTTACTTAATTTTCATCCTATAAATACCCCCTTCTTTCAAATTAATCTTGATTATCCCCCAAAAAATTCCTTAATTTATAGTTTACGAATACGTCCTTGGTAATACCCAATAATTATCGAATAAATCTGAATATCCCCAAAATTATTATTCAATTATCCTTATTTCAATATAAAAAGTTGGGGTATTAAAGAGACTGTCTACTACTACCACCCTGAGTGTGACCACCTCTATTCTGACTTTTTATCTTATCCTTCTTAGTAAATTTCCCATCCACTGGTTGCTCTTCTTTCTCTTGACTTTATACTAGTCGAAAGTCTAATCCAGATCGGCCTCAAAACGCTGGGCAATAGATACTATCTCAAATATGGTGATGAACTCCATAACAGATAATCTGGAACAAATCTTAGGTCGCAGATTTCTCCAGAACTTCACCATCTATTTGACTTGATCCACGTCATTATTATATTGAGAGAATTCTACTTGGCATAATACTCAAGAACTATCTATCTCTCCTACTCCAAGTCATAATATGCACTACTAATATTCTACTTGTGACCAGCATTACAATAATTGTCTTTGAATATGGTCTCAAATTGTGTCCAATTCATCATCTTCACTTAATAGTCTAACTTCAAGGATTTCATTTTCACTAGATCTCAACCATCTTATCAAAGTAGAAGGTGCCAAACCCAACTCTATACCCTGCTGGGGTTCCTATCGTAGTTAAGTTCTCCAACATTACCCTTCACTAATTCTCAACAGACTACGAGTCAACTCCTCCTCAAAAACTGTAGGATTCAATCGTCTAAATTCTCTAAAGAAATTCATATGATGCATCTCTCCTAAACCCTGCCATGTCTGGAAAAGCCCTATAGCACATCTCTTAAAGCTACAAGACGATCGGTAGTTGGTTGTGAATCTGTTGTTTGTACAGTAAGTGCGGCAGGTGTACGACCTCTAAGAGCTCATCTAGGAGGTATGACAAAAAATTTGAAAAATTAGAATTAAGGATTATAATGCATTCTTAAGCATAGTAATAATAAATCTCTTAATACTATTATATTATCTATCTTAGTGATGTCACTTTTGTAACAACTCGCTACTAACTTTTCTCGTTAAGCAATGTAATTAAAATTTGGAGAATAAGATTTCATGATGCAACTCGTTTCTTTACGCGTGAAGTGGTGGCTTGCAAAAAACATTTCGTGGGAATTATTCAGATGAAAGTCAAGTTAAAAACGTGAAGGAAGTGGAATTTTTGCCTTTTCGGATGACTCTAAGCAATTTTGGATGAGGCAGACGCGGCGGACGTTGTGCGTTTGAATCTATCCAAATTCTGGACAAATTTGAACAACGCAAATGAAATCTCATATGTCATTTTCCATCAGAATTCTGAATTCGAAAGACTCCAAACGATTTCAGACAAGGCGGACGCAGGCATACGTTGTGCATTTGAATCTGTCCAAATTCTGGACGAATTCGAACGATGCGGATGACATCTTGAACGACATTTCTATGTCTGAATTCTGAATTTGGATGGTACAAATAGAATTCAGACTCATCCTCACGATACAGCGAAAATACTAATTTAAAATCAGTACGAAAATGACACTCAACGAATAGATACGCGAGCCACCCAACCTCACCCCCCACGATCCTGACAAGCAGGGGATGTTTCCTAAAACTCCTCTACCACACGTACCATTTGTCCCCAAGGTGAGTCTTTATTTACCCCCAATCTTCCTTCATCTTCTTCATCTTCGTTTTGTCCTGGGGAAGTTCTGTTGCAGTGAAGAGGCATAGGAGAGCTATTGTCCAAAGGAGAAGAGTCTTCAAGGGTAAGGAATGGGTAGTCGATGGCCAATTGGAGGCCCTACACCCAAGTAATCTGTGTATGTGATGTTATTTACTCTACTTGATAAAATATATAGATGCCTTGAACTTTTATTCTGCAAAAAACTTCCTCTTGACCTTGTAGGACTCTGTAGTTACTTGTTCAGCCACTTTGTTATTTCATTTCCATGATATTTTGCTTATTAAGAGTGTTGTCCAAAGATGAGTATGGTAATGGGAAACTGTGAAAGAAGTAATGAATGAAATAAGTCTTGCTATACTATGATGTTATATTTCAATGTTTACTCATCTCTGTTCCCATGCTTAAATATTTGCTTAAGAACTTATGTAAGCTAGATGATCATTTCTGTATGAGTGGGTAGTCATAAACACATTGCTTATTTTCATTCTTTGTGTAAGCATGTCTAATATCATTTGCCTCTTGTGATAAGCATAACTATGCTATATTCTGCACTACACATTGTTAATGTCTGTTGTAGCATGATCCGTAGTTTATTTCTTTTGCATTACACATCTTCCTAAAGCATGTATATACTCGTTGTACTTGTGATAATAAAGCATGCCTCCATTTCCGTTTTTGCAGTTGTATTAGTAGTTAAGTAGACGTTTCGTTGTTCTACCTTTGATAATTTTTCTGCTGATTGTGTAGTCTTTAATAAACATGTCTTATAGCTGCAGATTCTAGTTATATAAAAAGCATTTATTTTCTACTGTAGTATTAACCTAGAAGAAGCATGTCTCGCTGTTCTAGATTGATAATGATGTCGTAGACTCTAACTGTCAAAAAGCACGATTCATTGTTCTGTTTTGTTCTGTTCATCATTGTGGCTGTTATTTAGGAAAGCACGATCCACTCTTTTATTCACCATTGATACTGCTACTTATTGTTGTTAAGAAGCATGATTTGTAGACTCAATTCACTATTTTACTTCGCGAATAATCACCGCTGTTTTAGTCATTCAAAAACATTATATGTAGCCTATGAAATTGTATATCACTGCTGTTTTTATTAGTCAATTTAACGCATGATCAGTATTTATTTTTGTTGTTGTGTTGTTAACTGTTTAAGAGCATGATTAGTTGATTGTTTCTGCTGTTAGGTTCAATGTTAAAGCATGCCTCCTTGTTTTTAGTTTTCAATGCTTTACTAATGCTCAATATCGTCTAAGAAGCATGGCTCACTGTTTATTTTCCCCTTTGTATGTAACCGGTAAAATGCATGTACGTTGTTCTGATTTTTACACTTCATTGCTATAGTTCATTCGTAATCATGGGTTTGCACGTTTTTGTTGTCGTGAGATTCTACTGTTGTTCATTACCCCTTAAGAAGCAGGTTTCCGTTATTCCTTTCATTATTTGATTCGGTAATCGCACGCTATTGTATGTCGATAGAGCTCGCCCTTTGTTAGATTACTATTATATGATTTCATTTTGTTTAATAGTTTGTATGATAATTATGCTTAAGTAATTTTAATTCTACCGTTGGCATGTTATCATAGCACCCTACGTGAGTACACCTTGTTTTTCCTTATGCATTATGTTATGCTATTTTAGTGAAAATTTCTTAAAATATTGTTCTTTGATATCTCTATATATGTGCTAGGCAAAGTAAAAGTGTCCTCATACATTTACGATAATAGAAACAACTAGGGGGTACCACTTTGGGATGGTACCCATATGCCTTAAGTGAGGAAAAGACGTAAAAGAAGACAAAGAGGAATGAAAGGAGTTGGGAGATGGGGGGTAAGTATGGATTAGTTAGATAGACAGGAATTAGAAATGACGTTATCTTTCCCTTGTCGGGACTGCGAGACTGTCTACCCTAGGTAACTAAAGCCGACCAAGATCTACTCTTCCACCACGGATTCTTCCAATCTCCAGCTCGATGTACGAGTAACAAACGAAATACGTAAGAAAAGATTGGTCTGGGTGGCCCCCATTCCAAGACAAATGAAAGAGAGTCATAAGCATTTGTTTCCCCATTTCCTTACTGAGCATAAGCTCACGTCCTTACTTGTGGTGTACGTAATGAAGTGATTTTACCCAGAGCGGCGGAGGAGGCAACTCCCATGGGGCCTGTGGTAGATCCGATGGAGACGCCATCGGAGTAGTAGTACAACACTAAGTAATGAAGAAGAAGAAAAATTTTTGTAAGAGCTAACGTCAAAACTTATTTTGTGAACGTTAATTTTCCTTTTACCCTTATTGAATGTTTATCCGGATTAGTACATGGATTTATCTTTGGAAACTCAAACATTTAAAGTTAAATTATCACTTTATATGATGTTTTAAATTACATTTCCCTAAAATTGTTTGTCATAGTTTTCCTTAACAAAATGACAGTTTTCATAAGTTGGGTTTCTGTTTAGTCATGCTTCCGTAACTTTTATTAATGAATTTTTATATCGCTTCATCAAAATCGTAAATGATAGTTCTTTACTATTTAATGAATAATAAAATAAGCTTTTGGTAACAATCGGATTTTGGAACTCTGATAATTTTTTTACGAAAGACTAGCGTTTTCAAAGAAAATGCACTTTTAAAACGATTAAGAATCCGAGTCGTTACAACTTTCAAGATGTCAACCTGACTATGATACCAAAATTTTTGTGACAACCCAAAGTTGGGCTGTGACTAAACAAGAATGGCTCGACTCAAAAAATAGATTGAATCGTCCAACTCTTAATGAGAATAATTAATAATGCAGTAGAAGACTTTAAAGAAATTAAAAGCTAGACCCAAATGATGGGCTAAACCATAAGTCCAATAGTAGCATCTAGATAGTAAGATTGTATTAGTATAAATAAACTATGTGAATAGTAGAATAACAAAGTACACTAATTGGAAAGCGAAAAGTTAATAAGTGTCATATCTCACCACATAACTCTCAAAGATAACAAAAATACTAAAAATACATGAGGAATTCCAATTGATCCTGTGTTAGCTCCTGGTAATCTGTCTGACTATGATCTAAAAAGGATATTGTTGGAGTGATTCGACTAAACTTAGTAGGGATTCAAGTGATAGATGCAGAGTTTTTATAAATAATGTAAGTGAGCATGCTTTGAAGAAATTATATCTTAAAATTGAGAATAAAATACTAGTATGGCAAAATGTCAGAAATAACCCTCTATAATATGGCATGTAACAAAAATAAGCCACTCTGAAATGATATTAAATTGTAATAAAATGGAGCTACTCATGAATATCAAGCACATGAGGCCCATGACATGAGGGAAAAAATGATACTCAGTAATTGCAAAAAAACCAAAACAATTATAATCAGGTTTAGAGTTTCACACCAGATACATAACACATTTTAACTGTTTCATTACTCTATTTCACAAGACACAAACACATTCTCCACCGATCAAATATTTGTAACAAACAAATATCCCTCATGGATCGATTAATAGTTTTAAATAAATGAAATGCATGCTCAAATAAAACGTGGCGTTGAAAACATACATATAGGATAAAAACTAACGTCACTAAAAGACATGTCAAGTAATGGAAATATGAGAATTCGTTTCAAAATAATTTTTATAAAACAATGTATGCATTGTAGGATATAATAAATAAATCTTCTACCTTGAATACTATAAATGAAAACACTGAAATAAAAGTCCAAACCTCAAGCATTCAATAATAATCAATCTTCAGCACCTATATGTGTGTGTGTATATATATACACCAACATTAATAGGCTTTCAAGACCTTCAAAATGTTTGTTGGAACTCATAATTGGAATAGGAAACAATTCATGGATTTTAATTGTAATGACAAGAAATTTTATTAAGCATGCATGTTAAATTTATTTTGGAGAACCGCTTATATTGTTGATAGTATTATATGTAATTGGTTATGAATGGAGGATCTTAATGTGAAAATCAAAGTTTGATATTTTAGAATGAAAGTTGGTATTATAAATTGCAATATCATTGTGGATATTGAATAATTGAGTTTGGATATTTTTGGAAGTTAAGTGAGGACTATTGTGTTTTATTTTGGGTGAAAATTTAAAGTGAACTTGTGGATTATGTGGATTTAGGGCAATGGTTAGGAGTGTTAAATTTTTTGAAGGAAAGATATATTTGAAAGGAGGTAAAGTGTGATAGGGGTGGGAACGATTTGGTTCAGTTTTTGGCCAAATTAGAACCGAACCGACTCGGTTTAGTTTTGAATTTTTCAAACCAAAACCAAATCGAGAATAGTAGAAAATTGAACCAAAAACCGAACCTCGGTTTTGATTCTAATCAATTCAGTTTCGGTTTCGGTTTCTGTTCGGTTTCTCATTATCATATAAAGTGTCATCTTATGCTAATAGAAAGTGCCTAGAAGAAACACCTTAGCCTTGGTTTTGGGATGAATGCAATTATATTTTGCCAATGATGAACCGCTTTCCTCTGTCTTGTAAATCTTATTTGTCCTGATGAACTTTTCAAATATTCTTAATTTCTAAGTCGAAAGCAAAATGTTACACTGATGATTCGAGTACGTTATGAACATGGACATTGATGGAAAGCAAATAAAAAATAGATCAAACAGATAAAAAAACAAAATACACAGATCTAAAATAAACCAAGAAACAAATAAACAAAGAGATCAAAAACAGATAAAAAAAAAACCAAACCAAAAAACAAATACATAGATCAAAAAGAAGCCAACAAAGAGATTAAAAAGAAACAAACAAATAGATCAAAAACTAAAAAACAAACAGATCAAAAACAAAAAAAACCTAACAGATCAAAAACAAACAAAAAAAATCGAGAAAGGGCAGTCATAGATCTAGAAACAGTTTCTAGATCTAGAAATAGATCTAGCCGATGTCCTCCTTCGACTGAAGAGACTGAGAGAGGGCAATGTCCGGCTAGATTGTTCGACTTCGATTCGTCGATATCCAGCTAGAGATTTCAAAAAACCGATGTCCAGCTAAAGTGTTTGACTCTAAGAGAGATCGTCGTTGATGACTCGATGTCCGCCATCTGCTAAAAATACTGAGAGAAGAGGACAGAGTCAGTAGGAGACAGAGAGAGCGCGGCTAGACCTAGAGAAGATAGAGTGAGAGAGAAAGGAATTGGGTTTTCGGGGGGAAGGACGAAAGGTCGAGGATCGAGGAGAAAGACTGAGGGAGTGCTGCATAAAGGGTGACGAGTTTTCAAGGATTTTTTTTTTTTTTTTTTAATTTTAGTTGGGTTCGGTTTTACCCGGTTCTTACACCGCAAAATCGAGAACCAAACCAAACTTTTTGGTTCGGTTTGGTTTAGTTATATCTTAAATTTATTTCTCTAATAGAACCGAATCAAACCGACCAAAATTGTTTGGCTTGATTCGGTTTGAACCGGATCGATTCCCACCCCTAAAGGGTGACGTGGATTATATATTTTTTTCCTAAAGAAAATGAGGATGACCCGGTCAATTACGGACTTGGCTGGGAAACGGGGGAATACGGAGGGGAGTGCAATGGTCAAGGGATGGGGACGAAAAGAGGGGGCGAGCGGGAACAGACCCGCGGGACCGCGGGATGAGTCGGGAGAGAGTCCAGGTCACCGAGAGCGTGCCCTCCTGCAAACCCGCGAACCCACGAGCTGCAAACTTAGTGGCGCCCTAAGAGAGGATTAAGAGGCGAAGGTCTTTACGAAGGAGAGGGGTTGAGCAGGTGATTTTGGTAACCGGCGGCGAGTGTTAGCAGGGAGCAGCGTCGTTGTAGGAGATAGAGGGAGACGGTCGACTGTGAAGTTCTCTTCCACGGCATTGAAGAGGTAAGTAATCGCTGTATGTTCTTTGGCCACTCGACCCTACAGTGCAAGGCGTTAGGTGAAATTTGTTCCTCCATTTCGTTTTTCTGTTCATGGACAATGTCGAAGAGAGTAATCTGCTGTTTGGGTTTATGTTTTTTTTTTATCTAGGATATGGATTGATAGACGCTGTTATGGTCTTGGTTTTGTTGTTTGTGCTTACATTCGTTGTTTTTTGTTTTCTGCTCGATAGGCATTGTGGAGAAATACTGTTCTGTTGGTTGAAATTTTTTCTGCATTTTTTTTGGATACTACTTATTGGACATTGAGGAATATGCATATGATCTGTTGAAATTGGGTTCAGTTTTGCATTCTCTTTTTGGGTTACTGCATACTGGGCATTGAGGAATATAGGAATATATATGTATTTTACTCTGATGAATTAGGTTCAGTTCTGTGATTTGGATACGGCTTACTGGATGTCTATGTTCAGGTGATTCGTTCTTAGCCTCTGTTTTGGTTATTATTCTGATGGATATCATAAAAGGGCCAAGCTCTGCTAATTGGATTGTTAGTGCTCAATTTTGGATGTTGTCTTAATAAATGTTGCTGAGGATAGTGCTCTTTGTGTGGATTTTATACTCTACTTTGCTTACTGTTTGATAAAGAATGAGAGAAAAGTATTCTGTTGATTGAGAATTTTCCCCTGTATCATTTACTGCCTGGATTTTTATATTGCTGAGAATAGTACTTCTATGGATTTGGTCTGTTATTCTATTTTACGTCTGCTGTCTTGATAGCGAAAATTGAGAATTTATGCTTTGGATAGGTTTTTTGATGCATGGATTTTATTTTACATTTAGTATTAGCCTTGATGGGCATTTATTGGGAATAATACTTTGTTGATTGGATTGGTGTCATTATTTTTCACTTACAACTTGCTAGTTTGTAAATATATAATAAGATTGTTGACTTATTTCTATTTAGTTGATGCATTGCTTCTGTCTTTGGAAGACTTGGTGTTGCTGCTTTCTTTAAATTGTTGAGCTTATGGAGGATTTGTTGTTACTGTAGTTTAATAGTTGCATTATGATATATGTTCATGCATGAGTTTGCACTTAAGAAAGATAAAATGAAGATAAAATATACGTAAATGGTGATAGATGATAGGCTGCCCCAAAAAGGTGGGCAAGTGGGGCATTAGCCCGTTACTTTGCCTCTAGCGCAACCCAAGGCTGACTGGCCCAAGATTCACTAGGTCGTTGTGCATTAAATTGCACAACAGCTAACGAATGACTCCCAAAAGGGTGGAGAAAGGTGGTGTGTGCCTCTATTGTTGAGCCTACTCATCCGAAAAGTGAAGGAAAGATGAAGAACAAGAAAGAAAAAGAAAGGCATGTAAATGGTGACTGAATACAGGCAACTCCGAAAGGAGGGGCCAATGAGGCATTATCCTATTAGTTTGCTTCCGGCACAACCCAGGGCTGACTGACCCAAGGTTCGCTAGGTCGTTGTACATTAAATTGCACAACAGCTAATGAAAGACCCTCAAAAGGGTGGAGTCTGTCTCCCAAAATGGTGGAGAAAAGTAGTGTGTACCTCCACTCTAGAGCTTACTCATATCTGAAAAGTAAAAGAAAAATGAAATAAAAGACAAGACAAGAAGAGAAAGAAAAGATGAAACAAATGTTACGTCATGTCATATTCATGGTCGAATACATTACTTGCTAAGTTTTAAACTTATAGATGAACCTTATATCGTAGGTAAGGAAGAAATTAGAGCGTTTACCCAGGATGATGTACAAGTGGAGGAAGGTGACCCATAAAGAGGACTTGGCGTTTGTTGGTCATTTTCCACGGTTCACGGTTCACGATTGAGGGTATTATCCAATTTTGGTGATAACTCACGTTAAAAACTATTTTGATACATGACTTTATTTATGTCTAATGAAGGATTTTCATACATATTGTAAGAGACTTTCTATACTTGAGACTTAACAAAGATCATATAGTACTTTAAATGAAAGGTTTTTGGCTGCAAGAGTTTTTACGAGTATGGTTTTATTATGAATATCCTTTAAATCAGGTTTTACGATAATGACGGTTTAAAAAAAAAACGTGTTATATTTATGAAGCAATATCATGAAAAATTAGTGTAAAACGTGTTCGACCCAAAAACTGTGTTCGATCGACCAGGTGAGACTTGGTCAACTGATTCACTTGTCTGATAAGCTGCAACTTAGAGGGGTCGATGGGTCCATTGTAGCCGGTGGGCTGAACTTTAAGTCTGGTGATGTGCACCAAGTCACAAGAGTTGCTAAAGAAGCAACCGAGTAACGTATGTGCCAACAATCTAACATCCAATCATCAGTTGTGAATAACTTCTGAACCGTAATGAATTAGGAGCTGAGATTTGGAAGAGCTTGCAACAACACTTACAGAATACGTATATCAAAAATTCGACTTAAAAGTCCTTCAGAATAACCAGATATAATGAACAGAAGACAACCCACGGAATTAGGGTTTTACGAAACAGTTCTGTCGACCCGGAATAAAATGTCAAGAACTCAGCGAGCATACGGCTAATGAATACCAAATGTGGTGGTTAAATCAATGACAATATGAAGATTAATTCTGCCAAAGATGAGCGCAATATAACGAACGAAAAGGCTTCAAATCGCAGACACAATTGCAAATCAGAAAACAGTAATATCGCAGAAACAGTTTCTTGGCCAACTATGCTTCTTCCAATCACAACTGCTGTAACAAGAAACTTTAATCATAAATGACCTCAGAACCATGAATATCCAGAGATCAATAAGGAATCCAAGAACAACAAGAACACCTTCGATATTGCAGCAAAGAAAACAGAAAAAGAATTCCGAGTCCGCACACCTCCAATGGAAGAGGGGGCGACTTTCCTTAGCCATACCAAAATCAGTTGGGCACTCTCCAAAGGGGTTGTGGCTTCTTCTATCTCCACTCCACAATAGACCACTACAAGAAAGGAGTGGTTTGATTGGGCACTCTCCAAAGGGGTTGTGGCTTCTTCTATCTCCACTCCACAATAGACTACTACAAGAAAGGAGTGGTTTGGAAGAGGCAGCGCCAATCAACTCGATCAAGAAGCAACAAGAAGATCGAGTTGATGTAAAATGGAGAAGTGGCCGAGAGGAGGGGGTAAGCTCTGCGGTCTTCACACCAAGGGGAGAATTAGGGTTTATCAAATCTTCAAAAGTGCCTCCACTAAACAAAACAAGGGAATATAAACTCCCTAGTGTTCTTTTACAAGAGAATAAAAAGATCAATTTACCCTTGACGTGTAAATTTTGGCATGAGGGGTCGGTTTGCATGCAAACCGCCTACCTCTCAAAAACGACTACTCAAACAATAATTAAAAGACTCAAATGAAATTCCAATAACAAAGTCTACTTTCTAATCCACCAAAATGACGCCAACACGCCAATAATACTCTATGAATCCTTGCCATAATATGTAGTCTCCAAGGCGGGAAGATACTATGTTAATCGCTTGGCGGTGCATGCAACCATGTGATAACTNCAAGGCGAGAAGATACTATGTTAATCGCTTGGCGGTGCATGCAACCATGTGATAACGTGGAAAGGTACTCTTTTGTCTTGGTGAGTAACTTCCTCTGAGAAATTCCATAGTTTGTTATTACCTGCAAAATAAGAGCGAGTTAGGAAGGAAATGAGCTTCTTAGCTCGGGAGCGGGTGATTGGTCCATGGGCACGTCATCTGGTCAACCGCATTGACCTGTCAACCCCGATCAACTAGAAATAACCCCCTGTCGACCTTTTGTTGAGTAACTGTCTCAAGTTCTCCAAATACTTCTATTTTTCATTTGATATCTCGATTTTAAACAATAAAAATAAGTCCAAGACAAAATATGAAATGTTTCATGCATACATCAATGATCTAATATTGAATTGTGAAATTTTTATTATGAAAATCACTCTTCTAGCAAGACTTCCAAACATATTGTGAAAACCTATAAAAGAATAGAAGAATTCAGCATACCTTAGCAAATTTGCTGACCAACACCGATGATTAAACGTACAGAAATCACCCACTCATCATCGTTTCGCCTGAACCCCAAATCCTAACCAAATCCCAGATTTTTAAAGGCTTTTCGACCTAAATTTTGTCGATAGTAAATATCTTATTTTTAATTACCTTAATATCCAACATTTTTTGTCACTCTTAGTGATGATCTCCAGATGCATAAATTTTTCAGAACTCCATTCTCTGAAACTTTTCCCTCTCCACACAGTTTCAAAAACTCTCTCACAATGAAAATAATGAATTTTTTGTGAGAGTTACAAATTTTTTTTTTACTTTTTTTTATGATTTTCAATTATGAATGGTGACCAACTTATAGTTCACTGCTTAGTCCAAAGCGTGTTATAATAGTGAGCTGAGTTGATTTTTTCCTGTTGGAAGAGTTGAGTGGATGCAGTCTGTTTGAACAAGTCGAGTAGACTTAAACTAATTGAGTTGGCTGTCTTTTTGAACGAGTTGATTCAAGCCTAAAGTTTGGCTTCAAAGAGTTCGGTTAAAAACCTCACCCTGCCTCTGTCCTCTCACAGTTCACTTGCCAGGCAGCTAGACAAGCGAGACTGATGGCTACACGTAATAAACATTATCAAACATGTATCGTGTATCAAAATATTAGTTATGCAATTCCAACATAATAAAGTTCCATCCTCTAGATTTGAGCCTGTGCTACTCTGCTATACAGGCAAGTCGAGATACTGCTTCGTCTGGTTTAAAGTTATTGTTCATGGTTTATCGTTTATTAATTTAATTATCAAATTAGATGTATTCAAAACGAACAACTGTCATCATTAACTTAAACTAAAGATAAAGATGGAAAGAGTCAGTCACTAATCTAGAGTAGGGAGATAAGGATCAAAACCACCCACAAGCCCCCACTCACCTACCACTTTTGTCACATCCCAAAAAAAATTTGAGACAAAACAAGAAATGACCCGATTTATAAACGGATCGAGTCGCATGATCTTTTAACTTATTTATTTAATAAACAGTGGAAGACTTAAATAGAAAAATAAAGCCATGACCCAAATAGAATGAATTAAAACCACAATTCATCAGTAACATCAAAGATAATGCCATAACATAAATCCATAAAAAAAATCGTGCCGAAAGGTATAGAGAAAATTAAAAAGAAATTAGATATGAGATGATAATTTTGACGAAGTTTAACCTCACTAGATGCCTTTCAAAAATAAAATTCGCGAAGTTCACTTCTATTCTGGCAACTGAGGATTCTCCTCTAAATCTTAAAAAGAGGGAGAGTCGTATTAGGTGAATCGACTAATTCAGTAGGGATAAACTTTATATTCAACAATATAATAAAAAAAATTTATGTACATGTCAAATTAAAACAAATTATGCGATATCAAACAAAACATAATAGAGTGAGTTTTCAAAATAATTCACTATAGTGTGATATGTAATATAAAATAACTCATTATTCTAAATTTCAGTGAAAATGGAGTCACTTATGAGTTCCGAACATACAATGTTATTGGTAATAGTAATAATGGCGATACTCAGATATCGAAATAGTCATAAATGACCTTAATCAAGTTTAGGGTTTTGTGCCCAATGACATGACACATACAGCTGTTTTATTACTCTAGTTAACAATAATAAACAAATACATTCTCCAACAATTAAATGTGCGTAAGGAAAAACATGACTCCCACATGGGTCGATCAAACTTGATTCACACGATCAAGCTGATCAATGAAATTAAACATGTATATTCAATTAAAACATGTTTAGTGAATATATAAGTATATAATATGAAAAATTGATGATATGTCACAAATTCTCTCTATTCAATACTAAGCATGGAGATTCTCATACAAAATTTTTGTGCTCGTTTCTTTTGTCAAACAAAGAGAAAGAGCATGAAGACAATCATCATGGAGTCATAGCTGCGTTAAAAAATGGGAGGATTGCTTGATAAACTTAGTTGTTTTATTTTAATTTGTATTTTTTTAAATTATATCAAATTTGAGAGTGTCTCAGCTAGAGCTTGTTCTAGACAAGAAAGTGATATATATTTGTAAAGGTGTTTTTGTATTAAGTTGTTAGGACTTAATCCTAATTAGTGTTAGTATTTATATCTCCATTTGGGTCATTGTTTAGGAACTGTTGACTATTATTGATATTGAAAAACTTTCAGTTTTCTTGCCTTAGTAGAATCCATTTCAGATCAGAGTGTTTTCATTCCATTTACGAGTGTCTCAGATTTCTTGTTCATTGTGAGAATTGAGCAAGTGTTCTTTATTGTTGCCTTCTCACTTCAATTCTTTGGAGTGAACTTGTAACACCGAAAAAATTTGCACGAATAATTTTATATGTAATGTGATATTTTAGAATTAAATGAAATAATTATTATCACAATTAAAAAATTATAATAAAAGATTAAATATAATATTTATTTTGAGCAATTATGAAATTTTGAAGGCGGAAGTGAATGATTTTATTTTTATAAAAATATAAGCAATATTAAGAAAGTTAAGGAATTAGAAAAGCAGGCGTGGAAGGAAATTTAAAAGAATAAGGTAAGAATATCTGTGGAATAATTTTTTATTTAAGTAAGGAAAGTTGGGCATGAAAGAAGTAGGAAAGAATAACAGGTAGGTGTAAGGATGCCCACATATTGGAATAAATCAACAGAAGCATTCTTATCTGCGAAAGTGTGTTATCTGCGAAGCAATTGTATATGTGGCGAACAACTATTGGCGAGCATTGTGGAAGGGTAGTATCCGCAAAAGTGTTAGGATCTGCGGGAGTGTTCGTGTTCGCGGAAGTGAGGTTTTTGCGAAGAAAATGTATACGTGGCGGACAATGATTGGCCAACAAGGTAAGGAGGTATCCGCGAAAGTGAGGATTCCGCAGAAGAGTTGGAATCTACATAAGTGTTTGTATCCCCATAATGGACAACATCATTTGAGGACATGGAACGTATCCGCAGAAATGAATGTGTGTGCTGCAGATAAGTAATGAGGAAGAAACATCATCGTTTCGATTTAAAAATGTCTACAGATATTAATGAATGTGTCTATAGTGTATAGTCAAGTTGTAGAAGTATATATATCTACGAAAAGGAATGTGTCCGCAAAATGGACGACATCGTATTAAGATAAAGAATGTATCCGTGAAATGGAATGCCTATGCAAGGAATAAGTAAGAGAAAGAAAACGTCGTCATTCGAATTGAGTATTCGCTAATGATGAGGATCTATGAAAAGTAATGCATCCATGACGAATAAGTAGAACGAAGGAAATGTCATAGTTTGGGTTGAGTATCCGCTAATGACGAGGATCTGGAGAAAGGAATGTGTCTGCGGCAGATAAGTAAGGTACAAAACGTCATCTATTGGATCAAAGGATATGTGAGGAACAATGAATATCGCAGAAACATTGGTGTCTGCGTAAGTGTTGGTATTTAAGGGGGAGATATCCTCGAAAGAATAAGCGTACATGGCGGATAGCGATTGATGGATAAATTAAGAGGGATCTGCAAAATGAGATATCCGTGGAAACATTGATGACTGCAGAAATGTTGGTGTCCGTGAATGTAAGAGTAAAATGTAAACGTGGCAGATTGCCATTGGAGGAGAAAGGCGAGCTGTAAAACCCGTGAATTTTATAATTTTAAATTTCTAAGTGTAAATTTTTTGCGTAATTTTCGGTTAAGCGTTCAAAGGATGACCTGTTTTGTCGTGTAGCAACCACGTTTGAGTTTTCGGTCAAATAGTCAAAATAGTCAAATTAGGTATTTTCGAAAGGTAATTTAATTGTGTAAATATTTTTGGTAAATTATTTTGATTATAGAATTGTTTTGGGTATGTGTTTGAACGAGTAGGATTTTGAATCAAATTTTTATATTGAATTTAATTAATGTATAATATATATATATATAACTAATTTGATGATGAAGAAGAAGAAATCAACATCTTCTTCTTCTTTAGTCGATGCTTGAGAGAGAGAGATGCGAGGGAGAGGGAGGGGGAGGCCCGAGAGAGAGAGACGCGAGCGAGGGAGAGGGAGCTTGAGTCAAGAGTTGCCGACTTCCGACGATAGATTCAGGTTTCAATCATTCACACCAATAACTTTTGTAAAGGCCGTTGGAAAGCATTTTCATTTTTCCTCTCAGTTTTCATGTTTAGGGTTTTGAAATCTATTAGCTTCAGATTCGAGCTTAGAAACTCGAATCTGAGAGAAATTTTTGTTTATATTGGTAGAATAGAAATCTATGCATGTTTATTTATCGTTAGAAGTCAAAAATCGGCGCGGGGAAAATGGTTGTTTTTTGGCGATTCTAGTCAACCACTACCATTGGTCGACCAGAAGGGCCATTGGTCGACCAAAAAGGCCACTGGTCAACCAGGAGTGTGATGCACCAAGGGGTGCAATCATATCAACAATGAAGGTTGGTGGTTATCAGCTTGCACAAAAAAAAAAAGAACAACAACTTGTAAACATTGTAACTTCCTCTCCAGAACTCCAAACAACGCCAAATTTGGAAGGCAATCAATAATTCCAGTCTAAAATGTCTCTCCAAAATTTAGGTCCAAATTTAAAAAATAAAAGAAGTTATGCAAATGGAAAGAAACTGCCCGAAAGGGTGCCAAATTGACAGTTTTGAACCAAAATGAGAATCGCACAACTCCCTCGTCTCTAATCCAAATGACACAAAATTTGACACACGCAATCCTTGACAAGTGAATAATAATACTACAAATTCCAAAATGCAATTTGCTCAACAAAGAAAATTATAACCAAAACTTACAAGCTAGTCTAAGGTTTGCTTTATTGGCAATCCTTGACTTCAATGAATCCTTTTTACAAAGGATCACTCCACCTTACTTCAGTATCTGACTTCTAACCATCCACCCTTAATATCACCTCTGGAAAGAGTTGATGGGAAGATTAGTGCAAGAATCTCACTCTAAGGCAAGCTAAGAAAGTGGTGAAATAATGGTTGACTTCTCACTTCTCAGATTTTTACCCTAGAAAATGGATGTTGAGTGCAAGAGGAAACTCTAACACAAAAAGAAGCTGTAGATAAAATAAAAGTCAATTACCTTAAAAAAAACATTAAGGAGGGTTTAAATACCTCCCAGGTTTTCCCTAAAAATCAAATTACAAAAATAACCCTTAAAAGAAACAACTTCAAAATAAGTACTCGGCTAACGCACTAGCCGAGAATACCAAGTAACAACAGTATACTAATAACAATAATTCAATCCAAAAATGAACCATATTCCAGTATATCATCATTCAACAAATAAGAAAACATAGAAATTCATTGGGGTGACATATCTTCAGCTGCTACCCTCCTAAGGCATGACGTTAGAATTGTCAACTTGATCCTCGGTTGAAGTTTGTAGCTGATTGGGTGCATAAGCAATCCAAGTGATAATGTGTTTTGGTCTTTCTTTGTCCTCATGGTGTGGCTCATCTTCTAGTCATGCCACCTGCAAAATAAGAGTTTGAAAAAAGGTTAATAAGTTTCTTGGCCTGGGCTCTAGTAACCGAGCCTTGTGGTACATCATCCTCCTAGGGAGATTGAGGATTTGACCTCAAATCCGAGGCTTGACCACCCTCTACCCTTTCTTCTTTTTCATCCTCTCCAAGATATGGTGATAATCCTTGAATGTTGAAGGTAGATGAAACTCCATAATCCCCCCGAAGCTCTAATCGGTATGCATTGTTATTTATCTACTCAAGTATTTTGAAAGGTTCGTCGGCCCTAGGAAGCATCTTGCACTTTCTTTGCTTAGGAAATCGCTCTTTTCTCAAGTATAATCATACTAAGTCCCCTTCTTCAAATACAACTTCCTTGCGACCCCGGTTAGCATTCCTAGCATATGACTCGTTCTTCTGAACAATTGTTTTGCTCACTTTCTCATGGAGCAATTTGACTCTCTCGACTTTGGAAGCTCCATCATCATTTGTGAACTCCTCAAGGGGCAATGGAACGAGGTCCAATGGTGTGAGGGGATTGAACTTGTAAACTACCTCGAAAGGAGTATGCTGCGTAATTCTATACATGTTTCTGTTGTGGGCAAACTCTATGTAGGGCAATTGCATGTCCCAATCCTAGAGACATTTCCTAACAATTGTTCTTAACAGTGCTCCCATCGTATGATTGACTACCTCAGTTTGTCCATCAGTTTGGGATGGAAAGAAGTACTGAAAATCAGCTTAGCGCCAAACTTTCTCCAAAGTGTCTTCTAGAATGAACTTAGGAACTTGGTATCTCGATCAGAGACAATAGAACGTGGAACACCATGCAACCTTACCACTTCCTTGTAGAATAAGTCTGCCACATGACTTGCATCATCTGATCTGTTGCCAGCAATGAAATGTATCATTTTGGAGAATCGATTCACAACCACCATAATTGAGTCCTTCATTCAAAAAGTGTGAGGGAGTCCCAAAACAAAGTCTACACTAACTTCCACCCAAGGATGAGTAGGTACATGCAAAGGCAAGTATAATCCTTGTGGTAAAACTCGACTTTTGACCTTCTTGCAAATGATACACTTCTCAATGATTCTCTACACATCCTTAAGAAGGTGAGACCAATGCAAATGTTCTTTTACTAGTTCAAATGTCTTCTTTTCCCTGAAGTGACTTGCTAATCCACCACTGTGAGCTTCTCTTATCAATGATTCTTGAAACTACAAGATGGAATGCAAATCTAGCCCTCTTTGAAGAGAAAGCCATCCACAAAATAATAAGGGTTCTCGTCTCTTTTCAAACAATTACCATACAAGCTCCCAAAGTCTTTGTTCTCAGCATACACATTTTTAATCCAGTCAAAGCCAAAAAAAACCTGGTATTCAGTTCAATCAACATAGCATACCTCCTCGAAAGGGCGTAGACCACTAAATTCTTGTCACCTTTCTTGTACTTAATAATAAAAGGATAGCGTTCCAAGAACTCCACCCATTTGCCATGCCTCCTATTTAGTTTTCCTTGGTTGCGTATGTGTTTAAGGGCTTGATGGTCTGAATGAATGATAAATTGCTTGGAGATGAGATAATTTTTCCATACCTCAAGAGAACAAATGACTGCATAGAACTCTGAATGATCAATATACGCCTATACAGGGGGGTGAATATAGCGTTTTAAGTATTTTCATGCGATATTTAAATTCTAATAACCCTAAGTGATTTAATGCATATAATTAAATTATCAATAACATATATGCAATAATGAATAGAGTAAGGGTTCGAAGAGTGCACACAATATTCGTTTACGTGGTTCGGCAAACTAGCCTACGTCCGCGCTCCAAATTACACTTGGAGATACACTAAGTAATTGGCTTACGGGTGCCAATAAAACCGTTTACACCTTGACTAATTATAAGGTCGTCAACCTTAGACTCTTACGAGTCGTCACCCTAAATTTTACTATTGCGGGGCGTCACCCTATTATGATGATTTCTTAGGGAATCACCCTTTACAATCAAGCACAATATATGATTCGGAGATTTAAACCACAATCTAGCTAATCCGAATTCTCCCAAATATAACTCGCAAATTCGGAATAGGGAGAATTGGATATACAATTAAATAGCTCACAGTGAGTAGTATTCGAGTATTGATTTTGGTAGAGCTTCGCCTCGAATATTCGATCATTGTGGAGAGCTTAGAGTGAACCATTATTTATAGGCACTGCACTTCCGGACGTCCGCAGCGTCCTCATCATCCACAGCCCGTTAAAATTTGTCCATTGAAAATATAGCCGTTGTGCAATTCTGCGCATTTGCGGATGCCAATCTATCGTCCACTGCGTCTGCATCCATCATCCGCAACTCATCCTGAATTGGACAGATTCAAATCGGACGCCAATATTCGCGTCCGCACCATCCGCACCGACTGGGTCCATCGTCCGCGACTGCACAACAATGTTAGGGACGTCCTCTTCTTCAATCCCGTTCGCACAGCTGAAGACCTGCGGACGCCAACATACGTCCGCCTCGTCCGCGACCAACGTCCGCAAAGAACACTGAAAGGCAGAAACATATATGGCGTCCTCTTCATCCGTGGGCATACAGTCCACCTTCTTCATTACACAAAACGCTTCCTCTAAGTCACATGAACATTCCATATCACTGCATAGACTTAGAGAAACACGTTAAACATTACCAATACACTTGGTCAAGGGTATTTTCAAATTAATCGATAAATATGATATATATAAGATCAATGAATGAACAACTTTCACACTTTATTAAAATTCACATCATCTAGATCACATAATCTAAACAATCTTCCTTATTGATGATGTCCAAAACATATAAAGTTGTTTATATCCAAACCTAAGCATGTGCCACAAATATTGCATATTTGATTTACTCAATTAAGTTATGCAATTTATCCACAAATTAATTCAACCAATATGCTACTAAAATACAACTTATTGATTTACTAAATTAACACTCAATTTAGTCATCATCAAAATATAAAACTTAGCCTAACAAAAAGGCTAACAATCTCCTCCTTTTTGATGATGACAAAATCCAATAAGTTGTTTACCCTAAAACTAAGCATTTGCAAATAACTATTGCATATTAAATTTCTCCAAATAAGTTTTGCAATATATCAACAATGAATCCTTGCAACATGCTATGAGACTCTCCCTAAAATGTATCACAACTTATATGTCCTTCTCCCCCTTTTTGTCATAATCAAAAAGTAATTCTAGAGGAGGAGAGTCAAACATAATTAAGAATATTGACAACACTCAATTCTACCAAAAATTTTATCAACAAAGATTCATCAAAATATTTATGGAAGAAAATGTCCCCCTTTAACATTATCAACATGAGTAAAGTAAGGGAAATGACATGATTATCCAATATGTGGTCAAAGATATAATACCGAGTTCATAAAAACCACACACCAGACAAAAGTATTAGTTAAAAACATAATCTCCCCCTTTTTCAAGTAATCTATCCAATAATCAAACATTTGAGGAAATTAGTAATAGAATCCAAAGGTAATTTCAACAAATAATTCTACAAAATAAAATTCTCCCCCTTAATCAAAGAATCTAACCAAAAAGCAAACCATGGAGAGAAATATAGATCCAATTTCAATTTGTGGTTGAAAGAAAGATACCAATTGTAAATAACCACAATTTCAAAGATTTCTAACAAAGATATGTTCAATGAGTGGCTAAATATAGTATACAAAATTGAAATCAACCACATTCAAATAACATCGATTCAAAAATATTATCCCCCTATTTCAAAGATTCTTCCAAATAGTCAAACCATGGACGGACATAGACATTTAATTTCATATTGTGGTATAAAATATGATACCAATTTGAAAAAAAAACATCACAAAGAAATATTCAATAAAGAATAAGCTCCCCCTTTTATCCTAAAGCCTAAATATATGTGAGGGATAGTCTGATCATTTCACTCCAAGTAATAGAAAAAAAATTGGGATTTAAGAGATAGATACCAAATGTAGGAAATAGAATCCACTTAAAGAACAAGGAATTGTAAACAAGTTTTTCTAATTCTAGCAAGTGATACCAATTTAAGAATTAAGAAATTAACAAAGGATACCAATTGATAATTCACAATGTGAAACAAAACAAGTTTACCAAATAATTCTACCAATTGTAAATCCAAAGTTAAAATTGTATCATTTTTGCCAATTATGATACCAATTGTAAGTTCAAAGAGAAAAAAAATTAAGAGAGATACCAATGTGTAATATCAAAATCAATTCAAATATCTCTCCCCCTAAGTTAACCACAACAACCTAATTGGGGATATACCACACATTTAAAATATTTGCTCTCCCCCTTAGAGCAATAGTAAAACAACTTAATAAATTTGTCCCCCTATAAATTTATCAATTACCATATAAGAGGGAATACAACCAAAAAATTATGAAACATCCAAGTTTAACCAAAATATATACCAATTGAAATACAATCCATGGATGAATTCAAGTTAGACCAAAACAAACTTTGCTCCCCCTATCATTATGCACAAAATCAAATAGTTAGGGAATCTAAAATATTATATCAAATGAAAATCCTAAAAAAAGATTATACCAATTGTAGAAAAAATATGATTTCATTGATACCAAAACAAAAATAGTTTTATACATGATACCAATTAAAAAAAAAATACTTTCAATGATTTCAATTGTTGAAATTCAATCATAAAAACAAATATTGATACCAATTTAAAATTTCAAAGCAAAGAGAAATTGATCATACCAATTGAAGAAACGAAATCCAATTGCAAAGATACTAATTGATATACTCTATCTTTCAAAGATATTCAAATTAAGAAACATTTCTCTCCCCCTAAATCATTGCACATAATCAACACATTGGGGATGAAAATCCAAGATAGATACCAATTGTAGAAGTTTAAAACAAAACAATTATTGATATCAATTGTGTGATTTCAAATCAATGGAGAATATTGATATCAATTTGAAAAACAACTACAAAATTTCTTCCCCTTTATAAATCTCAAAACTAAAAACATTTGGGGAAACAAAGTTATCAAACAAAACAATAAGAAATTCTTTCTCTAAACATTCAAAATGAAATCAATAAGGAATATAAAAGTTTCATGCAAAAGCATTTAAATTTTTCTCCCAAAGTCACTTAACAATATTCAACGTAAAAAAAATTAAAGCAAATCAATTTTCTTTAAGAAATTTATCTCCCCTTTATCATAAAACATATCAATTTCATGGAGAATTCTAAATTTTGAAACAATTATATCTATACAAATATTTATCCCCTTTTTAAGTTAAAAATCAATGCAAAAGGGACTTGTCAAAGTTTAAGCATAAGTGGTTTCAAAACTACAAATAGAAATAAACATTTAAGAGCAAGTCAATAAACTCTATACAACTTGATATTCTCCCCCTATATTCATGATCTAAATAACAACAATGTGGAATTCAAAAAATTAATAACAAATCAAATGTCTAAAACATTTATCTCCTCATTTTATCATATACACATATAATCCAAATGAGAAGTTCACAACAAATTCTTGAAAATGTATAAAAATTGTCCATAGCAATAATCTCTCTCTTTATAAAAAATCAAAATCAAATCAAGAGAGTGTTCTAAATTTTTCAAGAATGGAACATTTGCCTACACAATTTATGTCTCCACCTTTTTTTTATCTATAGCAAAATCAATTAATAGGGGAGACCAACAAATCAAAATTGATATCCAACAATTCAATATATAAAACTAGAAAACTAATTGTTGGAGGCCTAATCTCATGCAACAAAAATAATCCAAGACAAGAATTATGCAAAAATAAACTTAGAGATACCAATTGTAAAATACAAATTTCAAACTATAAGCACACTATCAATATCTTCCATTGCAAACTCAAAAATACAGAAAATAAGTTCAAAGCTATGTATTAGAGAATTTGAATCAATTCAATTTCAATAAAAAATAGAAAAGAAAATTAAGTCAATTGTCAAATCTAACCTATTCACTATTAATTCAAATTAAGACAAGCAAATTTAATTTCTCCCCCATAGAACAATGATTAAAATAAAATCTATGGAGATTTTCAAAGTTTAAATCAAGAGCGGAAGCAAACTTAGGAAAATTAAAACATTTGTATTTTTCTCTCCCTGTATTAATAACTAATTTTAGTCCAAGAGAGATATACAAGTCAAAAATTGAGTATCCAACAATCTAACAATTCAATATATTCAAAGTAGAAGTTCAATTGTTGGAATACAATTTTCAAACTCAAAACTATCAATTAAAGATTCACATCCAATTCAAAGCAATATTTGCAAGCTAGAGATCAAATTGTTGGAATACAATATTCAATCATCAAAATGAAAACATCATAAATTATGCTCCAAGAAATCACAATTCATTTAGCAAATAGAGATTCATTATTATAATGTCAGAAATCTAAGCTATTAGTGAATTCATAATTAAGATAGATCACCAAAAACAAATCCAATAGATGACTAACAAATTTTAAGATTAAGGATACTATTGGAGTTTTCATATTTATCAATATAAAAACAAGGAGAAACATCAAAGTGTGGCTTGGCGGAAGCAAAATTTATTAAAGACCATAATTTAAAGACAACATTTCAAAGCAAGTCAATGATCTCAACACAATTTTATTTTCTTCCCCTATTTCATTATTCAAACTTAATTGAAGGAAGAAATCAACAAAACATTATAATTAACAATTTTTCTACTATTCTCCCCTTATATCAAGTTAATTTTAATTCATGGGAAAAGTATATTCTCAAAAAGATAAAGTAATTTATTCCAAACAATCATCTAACTTAGCATCCAACAATCCAATATTTGCACTAGCATGTTCAATTTAGAGACTAGGTTGTTGGAATACAAACCATCAAAATATAGATTGAAGAAATAAAGACTTCTCAATTCCTAGATATCAAATGAAGAAATAACTAAATTTACAACCTATGATATCTATCAATTCACTTCAAAAACAAAATAAATTTATCTCAATGCAATCCTAAATCAACAAAATTAAACATCCAACACTCTTTCAAACATATGCAATTTAGAATCCAATTATTGAAACCAATCATAGTTTAAATATTAATCTAAATCAAATTCAACAAATAAATTCAATTATAACAAAAAGATTGTGTACCTCCAAGAGTTTTATTCCATTTTATTGTATAGGAGGCATTGTTTGAAGCTTCTCCCCTTTTCATTTTGGATACTCTATTATCCAAGTTCATTTAGCTCATTGGGAGAATCTCAAATCTACAAAATAAATCAATTCGATTTCTTTGGTACCCAAACCATTTTGGGTCCATTTGTTATAAGTTTGGTTCCTTTTGGAACCCACACAAATTTAGAATTCAAATTAGGTTTAAGATTTAAACTAGACTTAAATCTAGAATTCATATCCAAAGAATGAACAAATTTTGAACTAACATTTGATTTAAATTTAGAGTTCAAATGCAAAGGATAGACAAATTTAGATTTAACACTTGAATCCAATTTAGCATTCAATTTTCAAGGACAACAAAAAGATTTATGTCCAACACAATTGCAAGAATTACAAATAGATGAACTAACAAATCGATTAGTGTAATTCTTTTTCTTTGCAAATGGTTCATAACCAATTCCGGCTTTATCGAATGTAACCCTTTGCGTATTCAAGAGCATATTTAAATTTTTGCTTCCATTAGTGAATTTAAGCACAATAGAGTTTAAATCATCATTTTTAACTTTCAATTCACTAATATTAATCTCAAGAGATTTAATTTTATCATTAGCATCCATAATAGATTTAGATTTAGCAAGCAAAGATTCAATCTCCTTTTCATGTGATTTGATCAAAATATTCAAATTATCATTTCTAATTTTCAAATCACAAATCTCATGCTCATGACATTCAATAGTAGTAATCAAATCACAATTATTAACATTCAATGAGTCAATCTCATTTTCATGTGATTTGATAGTAGATTTTAATTCATCATTCAACAAATTCAAATTACCACTATCATGCTCAAAAGATTTCAAGGAAGCATTAGAATCATCAATCATGTTTTTCAATTCAACAATTTGATCATCAAAAGATTTGTTTACACTAGCATGCTTTTTGATCAAATTGCTATGCTCCTTTTTCAACAATTTATATTTATCTTTGAGCTCATTAAAACTATCTAGCAATTTATTAAATACATCACCATCATCATCATCATTAGAATCTGAATTGCTATAGTAGTCGTTTACCTCAATACTTTTGGCCATGAAGCATACGTTGGCCTCTTCCTCTTCTTTTCGGAGGATGAGCTCACTTCGCTTTTAGTTATTTGATTTGTACCTGCATATGTTAGCTCAAGTGTTTTCCATATATCAAAGGCACTAACACATGATTGAACTTTAACAAATTCATGCTTACTTAAGGCACTATACAAAATATTCATAGCCTTAGCATTTAAGTTCCAAATATGTTTATCTACATCATTGAATTCACATGATAGTCTAGGAACATTACTCCCTTGTTCAATGATTTTCCATAAAAAGAAATAAATAGATTGTATAAATATTTTCATTCTACACTTCCAATAAAAATAATTACTACCATCAAAATGTGGAGGTGTAGATATGCATTAACTTTCAACAATTCTATCGAAGTCCATAATCAATTATAAACACTAGAATTGATCAAAGTTATTCTCAATAAATTCAACAAGAAATTTAATAAGAAAATTTTTCAATAAATGCAACTCAACAAATATTAGCAATGTGCACAATCAACAAAATATCACACAAAAATTTAAATACCCGCTCTGATACCAATTGAAGGATCGATATACCCCTAGAGAGGGGGGTGAATATAGCATTTTAAGTATTTTCGTGCAATATTTAAATTCTAATAACCCTAAGTGATTTATGCATATAATTAAATTATCAATAACATATATATGCAATAATGAATAGAGTAAGGGTTAGAAGAGTGCACACAATATTTGTTTACGCGGTTCGCCAAACTAGCCTACGTCCGCGCTACAAGTTACACTTGGAGATACACTAAGTAATTGGCTACGCGTGCCAATAAAACCGTTTACAAATTGACTATTAGACGGGGCGTCACCCTTGACTAATTATAAGGTCGTCAACCTTAGAATCTTACGAGTCGTCACCCTAAATTTTACTATTGTGGGGATTCTTACGGAATCACCCTTTACAATCAAACACAATATATGATTCAGAAATTTAAACCGCAATCTAGCTAATCCGAATTCTCCCAAATATAACTCGCAAATTCGGAATAGGGAGAATTGGATATACAATTAAATAGCTCATAGTGAGTAGTATTCGAGTATTGAGTTTGGCAGCGTTTCGCCTAGAATATTCGATCATTGTGGAGAGCTTAGAGTGAACCATTATTTATAGGCACTGCACTTCCGGACGTCCACAGCTTCCTCATCGTCCGCAGCTCGTTAAAATTTTTTCGTTGAAAATATAGCCGTTGTGCAATTCTGTGCATTTGCGGACGCCAATCTATCGTCCGCTGCGTCCGCATCCATCGTCCACAACTCGTCCCGAATTGGACAGATTCAAATCGGACGCCAATATTCGCGTCTGCACCGTCCGCGCCGACTAGGTCCATCATCCGCGACTGCACAGCAATGTTGGGGACGTCCTCTTCTTCAATCCCGTCCGCACAGCTGAAGACCTGCGGACGCCAACATACGTCCGCCTCGTCCGCGACCAACGTCCGCAAAGAACACTGTAAGGCAGAAACATATAGGACGCCAGTTTTGGCATCGTCTTCATCCGTGGGGATACAGTCCACCTTCTTCATTACACAAAACGCTTCTTCTAAGTCACATGAACATTCCATATCACTGGATAGACTTAGAGAAACACGTTAAACATTACCAATACCCTTGATTAAGGGTATTTTCAAATTAATCGATAAATATGATATATATATAAGATCAATGAATAAACAACTTTCACACTTTATTAAAATTCACATCATCTAGATCACATAATCTAAACAATCTTCCTTATTGATGATGTCCAAAACATATAAAGTTGTTTATATCCAAACCTAAGCATGTGCCACAAATATTGCATATTTGATTTACTCAATTAAGTTATGCAATTTATCCACTAATTAATTCAAGCAATATGCTACTAAAATACAACTTATTGATTTACTAAATTAACACACAATTTAGTCATCATCAAAATAAAACTTAGCCTAATAAAAAGGCTAACAAACTCTTTGTCGTAGGTAGAATAGTTTAAGGCTCCCCCATTGAGTTTCTCAGTGAAGTAGGCAATTGGTCAACCCTCTTGCATAAGAACAACACTAATGTCAAGTCCCAAAGTGTCACACTTCACCTTAAATACTTTAGCAAAATCGGGTAAGGCAAGAACGGATGCACAACATAACTTTTCCTTAATGCTCTCAAAGCTAGCTTGACACGCTTTAGACCATTGGAAATCCTTCCCCTTCTTTGTGCAATCAGTAATAGGAGCCATTATTGTGATGAAATTCTATATAAACCTCCGATAAAACAAAGCCAACCCGTGAAAACTCTTTACTTTGGAAATACTTCTCAGAATCGACCATCTTGGATGGCTTCAATTTTCGCCTCATCAACTTCCATACTATGCTTGGTGATGATAAATCTAAAAAAATATACCCTCTCTTGAGCAAAAGAGCATTTCTTTAAGTTGCCATAGAGTTTGGTGGACTTTAGAGTATCAAATAGTAGTCGGAGGTGCTCCACATGAGAAGGAAGATCAATGCTGTAAACAAAGATGTCATTGAAGTACACAACTATGAACCTCCCCATAAAATCGTTAAGAACATGGTGTATAACTCTCATGAACATGCTTTCATAGTCTTGTGCCACTTGATCGAGTCAGAGAGGGGCTAGATTAACAACTCTTCCATTCATCTTAAAAGAGTAATAATTGGTGTAGCCATCATGTGACACTCTTCTATCAAATTGCAATGGCCTCCCCAATAATATATGGCTAACACTCATTGGAACAACATCAAACAAAGCTTCATTTTCATAATCTCCAATAGAGAAACATATGCAGGCTTGTTTAGTCACTTTGATAGATTCTCGGTCATTGAGCCATTGGAGCTTGTAGGGAGTGGGGTGCATCACGATTTCTATTCCCAACTTTTCAATAACATCTTAAGAGGATACATTAGTGCAACTGTAATGCTTGGATAATCCTCCATGTATTGGGAAAAATATTTTATTAATATTTCATGAATAGAGATATTTTGTAATCATTAAATTAGGACTTGGTGTGGTATAATTAAAGGAAGTAATATTTTGAAATATATTTAAATGGAAAATTATGACGGAATTGTATTTTTTTTCACATTTAAGACGCACGTGGACAACACGAGGATGGGAGGTCGTGTCCGAAAACACATTGCACGTCGTCCCCAACGTTTTCGGCTGATACATGACGTGCCTCTGCATCCAATTTCATGCTTCGCCTGTAACGCGAGATCTTGGACAAACGTAGACGAGCTCGAACGATAGCAGACATAGAGAGTTTGAATCTATCCAATTTTTAGACAGTTTCAGACTCATGAACAATGGCAAGGATGTCTTCCTTTGTTTGAAAATGCAACTATCTGAAAATTTGGGGATTTCAAACGAATGCGGATGAGGCAAGGATGCTTCCCCTCTTCTGAAAAGTCAATTTAAACTGAAAAACCCATTGTTATCAGACTCTCTCTCTCTCTCTCATTTCATTTTTCCTACAACATTTCTCTCCCTTGTGACGTGGATCCCTCTCCCGAGAAGATAGGAGTTGTCCTCGTGGTCCTTTCCCAATGGACCACACTTCATAGAAGAGGGTGATTGCCCTTCAGTCCAGTTTCTACAGCTTCACATGGGTCCTATACTGCCTTTAAATCGATGGGTGGCTAGGTCGTTCAGGGCTGAACTCTCCATTTCTGTCTAGAGTGCTGCAACCATGGAGAGTGAAGAGGAAGTTGCTCTAGTTTGCAGCGGTGAAGAAATTGCTAGAGTGGCATTCTATTAGGGGAAACATTGGGAGATCGGCAGGGTTGTGATTGTGGTCTTGGTTGCTGCACTATTGAGGTAAGAATTGGGATGTTAGTTGGCCAATGGAGGCCCTACATCGTGGGTTGTTTGTTTTATGTTGATATTGAACATTGCTTTGGCTTAACAACTGTGAAACGTAGGACTGCCTGGTTGTTGTTGTTGGACATTAATTTGGTTTTCTTGCTGTGAAATGTGGTTATCTTGAGAGTTAATGTAGTAGTGTCGAATTGTTTGAAGCATGAAAGACTAAGTGGTTAAATAGGATGCCGAAATTATACTATGAAGAACTGTCCAACTAATATTGAAGGAATGTTGAGATTTTCGATGGTTTTAACGTTACTTAGAATATTACAGTGCAGTGGATGGACCTTAGTTATTTAATGTCAAATGTTGATATGTTGTAATGGAAATTGGTTAATACTGTTAAACAAGCAATTTCTTCAGCTAAGATCATGTATGAGATGCTCCTTGTCTTACTTGTAAATTACTCTAAAAACTTGTACTCTGTTAGCATGTAACTGACCATTTATTTACTAAGGCAAAAACTATCCTTGGAAGTTAAAAACACAAATTGTCCCCTAATTAGCAAATGCTACATAATATGTAGTTTTCTAAAGTATGTTTGAAACATTGCTGAGAAAATATTTAGGGAATGGAAGCAACTATTTTTAGCATGAAATACCATACCTCCATTTTAAATTGCACTTTCAACTTGTATTCTGCTTTTATATAAAGCTGCAATTATACGTGGCATTCATGCATGATAGTTAGAGTTTATGAAATTGTAAGCATATTGCATGACACACCTAATATACGTAAATAAGCATAGGGGGATTTGGGAGAATTGGTGACTATCCATCGGTGGTGACACCCCCAATGGGGTACCTACTCCCACGTAGGAAGTGGAGGTACGGTATAGCCACATAGACTCCATGGTTCATCCTTTCTCTTGTATTGAAATCCCCAATGTCTTCAATAAAAGTGTATGGATACGGCACATGGTGACACCCCTATTGGTGTGTCTCATCGTCAAAGATACGGTTAAGCCACGTGACCAATTAATGTATCCATCTCTGTGGTTAACATACAAGATACGGTTCTTCTCTGCAATATATCGTATGATCATGCATAAGCATCAACATTTCATTCAATTCTGATTCTTGCTGTGTGTTAGGCTCATTGTTTTCCCCGTGATGTAGGTGGCAATTTTTGTGATGTACAAGATCCCTTAGGTTATCAACCGGGTTTGACCTAATGGTTGTGGCTCACGTAAATGGTTACTTTGAATAGTTAAACTTCCTATTTGACATGATAAACTGTTTTGTAATTATGGACTTTTGTTGGAAAGTTTAAAACTATGTTTTGAAAAGCTTTATTTAATTTCACTTTGTTAACTCTGATTTACTTATGCAAATAGATTTAGCAAACAATTTTATATCACAAAATTTAAAATAGAGAAAAATGATTTTTAAATAAATGGTGCGTTACAGTTGGTATCAGAGTACAACCAGGTTAAACTCGATTTTTTAGACTGCTGATAACACAAGGCTCGTCGTGGAATACTCCTCCTACTGTAAGTTAAATTTTACCTTCAAATTTAATCATGTTCATTAGACTTATTACTCCTTTATTTAAAATGTAGAGAGAAAACCAAAATGGCACGAAGTGCAAGAAATAATATATTTGTTCCTAATGAAAGAGATGAAGCCCTTAGCCGTATCGCCGATGTGGTTGAACTACAAGCCCAATTTATAGAAAGGCTCATGGAACGCGAAAATGGCAACAAAAATGGAAATCATCGTGCTATTGTGGTACCTACGGAGGCCGACTAGGAGAGGTTCTAGCAACTTAAACCTCCTAACTTTGATGGCAACATTTCTAAAATCATTGGGGTGGAGGAATGGATACGCTCTCTCGAGAAGATATTTGAATATGCTGAGATACGAGAAACTAAAAAGGTGATGTGTGCCACTTACTTACTAACCCAAGACACACAATTCTGGTGGGATTCGGTAAAAATTTTGCTGGACATCCGAACTCTCACATGGGAGGATTTCAAGAAATTATTCAATGAAAAATATTTTAGCTTTACGGTTCAAAATCAAAAATTGATGGAATTTATGAGGCTACGCCAGACAGGGACTGTAGCCGAGTACATTCGGAGATTTGAGGCGTTGTCGAGGTTTGCCCCACACCTAGAGAATGACAATGGGCACAAGTCCAATATTTCGTCCAAGGGCTTAAGGTGGAGATTTTACGGGGAGTCAGACTGGCTAGTATACGGGTTGTCCCTTATGCACAAATCATGGCTAGGGCATTTAATGCTAAAGATGTTGAGGTAATGGTAGTGAGACAACGGGAATATAACCAACGGATCGAGCAGAACGGTCAAGTCCTACAACAGGGTGGTGCTCCATCAGCAAACCGGGGAGTGAAAAGGGCACCTGGAATTGATATGCAACAAGGGCATAACAAGTGCCCTATAGTCGAAGCAACTGCTGCTGCACCCAACTTGTGCCCTATTTGTCGGAAGAGTCACCATGGGCCTTGCAGAGTTGGTACCAGTGGATGTTTTAAATGTGGAAAACCTAAGCATATGTCAAGGCATTGCCCAATGATGGCTGGCAGACCTAGTGGGGTGGCTCTACAGGTGTTCTCGTTGTATGAGAATGACGAAGAGGAGGAACTACCAGCAATTATATCAGGTACACAATTCTCGTAGAGTCATTACTCACATGCTTTTATACGATATTGAACTTGTTTCCCTGTAACCTTGGAAATTTATGCTGAAACAAATAAATTATCTAATTACTCTATGTACTACTATATATGTTAATAATGTGGCCGCATATGCTCTATTTGACATTGGAGCAACTTATTCATCGTTTCGACCCAATTTTGCACAAAAGACAAATTGTCCCCCTAGTATCTCAAAAATTGGGTATAGAGTACTCATACCTTCCAGAGAATATTTAGGCTGCTAACGGTATTTTGGAAGCTTATGTACTTCAGATAAACGATCGGGAATTCCAAGCTAATCTAATTATTATTGACATAAAATGTAACGACCCAGATTTTCATAATTCCTTGAAAAATGCGAGACTCCTTTATAAAACAAAATCAACGCTAAACCCGGATCGCTATTGACCTTTCTTTAAACTCATATTGCAATCCAATTAATGAAATACAGAAGTGTTTTGAAATCACTTATTTAAAACGTTGCAGAAGCGTAAATCATTCAAATAAAAGGACTAACAATTAAATACAATTTGTTACAACTTAATTACAACTGTTCCTTATGCCTGGTCGGCCACAATCTCTCTCGAGCGTGCAAATCCGTCATCCTTGCTTTAATGTTTGTTTGTCTTTTCGTTACTCCTAAGTCTACGCATTTATTCGACGTACACGTACCTACATCTACACCACAAGCAATTGTAAGCTCAAAGGCTTAGTAAGGAAAAAAGGTTACAAGCAATTATGAAATGTCTCTCTTTAGTCCATTTTGGAATAGGGGCCACCAAACCAATCATTTCATTACGTCATTCGTTCGTTTTATTACTTTACATTCATTCATTCATTCGTTACTCGTACATCGAGTTGGAATTTGAGGATTTTCCTTTGGAATGGATAGTTGGTCGAATCTAACCTTTCATTTGCATTAGGTCCCTGTTCCCGTCATAGTTAGGGGCCTTGGTCTAGTGCAAGCTAGACCCGCTACCCATGTACCGCCCCCCAGTTTTCCTTTTTCTTTCGTTTTCTTGACATTTTATCTCACTTATGCATGGGTGAGTACCACCACCAAGGTGGCATCCCCTAGAGGTTCTCTATTAACATGATGCATAACCATACATTCTCAACCTAACCTGATGAATGATGCGTAACTTTAACTGTAATTGAAGTGCGCATATAAATAATTGAAAACAACTGTAATTGAAAGCGCATATAAAGAAAGTAAACGACAGTAATCGAATAACGAGAATTGAAAACGCACATGAAAGCAATTATGATATTGAACTAAACACAACGAAACACATAAGGAAATCACGTAACGAACATTAAGAAACTTACACAGCGAGTCATAAAGGGAATATAGAAACGTCGGAACGATATACAATGAATTAAAACCAAGAAAGCATGCTCGAATTAATAGAACACAATAATAATCGAAACATATTATTCATTAATATGCTGTTTATCCTAGTTAATTTCCTAGTCATTTTACATGCTCAGGGAAGATACAATTAATATTTTAGTTAATTATCCTAATTGATTTACATGCTCGTGGAAGATTACCATTATTAGTTATCCAAGTAATTTACATGCTCAATTACATAACATGCTTGAGTCAAATGAATTACTTTAGTTAAGTTAACATATTCCCTAGATGATTAAACATGCTTAGTTAATTAACATGTCTAATTGATTAACAAACTCTAGAGTTGATTACATGCTTTTATCCTAATTACTAATCATTCTTAGGTTTTATAAAAGATAACATGCTAATATTTATATAGTAATTTAACATGCTTAAGAAGTGATTAACAACCATTAGATAATTAAGCTTAATGATTAACATGCTCGCGTTAATTACATGCTTAAGTCGATTAACATTCTTAGGTCTAATTAACATGCTTAAATTGATCAACTTACTTATGTCTAATTAACATGCTTGATCCTAATCAAATTATTTACATGCTTAGATTAACAATTTGGTTAACATGCTCAGTTGATTTACAATTAAACATCCTAAATTAAGGAGTAATGGCAACAAAACATTAATGAAGGAAATAACATCATTACTGTGAATAACTAAATAGCAAGTAAACACCCATTGCCAAGATAAAACTCTTAACTCATTTCCGGATTTCACTTAACCATTCACCGTTTACAAATTCAATGTTTATCACAACCATCATCATTAATTGCGGAACCCATATGCAGTCAAGGAAACATTTATAGGAAATTGCAGCAACATATGTAAATTTACAGGAAATTAACAAAGAAGGGAACAATGTTAGTAAAGAGAACAACAAACAGTCAAAGAAACTACACTATCAACATAGGAATGTCTACAACAAGGAATTCAACAAAGGAAATAGCAACAGCAATATACTCAAGAAAATACTACAAAGCATCAATAATTCCCACTCATGCACTCTACTTGTGGTGTAGGGCCTCCACAGGCCAAGACACCCCTAATTCTTTACCACTATCCATGAAAAATACACATGGACAACTCTTCACAGCAGCTCCAACAGCTCACACGTTCAGCTTACCCAGCAGAAATCCCGAGCTCACATAACCTCACACACTACTCTCACTAGTTAACCCACAGCCCTCACACTCACCAATTCTCTCACTTAGAAGCTCACTCTCATGGTCACTCACTCACTGGAAGGAGAACCTCACACAAAGAACGAAAGGCTGAAGACTAAAGTGAGAGGGACATCAAGGGAGGTAAATATTACCTGGAGAGGAGAGACAAACCATACGTGTAGGGAGGTAGAGAGGGAATGATGGCTCATACAAAGGAAGTCGGTGGCCTACGCTGGGGAAGGATTCGGTGTCTGGAGGCGTTACGATTCTCATAATTATGGACTACACGACAATTGATCTTATTTAAATCCCTGGATTTTCGCTGAGTTGCGATCTTTCGGACGGGTGTAGACGCATTGATCTCGTCTGCAGTTATCCGCAAGGCTAAATCTCGAATGCCAAAAACATGGCTTCGGACGGGAAACGACATCCCTATCGTGTCTGTACCGTCCGCAGGTTACATTCGGACTCGAAATGGCGTCCGCACGTGGCATCCACAAGCATTCGAAGGTGTCCCAAAATCAGACAGAGGCAAATCGGACGAGGTCTCTCTTCCTCCGTAGTCGTCCACATAGCATACGAAAGTGCCCAAGATTTGGACAGATTTGATGTGAACGAAGCAACTCGCGTCTGCATCATCCGGGACCTTGTCCACAACTCCACTGCAAAGTGAAGTCAGGACGTGAGATCTCATCCCCAAGTCGTCCCAACCTATTCTGTGTATTTGCGGACGACATAACTTGTCTGCAGTGTCATCCGCAGGTGTCCGAAAACACCCAAGACAACTATTCCTCATGTTTACTCACTTAACTCAAATCCCATAATACTTTCCCTCACACTTACACGTCATAAAATGACACGTAAAGATATGCAATCCAATATCCCAACATCCCCAACACTTGATTTCATCACGTATACAGTAAAAACATAATAGAAATACTAGACTTAACGCTCTAGAACATTCTTGGTAATACCCCGATAATCGTCCAAACGAAAAGGTCGGGGTGTTACATAAAAGGGTTTGATGTTATCCTCGGCATGGACTAGCTGACCCAGAACTAAGCGATTATTAATTGTGCAAAACAGGAGGTTCGCTTCCATCCTCTAGGTGCTGAACGACATGTATTCCAAGGAATCAAGGAGAAGGGCAAGTTGGCGGTTATCTTTGCACTTAAGGCAGATCAACTGATGAGACACAATTGTGAAGGATTCCTCATAAATATTATGAACACCACGGTCAAATAGGAGGCAAAGATTGAAGATGTAACCGTGGTTCGTGACTTCTAAGAGGTTTTCCTGGATGATCTTCTTGGACAGCCACCTATTAGGGAGATTGAATTCATTATAGAATTGCATCCTGGCATGAAACCAATTTCAAAGAATCCGTACTAGATGGCACCCGCTGAATTACGTGAATTAAAAGCTCAGCTTAAGGAATTGATCAATAAGGGGTTCATCCGTCCGAGTTTCTCATCCTGAGGAGATCCAGTCTTATTCGTTAAAAAGAAAGATGGATCGTTACGGATGTATGTGGACTATCGAGAGCTAAACAAAGTGACTATTAAAAATAGATACCTTTGCCTCGAATCGACGATTTGTTCGATCCACTGCATGGTGCTTGTATATTTTCAAAGATTGATCTCCGCTCAGGGTACTATATTTGAGAGTTAAGCAGAAAGATGTACCCAAGATGGCATTTTGGACCAGATATAGGCACTATAAATTTTTGGTGATGTCTTTTGGGCTAACAAATGCCCTTGCGGCTTTCATGGATTTGATGAATCAGATATTCAAGGACTATCTAGACAAATTCATTATTGTCTTCATAGACAATATTCTTGTATATTCCCAGTAAGAAGATGAACATCACGAGCATTTGAGAATCGCCCTATCTATTCTAGAATAGCACCAGCTTTACGCTAAATTTTCCAAGTGTGAGTTCTGGCTTAAAGAAGTTGTTTTCCTTGGCCACATTATTTCTAAAGACGGTATCGCTATGGACCTAGCGAAGATTCAGGCAATTGTTGAATGAGTACAACAAAAAAACGTGAGTGATGTCAGGAGTTTTCTCGGTTTGGCTAGTAATTACTGACCATTCATCAGTGGATTTTCAAAAATTGCTGTGTCATGACCCGGTGGCAGGCCGGACAGAAATGCTGGGCCAAAAGACCTGGTCTTCATAGAAGACTCGATTGCCTAGCCCAAGACTTGTTAAATTATTGCGGAATACTTGTATAAATACCCAGTCGCGACCCACTTGTGATGGGCCACAATCCATATAGTGATTGCGAGAATAATTAATATTGCAGAAATAATAAACTTTGAAGTCCAAATAGTATAGTGCATACAATCCAAAAAATCCAACAACCATCTTAAGCATTTTTACAGTCTTCCAAATTAAAAGTTATAGTCGTCCATTGTTACGCTTACCGATAAATAAAAGTTCAAATAAGGAAACAAAAAGAAATGGAACAATGTCTTCCATCTGATCTATGCAAGTCTAGTTAATCTTCCCTTTTCCTATAGTGGTGCGAGTCATAGGGTGAGTGACTAGCTCAGTAGGAAATTTATACGAAATACTATGCATGTGTAAAACTTGTTTTACCTTTTCTTAAAAACCATGAGTGTCGAGTAATTATGCATGTTTTAATAAAACATTTAAATCATTTTCATCTCAAGGAAATCAAGCCCAAGGCCTCCGACGAGATATTAAGGAAACATGGTCGTATACATAGACAACTATAAGTTTAAAATACACTCGTCGTGTTTTATTCCAAATTCGTGATCCGTGAAAAAAGAAGGTCACTCAAGGACTCCTCCGAACAATTTCACAAAAAGGTGGCCATTTCATGCAAGCAACACCTTATGAGCCTGTCACCCGGGCCCGTCACCTGGGTTGCCTGCGAGCACGCCCCGCGATGACATGCCCGTAATATATATATACACCCTAATCAGGTTTAGGGATTTGCAACCCAAGCAAGCAATCATCACCTTCCCAATTCTCCTATTTCACAAAGCGCGCAAACAAGACATCTCCACGCAGCAAGAGAAGTACCAGGGATGTCCCCTTGATACTTCGATACCGAGACCGTCCAAATTATTAGGAGGATTCATCCCAAACAGGTTATAATCATCATATAAAACATGAAATTTGATGCACAAAAGTAAACGTGTCAAACTTTCATACATATATAGTACAAAAAGTTGACGTGCTGTCAAACAGTTCCTGTCAGATTTTTCATATGTGACTCCACAAAATACGATTTTATTTTGAAAACTATGCTATGTGATGCAAGCCACTAAGTATAAAGCCCTAACCTCGTTGGCGGTCCTTCCTCGTATACGATGGAGCAGCAACCTTTGGTACTGGCTCGAAGTCCACAAACTCGTCCGAGCCTAAAACATATCAAACATGGGAAAATCTCATAAATACGTGTCGAGGGTTAAGTGAAAGGATCCTAAACCAGAACTAAGTTTAACATCCATTCTTAATAACCAAAACAGGACTCTAACTCATCTATTGTTGCACAACACAATCATCCCCAATGTTCCTCATTTTAGCTCACTCAACATTGTTTATCAATGCCATAACCAAATTACAAACTGAACTTAATCCAACAGAGTATATACATACTCTTCAATATCTAATAAGCAGTACCCCAAAAGTGTAGAACAATCTTTAACCAACAGAACATATATTCCCAATTTTAACTATCAAACAATAGATTAACAGAAATAGAATATCAGCTCCAACCCAACATTTGGTAACCCCTAACAATGCATTTGCTATGACCAATAGTTAACATGCATCTAGCTCATGGTTTCCTAAACTTAAAATAGCCACTGCAATTAAAACATGAATCTTCAAAGTCATAGTGCAATTCATTTTCACAGGGAGCACATCTAATCCATGGGTTATCAAACATAGCACAATTGCATTGATATCAGAAGTCCAAACAGAGCCTTATTTCCAATCAGAATCCAAACTCTATTGTTATAACAGTGGCGAAAGAAACATAATCCATTATTCTCGGTTTTTCATTGCTTCAATATAGTATTTTAAACAATGAAATGAACCTTCTGTAAAACTGTAGCAACAACAGGGAGCAACTTATCAACATTTTCTACAGTAAAGTTTGAAATGTAACAGAAGCATTTCCCTCATCCAAAAAGAACAGAAAAACAACCAAAGGACAACAACATTTTCAACAAAGAAATTCCTTCTCACAATGGATTTTGGTAGAAACAAATCAGAATCAATTTCTAAATCGTTTAAGTCACAGCACGACAGGGACAAAAATAATTGGGTCGAGAGATCAAGGAAATGTGCAGAAACCTTACCGAAGTCAGAGAATGGCAAAGCAGAGCTCCTCGGCTTTGTCCTTGCCATCAGAAGCGTCACCGGTGTTCGGAGTGCTCGAACCGAGCTGGAACCCCATCTTGAGAGGTTGCTGGACGGAGCGCACAACTATCTGAGGTTGTCTGTCCTTCCTCCGGCCAATGTCGCCTACTCAGAACATCGAAGTCGCTCGTCCCTATCTTGGCTACCCTTTGCTCGCAATGCCTCGGATGAAAACACCAGCCGTTCGTCGCCCAGGCGCTGCTCGCCTTTCCGCCGGAATTGCCGGCTTGTCTCGGTCACTCTCCTCCCGCGAACGTCGAAGCCCCTCTCTCGATTTCTCTTCTCGGCCGAGTGGCCTCTTTCTCTCCCTCTTTCTCCTCCCTTTTAATTATTTTCCCTTCTTTTATTCTCCAAAGCCATTTATGTAATCTTTTTTTTTTCCCCTTTGTATTTCCATCAGAAGTCCGCTGCGGGTCTCTCTTCAAAACCCTAATCTTCTTTTCAATTATTCAATTTAATCCCTTTTTCCATTATCTTATAAAAAAAATTTTTTATTTCTTTAATCCCATAAGTTTCTTAATTCCTTCGATTTACTCTATTTATTTCATAACACATAATAAATATGTAATATACATTAAATTAGTCCAATCTAATTCTTAACTTAAATTCTGATTTGCTCCAAACACAAATCAACAATAATCCTTTAATTTTTAAACTTCCTTTCTCAATTTATTTGATCGCTGCTCGGTAAAATCCAATTTTATCAATTTGACTAATTGACAAAAATTGTGTACGTAGCCGCTACGCTACAATTCGAGTAAATTCCCCAACATTATGACCAAATATTAACGCAAAAAATGTTCATGTGGAATTTACTCTCTTGAAAATTCTTGGGTTTTACACTTTGACTCTCACCGATTTGACCAAGAAGAATTTGAGATTCTGGTGGTCCAATGAATACGAAGAGAGTTTTTAGGAATTGAAGCGTCAGTTGACACACTTGTGTTGACCCTACCTGTGGATGAGGGTAATTTCTGCATATATTGTGATGCATCCAAGTATGGACTCGGTGGTGTTCTGATGCAGAATGGAATGGTGATTGCTTATGTCTTGAGACAACTTAAACCACATGAGACTAATTACCCTACTCATGATCTTGAGCTTGCTGGTGTAATCTTTACACTGAAGATCTGGAGACACTATCTTTATAGGCAATGGTGTGAGACTTTACAGACCATAAAAGTGTGAAATATATCTTTACGTAAAAGGAACTAAACATGAGGCAACGACGCTGGTTTGAATTTGTGAAAGACTATGATTGTGAAATCAAATACCATCTAGGAAAGACAAGTGTTGTGGCAGACGCTCTAAGCCGAAAGGTTGCTTTGATGAGCATAACATGCATGGAGATGCCAGTTGGATTGCAGAAGGATATGCAAGATTAGTATGCAGTTAGTTCCTGAGCAGTTAGCAGATATTTTATCAACTTTGACACGTAAGCCTTCAATACCAGAAAGCATTAAGGAAGCTCAGCAGAAAAATGCCCAATGTGAACATTTCAAGCTGAATCCGACTCTTCCTAAGTTTCAAGACTATTCTATATCTACAGATGGAATAGTGAACTTTAAGAGCAGATAGTATGTGCCTGCCGACTCAAAGTTACATTCGAAGATATTAAAGAAAGCTCATTCTTCAAGTTTTTCCATACACCCTGGGTGTAATAAAATGTATAAGGATCTCGGGGTGCACTATTATTAGCATGTGATGAAGTACAACATTGTTGATTATGTTGCACTGTGCCAAATATGTCAGCAAGTTAAGGCTGAGCATCAGCGACCAAGTGGAATGCTCCANATGAACTACCATACCTCCATTTTAAATTGTGCTTTCAGCTTGTATTATGCTTTTATATAAATTTGTGATTATACGTGGCATTCATGCATCATACTTAGGATTTATGAAATTGATGCACCAGCGGAAGGGGTAAAGAAATAACCTGCAAATTATGTTGTTGCAAGTGGTTGAGCAAATGTTGAAGAAGGAAGAATGTTGGAGAAACTAGGTGGGCTGCTCCAAGAGAACACAGTTGACCGCACGATCAACCTCACAATGACCAGAAGTAAAAACAAGTCGACCTTATCCTTCTTTTCTAAATTTTCTTCAATTTCAATTATGGAAAGTGAACTTTGAACGATCGTAACATTTTCATTTGAGATCCTTTTGAAATGAAATTTGGAAAACTTCTTCTTGGATGGAATAGGAAAATAACCCTTCAAGAATTTTGGAAATATCTGTCAAGAATTGCGAGATATGCTGAAAACAAGATAAGTGGTAGGAAATAGAAAGTAGGACAACTTACACTTCCCTTTTGTTGACTTTGCGGATGGAGACTTGATGGATGGTTAGACACCACTTCACACAACCTTTCCCAAGAGAGTAGGGCTATGGATTCCACTCAAGAAAATTCACTTAAGCCTAAGTGAACTCCGCCTTGTGATTTAATTAACACAAGAGGAACTTTGGATATAACTCACCAGAGCGTTTGAAAATGGAATCTCTTCCAATTTCAAAATTAGCAATAACTATTTTGTATTCAAACTCAAGTTGTTTTAAACATAAGCATTAGGTGACTTTATATAGCCTTTTACAAAGCATAACATAAGAAACAATAAAATAGGAAACAATAACTCTAATCGCCTTATAGAATAAGTTGTCCGATTTTCTACTAAATAGAAACTAGGTAACTTAACTAAAAGAATATTAAATTAGTATCTTTCTTTCTTTCTCTACAAGTTTAGATATATTTGGTAGCCGATCCATTTTGGTACTCGTCTACATGGATGGTTTCCATGTAGGGATTTCCTTGATCCTCAAGTTTGGACACTTGGCATTTCCTTATTCTTTGCTCTCTATTCCGTGGGCTTTTGACATTGCCAATGAAGTCCAAATTTAGCGATCCAACTCATGATAGAAATCTTAGGAAGTCCGCTACAACCTCTTGTAGTTTTTCTTCTGTACAAGACACTTCATTAACCTCATCTTCCCTTACAATCTCCTAGGTATCCCCTCTCATCACCATAATGCACTTGTTTGGGCATTGGGAGGCAATGTGCCCAAGGTCAAGACAATTAAAGCACTTAATGTCTCTCGACCTTGGCTTGGTGGCATCAACACTAGCTTTCTTTTCTTCAATGCCCTTGCCTTCATGTACCTTTAAGGCTGAGTTTCTATCATCAATCTTTGTTGTAGGCTTGTAAGGGAGTGTATTTTTTTTATAAGGCCGAGAGGTTGATTCTTTGAGTCTAATTTTTCTTTGTCTTTCAATCTTTATGCTCAATTGCATAACATCATCCATAGTTTCGAAAGGTTGTAGCTCCATCAAATCACCAATTTCTTTATGAAGCTCCTTCTTCTCAGTTCTTCCAAGGCACATCTAATCTTGAGCGTCTCAAACTCGGTTAAATATTCTTTCACTAATTGTGTACCTTATTTAAGAATTTGAATTTAGATAAAGAGTTCTTGTTTGTAGTGCATAGGCACAAATCTCTTCTTCATTAAAGCTTTCATGGTTCTCCAACTTTGAATGTCATCATACCATTCTCTTCTCCTTTGAGCTTTTAGGTCCTCCCACCACAAACTAGCATATCCCGAAAGCTCTAAAGTAACCATTTGTAACTTAACTTTTTTCAAGTACTCATAGCATACAAAGAATTTATCAACCTTTTCTAACCAATCTAAGAAATCATCACCATTGCTTGACCCCTTAAAGGAATCTTAACATGCCTCATATCATCTCTTACAAAAAAAAACTCCTTCTCGGGCTAGGCAATTCCACCATATTGGTCTTCACATAATCATCATCATGGCTACTTTCACCTTGACCTCTACATTCAATAGAAGTGTAAATCCTTCTTCTTGGCCTAGGGGTTCTAGAACAACTCACATGCAAAGTGGAAGGTTCTTCTAGCTTTTGTTGAAGTTTGGTCATCATATCTCAGTCTCATTAAGTTGGTTTTGAAGACTATTCTCAGCCATATTTGGTGTCTTCACGGGTGGTTGATTAATTGGTGGGATGATGTCTTTATTGAGGACATTGTTTGCTCCTCTTCTAGAATTCATCTTCATAACAAGAATGTGCACTTACAGAGTAGAAAGCAGGGCAATTTGGCTCTGATAGCAACTAATGCGCCAAGGGGGGCAATCAGATCAACAATGGAGGTTGGTGGTTATCGACTTGCACAAAAAACAAGAACACTAAATTGTAGACTTCGTAACTTCCTCTCTAGAACTCCAAACAACGCCAAATTTGGAAGGCAATCAATAATACTAGTCTAAAATGTTCAATCCAAAATTCACATCCAAATTCAAAAAATAACAGAAGTCATGCAAATGGAAAGAATCTTCCTGAAAGGTTGGCAAATTGATAGTTTTGAATCAAAATGGGAATCCCTCGTCTCTAGTTCAAATGCCACAAAATTTGACACACACAATCCTTGACAAGTGACTAAATAATACTCCAAATTTCAGAATCCAATTTGGTCAGCAAAAAATATTATAACCGAAACTTACAAGCTAGTCCAAGGGTTGCTTTATTGGCAATCCTTGACTTCAATGGATCCTTTGTACAAAGAATCGCTCCACCTTGCTTTAATGTCTATCTTCTAACCATCATCCCTTAATATCACCTCTGGAAAGAGTTGATGGGAAGATTAGTGTAAGAATCCTACTCCAATACAATCTAAGAAAGTGATGGGATAATGGTTGACTTCTCACTTCTCAGGTTTTTGCCCGAGAAAATGGATGCTGTGCATGAGGAAACTCTAACACAAAAGGAAGATGTAGTTGAAATAAAACTCAATTACCTTTAGACAAACATTAAGGGAGTTTAAATACCTCTCAAGTTTGCCCTAAAAGCAAATTACAAAAATAACCCTTAAAAGAAACAACTTCAAAATAGGTATTTGGCTAACACACTAGCCGAGAATACCAAGTAACAATAATATCCTAATAACAATAATTCAATACAAAAATGAACATTATGTCAACATATCATCATTCAATAAATAAGAAAGCATAGAAATTCAGTGGGGTGATATATCTTCAATTGCTGCCCTCCTAAGGCACAGTGTTAAAATTGTCAACTTGATCCTCGATTGAAGCCTATAGTTGATTAGGTGCATGAGCTATCCAAGTGTTAAAGTGCTTTGATCTTTCTTTGTCCTCATGTTGTGACTCATTTTCTAGTCCTAAAGTCATGCCACTTGCAAAATAAGAGTTTGAAAAATGGTTAATAAGTTTCTTGGCTTGGACTCTAGTAACCAAGCCTTATGGTGCATTGGAGTGACACTGTTCGACCATAAGTGGGCAAATTGTCCTAGTTTTATCATGTTTGAGCTATTTGTGAGTCGGTTGGTGTAGCGACCCATTTTCATTTACTTAAAACGTATGGATTTTGAACACTTTTTCTTTTATAAAATGCTTAGCATAAGACTTTTTGTAATAAAAGCATTTAAGAAGAATAATGAAATGAAATGAACACCATAATAAAAGTTCTTTCTTTACACATAATTTGTGCAAATACATTTCATAACTGTAACGACTTGGATTCTTAACCGTTTTTAAGAGTATGTTAATATTCACTAAAACGAATTTCAGAGTTAAAATTTTTCTTTTAAAACGAATCATTTCATAAAAAGGGTTATCAGAGTGCCAAAATCCGATCGTTACCAAAAGTTCATTTTACCATTCATTAAATAGTGGAGAACTATTGTCTACAGTTTGCGGAAGCGATATAAAAATTCATCTATAAAAGTTACAAAAGCATAACTAAACAGAAATCTATCTTACGAAAACTGTCATTTGTCAAGGAAAACTATGACTAACCATTTTAGGGAAATCGTAATTTAAAGCATCATGTAAAGTGATAATATAACTTTAAATGTTTGAGTTTTCAAAGTAAATCCACGTACTACTCCAGATAACCATTTGGTAAGGGTAGGAGGAAAATTAATGTTCACAAAATAAGTCTTAACGTTAGCCCTTACAAAATTTTCTTCTTCTTCATTACTTAGTGTCGTACTACTACTCTGCTGGCGTCTCTATCAGATCTAGCACAGGCTCCACCAGAATGGCCTCCTCTGCGGCACCTGGCACAATCACTTTGTTACCTACAACACAAGTAAGGACGTGAGCTTTAGCCGAGTAAGGAAATGGGGGAAAAAATGCATATGTCTCTCTTTAATTTCCTTTGGGATGGTATAGTGGGTCGGACCTAACCTCCTATGGACAACTAGGTCCTGTTCTTAATAAGGTAGGGGCATTTCCTAATTACCAGGCTAGGACCGCTACCCATCCGCCTCCCAACTCCCTTAATCATTTCCTTCCTCTTTTCTTATCGTTTTACTTTCCTTACCATGCATGTGAGTACCACCCCGAGGGGGTACTCTCTACTTGGTTTTTATTACATGAATATATGGGGACACTCCTACCTAAGCTAGAACATACATGGATACCAAACAATAATACTTTCAAGAATCTACAATAGCATAACATAGAGTATAAGGCAAACAAGGTATAGAATGCTATGATTTCATGCCAACGATTAAATTAAAATTTACTAAGCATAATCATTCAACCCACAAAACTTAACTATGCTTAAGAAATGATGGAAATCATTAGCATGCTTTATCGTCAATAACAAATAAAGTGGCTAATAGTCTACGAGCTATTTAACGAATTCATGCTATTAAACGAAATCATACTATTAAGCAAAATCATACATTTAATAAAATTATGCTATTGAACGAAATCATGCAGCATACAATTATCGAAAATAACAGGGAAAATAAAACAACGAATCATGCTTCTTAGAGAGGAGATAAACAGCAGAAGAACCTCAAGGAAGAATAGCAAAACGTGCAGTTTTAACTACCACATTCAGCAGCAATTTTACAACATTTAAAATGTTTTTAATTGGTACTAACGGCAGTGAGAAATATTGAAGCGAGACAGCAAAGTTATGCTCATTAAGTGATATTAATACCAGCAGTAGAGTAATGAGAGCGAATGACAAATCATGCTCTTAATGACGACAGAACAGCAACGTAACATAAAGGAAATAGGACGACAAGTCATGCTTCTTAAACGATGAGCAAAATAACGGAAACAAACAGTTAATCATGTTGTTAGAAAATGAAGGATGCGACAGAAAATAGTTGCTAATCATACGTTCAATCAACAATCGAAACAGCGATAATATACAACTACATAACGTTACGAGGCATGCTTTTGAGCAACTAGAAACGACAATGAACATTATCAAAATAAATAGCGAAGCATGCTTTTGATCCCCTAATGACAACAGTAAATACCAAATTGAACGGACAACAAGACATGCTTCCAAACCCAAGATAAACAACAACATTTTTAATGATGTGGTGGAGTAATGGACATGCTTCTAAATCTGTAATACAACAGCGAATATTATTGAACAAAACAGCATACATATGCTTTTTATCGGCTAAAACAAAACAAGAGTAATGGACACTAAACATACTTTTATTTGGCCAATACCACGAAATTTAATAATGAGTAAGACAGCTCATGAGTCATGCTTCTTAACGGTAATCAATAGCAGTAACGATGACAAAACAGAGTACGAAAATCATACTTTTTAAACTATAACATATAGCAGTAAACACAGATCAAATGAAGGCGGCAAAATAGGCTTCATGATGTTAACATACAGCAGCAAAACTATTAAGAACAGAAGACAAAACGTGTTCCTTAACGACTACAAGCAGCAGTGATTATTAGTGAATAACATAACGAGTGACATGCTCTTCAATGACCGAAATCTGTAGAAATCGGTATCGAACACGAATAGCTAAAAAATGTTTCTAAACGATAGAGATAACAACAAGAATAGTGAAAACAAAACAACTATAGTCATGCTTTTCGACTATCTATAACAACAATGAACATGATATAAAGTGAAACAGTGAACATATAGCGAATGATCTATACAAGCTACTAAATGAGAGGCTACTTGTAAAACCCATCAGTATCAACAATAAAGATTCAGTAGTCATTCGTCCATGCCTCTCTTCCATTCTTAGCATCCTTTCTTTAATTCATTCAACTTAATCAATACTTTCATATGGATACAAGCACTTAATCCAAATAAACACAATGACTAGCAAGACATCTAAAGAAGAACGTGAGAGTTAGAGTAACTAGTAATCTACAGCAACCAATTTCACAGCAACTTTAAGGCATCTACCACTACAAAGTCTCTACACCGAAATAATCACTCACACACACATATACTTGGGTGTAGGGCTTCCAAATGGCCACCGACTACCCATTCCTTACCTTTGAAGACTCTCCTTCCTCAAATAGCAACTCCCCTTAGCTCCAATAGCAACCCTTGCCACAACCCTCTCCAGGAAGAACAACCCAAAAGAAAGGGGATGAAGGGTTGAAGAAATAGGCTCACCTGGGACATCCCGTACGTCCAGCAAGGGGTTGGTAGTGGACAAATCACTGTTGGTCAGACTGGGCGTGCGATTTCGTGTCAAGAGGTCGTAGTTGATTGGTTGGGTATCGCTTTCGTTCTGATTTTAAATCTTTGTCTTCGCAGTTCTGCCATGATTCGGACAAGTGCGGATGACTTGATTCCATCCGCAGTCGTCCATAAGACCAAAACCCATAGGCAAATTCTGAGCTCTCGGACGAGAGTTTGCGTCCCTACTTTCGTCCATACTATCCGCAGTCAGGGTTCGGACGCCATTTGCATCTGCACATGTCGTCCGCACCAGTTAAAAATCAAACAGATTCAATTCGGACGAACTCTTCCTCGTCTGCATCGTCTGCATGCATCATCTGAATGTGTCCAGGAATTGGACAGATTCAATTCAGATGATTCACCTCTTCATCCGTAAGCGTCCGCAATCGTCCTAAAGTCTCCAGACTTAAACAGATTCGATGCGGACTTGTCCTATACACGTCTGCATCGTCCTCGTGTGCAACACCTCAGCACAGTGAGGTTAGGACGCCAGATTGCGTCCCAAGTCGTCCCAAGGCCTGGGGACATTCCATGTGTTTTGCAGATGATACTTCTCATCCGCAAAGGCATACGTATGCGTCCTAATTGTTCAAAAGTCCAATTCCTTTACATTTTTGACCAAGTTTTTATTCGAATTGATTTCTTCAAAAAATTACGAGTCATAATTTAACGCGTATAGAGATGATATAAATACATGTATTATGCCAATTCTTTCCTCCAAAGTCTGATTACATCGTTTCATAGAAAAAGTTAGGATTAGGTTGTTACAATAACTTTAAAATACATTTTTCCTTTCTTTTATTCTTTAGCCCAACCAGCCACAAGGTCTACAACGCATAAATCCTCAATCAACTACTCCTTTCTTTCTTTTCCTTATCGCTTACCTACATCACAAGACTTAACCTATGGGTCTAATGCGAAAATGATGTTCAAGCTGACTCAATGCTCATGCCATTCATTTTAGAAAAGAACTTATCTTTTCTGTCCATTATTTATAGTCACATAATAGTTTAGAACGATTGGAAAATATCAATCCAGGGGAAAAGATACATTATTGGGTTCGCTTGGGCAGAACCGTCATTAATCCCGACGAGGGAAGTGATACATTATTAAATAGTTCTCCTAAGTTTAACCGTTGCTAGACCCCTCGTCTCACAATCGTCTATTTACGTTTATTCATTCCATTTCATTTAAACTTAATGATACAAAGGGTAACCATACAATCCAAATGGATGTTATCTGCTTTGGGTGAATTCAGTCAACACAGACTTGTTCTTGGGTCAGCGTCTAAAAAACGTCCACTTGGTATGGATGGACATCCACTTATCATTTACATTACAATGCATAAAACATTTTATACTTTTTCATCGAAACCATGATGCATGAAATGCATATGAACCATGCAATGCACATTATTATCTACACAATTCATATCATAACAACATTTTATATTTCCTACATTTATCATGTAACAATCAACATTTTATTCTTTAATCACATCAATACTAACCTCATATATTTCCTATAACTAATCACATGTGAGCATACAAGTAATCACATCATATCATAATAATATCCGCATAAATACACAACATATCAAACAATTTCCTAAACTCTTGTGATGTAGGCCAATAAACCAAAAAGACATATATCTCTTACATTGTTCCTTATAGGCTTTCCGACTTGGAGTTTCTTCTTGCACAACAATATCTTCATAACCAATTAACATCCATTAAAAGCCAAGATAAAACATAATCCTTTAAGTATGCATTCTAAGGTTTTCCCCCGATTTTTACCCATATTCAATCAATTATAACTTCTACAATATTTAACCAAATCCAATAATTTCAAAACCTACACTCCCTTAAGATGTCTTAAATAACATATCCAATTGGCTTAATCTAAAATTTTGGGGAAGGCAATCAATGATAATCAAACACTTAACCTACCTGATTTTAAACTTTTCATCTATTTCTACATCATCTTTCTATCATACTCTTATATCATCGTAAAAATCCTTAACAAAACTACGGAGAATCTCAACATACCTTAGCCTTTGAAGAAAGAAGAAGAGAAGAGCCCTAAAGATGTTCTTGAAAGAAAATCTTCTCTTTCTTAGAAAGTTTAAGTGTTCATACTTAAACTCCAAGGCTTTTATCTTCTTTATGCTCCATGCTGGAGGTGCAACTTAGGAGGCATGCTCCAAAGACTCCAACCTCTATTGGATCCAATTAGAACATGATATTCCATGAGAATCCAGGTGACCCTTGGTATTATGGTTGACCAATTTTACATTGGTTGACAAATTTTTCCTTGTAAGCCATTTTCCTTCGACAATTTTGGTCTACCACTTCCACACTGGTCGACCACTTTTCCAACTAAGAGTCTCCTGTTTACAATTGATCAATATTTTGGTCGACCACATCTACACTGGTCGACCATTTTCCAATATCAAAGTCCTCTGCTTACAATCTGTCAATATTTTGGTCGACTACTTCTATACTGGTCCACTAAAATCCAACCAGAGAGCCCCATTTCCAAATCTGTTTAATATTTGGTTGACCATTTCCAACATGTTCGACCATTTTTACTTCAAAACATGCCTTAGCCATTTAAATTCGTACTCCTCCTTAAGCCATAATGACAAACACCCAAATTTACAACATATATCTTAATTTCAATCACCAAATATCATTATGAAAAAAATCTTATAGTCATCGTGATAAACTTCAGGGTGTCACAGTTGGTTTCCTGGACTTGATATTAGTATTATTGTAGTAATACTGATATTTTCTTATAAAATCAGCCAAAAAAAATGTAGAGGAATACTACAAAACAAGTCATGTAAATAATTTAATTAATCAATTAATATAGGGAAAATGACAAATTAACCATCATCGTTTGCGATCAATGACAAGTCAGCCACTATCCTTTATTTTCTAACAAAATAACCACCGATGTATGGAAAAATGACAAAGCCAACATCGCTGTCACGTTTGCCGTTAACAAGCTGACGAGGAGCCGCGGCGGTTCATAGACAAACCGTCGCGGCTCTGTGGTTTTCCAAGAAAAGAAGACCAAATTTGGCCTGAACAGCCGCGGGATCTCAAGAGACCTGCCGCGTTGTTATACCAAACCCGATGATCTCTTGAGACGCTGCAGCAGTTCGCTGGCTTCGGCTTCTAATTGTATAAGTAGACAGTGAACTCCCCGTGATATTCTCACGCATTTTGTCAGCGATTAGCGAACCCTAGAGAATTTTGATAGCTGAAAAGAACGACATTTTGGAAAAGTTGAAGAATTTGTTGAAAAGCAAATGGCTTCTTTGAGTGTTGAAGAATCTGTTATTAACCATCAAGTTGAAGTGGGGCCCACAGCCACATTTTTTGCCAATGAGAATGAGGTACATGGAAGTGCAAAAGAAGCTACAATTGTGTTGCATTCTGTCTCAGCAACTCTACATGATGAGGACCTCTGTTCATTATGCCAATCCACTAGTGACGAAGACATTGACATGGTCGAGAGTAGGCCTAGACGCCCACCACAAGCACAATGCACCTTCGCTAGTATGGGCCTTGACAAAAAGTACATTTATTGAATAAAATTAGAGAAGAAATTGTCGATTATGCGTTGAAGATTGGGTAGGGGATAAAATTACCCACAGTGACGTTCATCGGTTAAGGGCTGCCTTCTAGGAAGGATGCACGTGGCGGCTGAACACCTAAAAAATGCAAGGTGAAATGATGTTTCGAATAAAGTTCTACAACGACGTTCACACTTGCTCAAGAAAGATGGAAAGCCACCATGCCACTACCAAATGGGTGGTAACGCATTACTTAGATAGATTTAAAAGTCAAGCCGACTAGGACCTTTCTTTCATAATTAAGATAGTCAGGAAGGACTTCAATGTCAACATCACATCCAACCTTGCTAGAAGGGCAAGAAATGCGGTAAAAAAAATTAACGAAGGGGATGGAAATGAGCAATACAAGCTCATATGGTCTTATGTCGAGGAGATTCGGAGGTCTAATCCTGGAAGCTCAGTGCACGTTGACGTGGCATGAGTGCATTTACAAGGATGTACATGTGTTTGGCTGTATGCAAGATGGCCCTACTAAACTATGGTAGACCGGTTATTTCTTTGGACGGTTGCCACTTAAAGGGAGCGACTCTGGGCTAGCTGCTCACTACTGTCACCATCGACGGGAACGATGGAATATATCCGATTGTTGTAGCTGTGGTTGAAACAGAAAATAGGACTTCCTGGAGCTGGTTTCTGGAATTGTTGCTCGATGATCTAAACACCCATCTGGCAATGGATGGACAATCATTTCTGACTGAGAAAAGGTGCGGTTGATTGCTTTTACCTTCTGTGTTTATGTCATGCATTTTGTACCAATGTTTGACTCATATTATGGATCTTTGCATGAGCTTTTGCCAGCTGTCAGAGAGGTGGCAGGGCAAGCGGACCATCGATTTTGCATCCGACACCTATATGCCAATTTTCAAAAATAATTTAAAGGCGATTGTTCAAGGATGCAATGTGGGCCGCATCTATAGCCACAATAGTGAGATAATTTGAGAGAGAGATGGCGAAGTTATTTTGCTGGACCCGGAGGCCCACAACTATCTACGAGGAATAGATGTGACATGCTGGGCCAAACATGCTGGGCCAAACATGCCTTCTATTCCATCCACAAATGCGACTTAAGCCTCAACAACCTCGACGAGTCCTTCAACGCTTGCATCCTACCAGCTCGAGACAAATGGATTCTAAGTATGTTCGAGTTCATTTGAAAGGGCATTATAGGTAGGATGGTGAAAAAAATGAAAAAGATGGCTTGCTCGACGGACCTTTTGTGTTCGCAGGTCAGCAACCGGCTCGCCAAACTACAACTTGCCAGTCGAAATTGGAGCCCCCAGTTTTCAGAAGCTGCCCAGTTTGAGGTTAGCAACGGTAACAAACAGTACTCTATCGATTTGGACAGGCGTACTTGTACCTGTTATCGGTGGGAGTTGACCGGAATCCCGTGTGTCCATGCAATCCCGTGCATTCACTTCACGAGGAGATCTCCTGAGGAATTCCTACTGTGTGCTATCACCAGGAAACATACATGGCGATGTACTCCCACTTTGTCTGCCCCGTCAATGGACAAATCGAGTGGCCTCCTGTGATGAATCTTGATCTAACTATCCCACCACCATTTAAAAGACTTCCAAGAAGGCTGCGAAAACGTAGGATACGGGATGTGGATGAGGCCCCAAGGTAGACAGTGCTACCTAGAAGACATATGAACATGACTTGTGGCCGGTGTGGGGCACAATTCTCACACGTGAGAAGGTCGAGGTAAGTCCAGTGCAGGAGCTGATAGAGGTGACAGAGGGAGAGGCAAAGCCAGAGGCAAAGGCAGAGGCAGAGGCAGTAGAGGAAGGTCGGAGGGCACATTTATGGGTTTCAGAGTCCCCAAGACAATTCCTTCCATTGTCCCAAATACAATCCCCGAGAGAGTTCCTGAGACGTAGGTGAGCCCATTATCATGTTTACATTTTCAAGTGTTATTTTAACTATGCTAATTTCATTTGCAATGTGTTCTGCAGGAGTATGATATACAAGGTCCACAAACACAAATATACATAAATGTGAACCTTAACCTTCAATGATACATTGGTTTGATAGATTAGATTTTATATATATATATATGATTGTACTGTACGCTATATTTGTAAATTTTGAATTAATAAATATGAATTGGTTTCATAAATTTTAATTTGTTTCGTTTCAGCAATTTCAATTGATATATTGGTTCCATACATTTGGTTGTGGAGGATGCATGGAACTTGATTACAGATACCATGACAAGTCGCTGTGCTTTGTGCAGAGCCGCCAAGGCGGTTTGTTATGCAAGCCGCAGCGGTTTGCTCACAAGCCGCGGCGGCTCGCTCACAAGCCGCCGCGGCTCGCTCACAAGTCACCGCGGCTCCGTACAAAGCACATCGGCTTGCATAACAAACTGCCGCAGCTTGCATAACAAACCGCCGCAGCTTGCTCACAAATCGAAGCGGCTTGCATAACAAACCACCGCTACTTGTTAGGAAGCCACGACGGTTTGTGAGCAAGCCGCTGCGGCCTGTCCACAAACTGCCGCGACTTGCTGAAAGTGTTGCACTGAATTCACCCAAGTTTCTCTATACACTTTTATTTAGTTATCTACTTGATTTAAGTCATGCAGGATTTACTTTTCACGTATTCTCACCCAAATTTATAAAAATTTTTCCAAAGTCTCCCTTGTTTTTTTACTCCCCCAAAACTATTCTTATACATCCTGCACAAAATCACAAGCATATCTATTATCATCCAAACATATAATTCATCCAGTATCATCCAAACATATAATTCATCATTTCTACTATTCTTCTTTCATCTAACATATAATGTTTAAGCCAAACATATAATTCAACGTACACATATTTTACAACAAAGACAACTAAACATAAATTACAATGTAAATGTAAACAAGTTACAACAAAGTGTACATAAATATAAATTCCTACACCGCCTTGTTCTTTCTAGTCTGTTTCGGCCACAAATCCTTGACTGCAAAAGACAATTGCGAGTCAAGGAATACGTTATCTGCTATGTCGAACAACGGACCCTCATACTCATAGGTTACAGCGTCGTGCTCGTGGAATTGAACCTGATTAGTGCACTGTCGCATCACCCTCATCCCCTCACTTGTACACCGCAAGATACCGTACAGGCTGGAATGCAAAGGGAACAATTGCCAGTAAAATAAGTAGAAAGCAATATTATGAATTTACACAAGGGACAATACATACCGCTCTTTATCAGTGGGAGCTACGATGATGGAGATTGCTCTAGCATTAATTACTGGTAAGCATATTGAAGTTGGAGGTCCACGGATGACATAAACAACATCTGCTTCTGGTGTGTTTACAATGTAAACAATGTATTAGATCATCTCAGTGAACATGAACGACAACCCGGAGAAGTGAGATGGTTACTTACGTGAATCCACCCTAATGTGAGTAGACCTTTTTCCTGTTGAAACTCGAAGGCAGCTTCGTCGTTCACCGCATAACATTGCATATAAGTTTGGATGAGTACTAAGATAAAAGTTTATAAACTAAGATACAAAGAAGGCTTCTCACCGTGTCTGGCGTCCCGTGTTGCTCCGGCAAGATGATATTAGTGACGGTGTATTCACCGTTGATTAGCTTTCCCCCGAGATATCCGCACGTCTCCAAGTTCTTTCGAGTATTTGGCACAACATACTTCTTGAAGATGTCCATCAAATCCCGAGACTGCAACAAAAATGGCAAAAGGTAGTCAAACTAACAAAACATGATATGACGAACACACATATATAACCAAATGAAAAACGTACTATGCGCACAATTCTAAGGGGCCGAGGCTCTGACTCACTGGTCTCCTGCACCTCGGCAGGCATGGCTGGCTGAGCAAGTTGGTGGCTTACGGCACTGGTGCTGCAAATCAACAACACGTCATTACGTCAAACACAAATAAAGTAAAGACTAGACTTTGCATACAAAGTAAATAACTTACAAGCAGTATGTGGCTTCTATTGCTTCAGAGGACGATGGAGAGGTTGTTGTATGGGCTGATCGGCTCTCACGTCTCTGAAGTGCTGCCATCAGCTCACGGTGCCTCTTTTCTGGACGCATATGCCTCTGAAGTGCTGCCATCAGCTCACGGTGCCTCTTTTCTGCTCGCATATGCCTCTCTTTTGCTTGTAAATGCCTCTCTTCTGCTTGCTCCTCCCCTTTTTGTATTTGGACCTGTTCCATTTGAAGGTGCTCCTCCATCATTTGCATTCTCATAAGCGCCATATTATAGAGCTCCTCCATCCTGCTCATCCAGGCGGACGTCTCCTCAGGCATCGAAGCAAAGTGAGATGCCTTAGGAGGGCGCTGTTCCATTGAGGGGGCTGAATGCTGAGGCTCTGAGGGGGGTGGAGGTGCTGACTACTTATTGGTCTTGCGTACCCATTCCCTTCAACTTGGGTGATCCCCATTCAATACACTTTCACTTTTTTGTACACGTCAATGACCAACTCTTCAATTCTCAGCTCTTTCTTTGAGATGAGTACCCCATAGTGCTCAACAATGCTCTGGATGAGCCAGTTGTACGGTAGGTTCTTGTGTAACGACCCGATTTTTCTTCATCTTAAAAAAATGAGATGATTTAAAACTTTTATAAAGCAACTTAAATCATCGTTAATTAAAATTGGAGTTCTCTTCCAAAAATCGAATCGTTAAATTCTCTTTCTTAAACTCATTATTTAAACCATGGAAATCTATAATTATAACTCATTTTTCTGAAAATGTAGCGGAAGCTCAATTAAACTAATTGCAGAATAATAAGCAATTGGTTACATTTATAATTTCAAAACCGTCTTTCTTGTTTTGTCTTTAGCCCTGCCAACCACAACGCTCTCTCGTGGAAATCCTTCACCAACCGCTCTTCTTTGGATTAATGATAATATCACGAACACCTACACCACAAGTAAAATGTAAGTCCAAAGGCTTAGTAAGGAATTGAGATATGCAACATGAATGCCTCTAACTCATTATGTTAGAATGGGATTTGCCCCACACCGCTCTTTACTCACGGTTACATATAACATAAACTCGTAGATCGAGTTGGGAGATTGGAGGACCCTGGCGGTAATGGTGGGGAATCGGCATCGAACTCCCTAGAGTGGACAATGTGGGCAGATTAAATTCTATCCAAGTCTACCGATAAGATTTGAACCATTAACCTGACCTACAATACCCTTACTTTCTTTTATTTTCTTCATTTTCTTCTCACACATGAATATCAATCATTTTCATGGTATTTCCTATGATATCTATTATCATGAATGCACTATGATGCAATACGAACAATAGAAACACAATGATATCATTCATCCAATGAATTCACAAGTCCATACTACCAAGATTTCTAGAATATAGAAGGAATACACTATGGAATCAATCACGGAATTTCGACAACAATTCAACAGCGAATCAACGCACTCCACAGTAGCAGGAAATAATCATGTACACATTAAGTAATACAGTCAATAACCACACTAACGAATATCGAAACCTGCGGAAGCTAACAGTAGGTGAACAACAATTCTACTAGCAATTATAACGACTAATATATTTCATGAATCACTGGAAATTCACAGTGTATATCAATGAACCAATAATGTCTCAAAAATAGTTATCATGCTTTGAATTAAAACTAGAAATAATAACAAGTAACAACGAATAAGGCATGCTACGATGCTTTGATATCAATCATAAGATACGAAGTCTATAGTGAATTAAAACAACATACATGCTTTATAATTTGACAACGAATACAAAATATAACAGCAAATTAAATAGTGCATACATGCTTCGTAACTTGACAGCGAATTGAAATGAATATACGTGCTTTATAATTTGATGGCGAACTACAAAATATATGAATGCAAATGAACAACATGCATACATGCTTTATAATCTAACAGCGAATACAAAATATGACAGTGAATAAGAATATACATACGTGCTCCACAATTGGATAAAAACTAACAACGAATTCATACAAAATCTATATATATCAAATACGCATGGAATTAACCAACCCAAGCATTATCAAGAGGGTAATAACAAGTATTAAGTAGAGTCACAACAATAGAATTCGAGCAAGGAAAACTCATGGAATTCAAACAAGAAAATAGAATGACTCTACTTGTGGGCAGGGCTTTGACGGCCAAGACTCTACCCATTCCTTACCTAACATCCGTAGAAATTCAGCACATAAGTTCTTCCATTCCAATACCTTTAGAGATAGTTAAATAACCAATTAGTTAATAACCACAAATTCTAAACTTTATTTCAACAACTCATTAATCTTAATTGCTTCTAAACAAAAATTCCTTATTCATTTACTTAACGAAATGTCATAATCCCAATACACTTAATGGCTTTCTCCTTTACCACTCTATCACTTATTGCAATACCAACATATTAACATATCCAAATGAAATGACCAAGCTTAACCAACAAAGAGCATTCATCCATCAAACAACCAACAACATTGGCAATGAATATCATTTGAGACATTCATAAATAAACCAAGAGCTTCACCAACAGAAAAATAATTCCAACCAAATTGGAAATTAAACAGCAGAACCCAATTCAGCAGTCAAACACAACCTCCGTAAATCCTTTTGTCTATGAAATCCTTAAAACAATAACGAACAAGTGCTAAAATTCCATAATATTCATAAAACTAATGCAAGAAGCCTTCGTTACCTGAAGCACTCGAGAATTCCAAGAGACCTGAGAGCAAGCCCTCAGCTCTCCATCCAATTTTCATCCTTCGGCTTCGCAACACCCCAATAGGGGATTCTCTGGAAATTTATTTGCCAGCACCAACAACCACTTCCCCTTTTCCATTTCTTTGTCCCACACATTTACAACTCCAGCGCATCTCACCACTCTTGTCTCCCACCGACAGAGTGTTCCTTAATGCTGAGTGCGATTCCAGGCTGGAAAAGGAGTATGGGTTGTCTGCATTGCCGACAATGGTTCAATACGAATCGGGTCAAACCAGAACTGAGTTCAGACACACCCAAACTACAGCACCCATTCGCAGTCCATCCGAATCTGTCCTGCCCTTTACGAGTTGCCGATTCCTCACACCGAAACCAACAACCTAATCGGTCAATTGACAAAATGAAGGACTTACCTCATTTTGATGCCTGAAATCGATGCCAGCACAAGCTTCGATCTCAAGCCCTAGCGACGACCCGTGTCATCGCCGCCGCAGGACGCTGGGAGTCGCAAGCCGCCAAAAACCCATCTTGTCACCGTGCAGAAAACCCGAGCTCCCACTCTCTCTCGCTCATCTCTTACTCGCTCAGTCTCTTATTCTCCCCATCTATGTTCTTCATCTTCGTGAAATGGCCAAAGGCCATAACAATTTTTCCTCTTTTTTATTATTATTATTATTATTTCTAGCCGAGCCGAATCACACAAAGCAGCCTGAACCGGTTCTCCTGCTGAACCGGTTCTCCTGCTAAACCAGTTCTCCTACTAAACCAGTTTAGCTCCTCTCACTCTCTTATTTCAATTCTTCAATTAATTTATTCCATCAATTAAATCTCAATTAATTATACTCCTATATTTTAATTCTAATTTTCCTTACTCTATTTTTTTTATTTTTAATTAAGAATTGGGCCACGTAATTAAATTCGAATTGAGGTGAACCAAACCGGTTCAGTTAATATTTCTCCTTCAGAATTGAGATTTCGGACGAAGGAAGGAGTCCGTACTTTCGTTCGCGTTCGTTAGAAATTGTCTAGAATTTATACAGATTCAAATCAGACATGTTCTGTCCTCATCCGCATTCATTCGTGCTCGTTCGAATGAACACGACTGGGATGAGAAATCACGTCCTCGTCTCAACCGAAGTGTTCCAGGACTCAACAATGCATGTGTGGACGAGAGATCACGTCCGCATGTCACGTCCGCTATCATTCGCAAATGCGTAGCAGACAGTTAGGACGCATAATTTCGTCCTCATTCGTCCCAACTCCAATTTCTATAATTTTTTACTTAATTTTTCTTATATAATTTACACCCAACTATTCCCCATATGTTTATGTGGTATAAATTCAATAAATACCGTCACATTATATAACATATTTATTTTTATGAAATTCATAATATTAATAAAGATGGGGAAAATACTAGGACACGTCCGTGGTAATACCCCGGTAAGTATCCAATTAATTCGAATATCCACAAAGACTATCCAAGTATCCTTATTAAATTATGCTACAGAGGATCGGGGTATTACATCTTGGCTAGGTTGTTGAGCACCTCGTGCATGTGGCTCAGGATGACGTATCTGATGTCCACCTTTTTCTTGGTGAACACCTTCTCCAACAAATAGAGATCCATGCAGCTAACATGGTCTCGATACCCATCATGAGGCAAAATCATGTACATCGTGATCAGGTGATCAATCGGGTTATGACATTAAGCTCCTTGCCCTTTAGCTTGTTGTACTCGGCAACCTCGGGATCCCGATGCAACAATCTAAGCATCGCTAGCCCTTCTCCTCGGTTGATGAATGGTGGTTCCCGAGACACGTGATAATATTGTTCACTTGGTCCATCCAGTACACATCCAAACATTATATTTAGATCGTTGGGAGTCAACCTCAACTCCCGTCCAAAAATGTACGTCTGCACCTCTAATGGCTGGGTGGACAGTTCCAAATTTGCGTAAAACATTCTAATAATCCTCTCGCAGTAACTGGCCCTCATCCAGCACAACCCACCTAATCCAGTATCTTCAACCAATTGTTTAATTCTCATTCCTGCCAAAGAGTCCAAATCTACTATTTTTGAAACAATAATTGCACAGTGTTGTATATCATCTTCATACCATGTTTTGGCATATGATGTCCTGAATAGTTTGGACTGGAAACCCATTGTAACGGATTGGAACCGGACCAATGAGCCTCCAGCTTCTTGTTGTTCAGGCTCAGGTTTAGGTTGCCATTGCGAGTGTGCAACGGTTTCTCCATCCTCGGCGGTTTCTTCGTGTTGCACCACCGCGAGTTCAACATCTTCCACCACCGCAGCTTGGACAGCTTGCACCATTGACTTCTCACGCTTGAACGCCAATTTCTTTGCTTGGGAATACATTGTGATCGAATGTCTGATCTTGTTGTTCGCCGAGAGTATTTCGTTGTTTGTTCGCAGTGAAAATGGCTTGCTGAGAGGATTTCATTGTTTGTTCGTGGTGAAAATGGCTCGTCGAGAGGATTTAATGGTTTGTTTGCAGTGAAAATGGCTGAGCCCTAGCATGGCAGGGGTTATGTATACCGCTGAGTTAAAAGACCGAGGCCAGCACACCGCCGTGGTGTCTCGAGAGACTGCAGCGGCGTCTTGAGACACTGTGGCGGTGTCTTGAGACACCGCGGCGGCGTCTCAAGAGACCGCTGGGTTTTGTATCACACTGCGGCGGTTTCTTGAGACCCTGTAGCTGTTCAAGCCAAATTTGATCCTCTTTTCTTGGAAAACCACGGAGCCATGGAGGTTTGTCTACGAACTGCCGTGACTTCAATGGATTTTTATCATTACTTCCAATTAGCTATCCAAACTCGTGGATATAATAATTGGCAAGGTGGTGAAAGTAATCTATTGATCACAAGGTCATTAGTAGGACGACTGACAAATATGAGTTCTGCCAATTTTCAATTAAATGCAAATAACGCTCTCAGCTATTTGGCATCCCTAGGAATACAAGCGATTCAAGGGCAGCAGCATTCTTCATCTTCAATACCAAACACTTTATGGCAAATACAACCCTCTCAAAATCAACCTAGTAGAGCTCCAACTAATATCTTCTCCAGAACACGATCAGACGGTGCTATCTCCCTAAGATTTCAAAAATATCAAGATATACCAGCAAGACCCTCTGTTCAAAATAATAGAGATGAAGAAGAATTATTATGTGAATTTGCTGGAGTCTTAATTAATGTTAATGAGGACTATTGTTGGGATGATGAGGATGATTTGACTTTGCTACACTTTGAAGACACTCCTCCAAAATGGGATTTATATACTTCCGATTCACAAAATGAATTTTGCAACCCATTTGCAAAATTAAGTAAGCCTTGTAAAGACGAGATACAAATCAATGAGGAAGAAGACGAATTAGGTGAAGCTCATATCTATTATGCTTTAACATTAAAGCAAAGGGAGGAGCAAAGTATTGATGAACCTGAAATGGAATACCCGTAACAAATTCAATTACTATCAAATAAAATCAGAAAGCTTGAGATAGGAGCAACTTCATCATCAATTATGTCTACATATAAACCTCCTCAAGAAGCAACGATGGGTCAATCCATGTACCCACCTGCAACCAATAGATATGATAATGATCCTAACTCTTGTTTCAACACAGATCGGATAAAAGGAAGAGTAAAAGATTTCGGAAAATTTTATAGTGGACAATGGACCTTACCAGCAACCCAGCAACAAACAGGTGCACTATTAGTTTTACCCATGAATATAGGTCTTTATAATGATGTTATATCCCGGTGGGAAACAATTACTCTCAACATAGTTAATGATAAAGTCTGGATTGATAATCGACAAAAGTTAATTATATTGAAAACCTTCTTAGGGATATTGAAAAGAAAACATGGATCCAATAGAGAATGGCCTATCCCGAAGACTATGCAGCCTTGGTTAATATTGCAGATGATACGCAGAATGTATAATCTCAAATCAGAAGAATCTTTCTATTAGAAGATCCAACTCAGGGATCTACTAAAGAACAAAATAGGGCATATAAAGATTTAGAAAGATTAACCTGGGATGATGTCAAGGATTTACTCAATTATATGAATCATTTCAAAATATTAGCGGCAAAATCTGGGAAAATGTATACTTCTCCCGAACTATCTGAAAAATTTATCAAGAAAATGCCACCATTAATTGGTGAGGAAATAGAAAAGGCATTTTTATGAAAGTTTCCTGGAGCAACAATTGGAGTATTCCCACGAATACACTTTGCTTATCAATATCTAGCATCCTTATGTAAATAGGCAGCTTTGCAATGAAGTCTAAAGGACTTGGACTTTTTCAAGGTAATACCCATTCCCGGAAATTATCAGAAAAGGAAGAAGTATGGGCTCTGAAAGTCAAAAACTTATCAAGGAAAACCTCATAACTCTCATCTCAGGGTCTTCAAAAGAAAAAATCAAGAAAAGTAAACAAAATGCAAATGCTATATTTGTGGAGACTTTGGACATTTTGCAAGGGAATGTAAAAGTAAAAGAGGGAATATTCATCGTGCTGCTGTTATGGAAAATCTAGATTTACCTTCAGATTGGGATGTCCTATCTATAGACATGGATGAATCTAACAGTGATGCTATATGTAGCCTATTAGAAAATGAGGAGACTTCTCATACTACCAGAACAGTATTAGCAGAAGTCTCATTTGAAAATCTTGAAACTACCTTTGTCTTAGGACACGCTCATGGATGGCGAAAACAGATCTATCTTTTAGAAATACAGGAGAATTGCCAACATCAATGGCAATTTAATAGAGAAATTGAAGAACGTTATAAAAATTGTTCAACATGCCAGGTTGTTACGAATCAAAGAATGAGAATTCATTATGAATTATGTAAGGTAACAGCTTGTCCTATGTGCTCACAATATTACTTTGGAGAACAAGTTAAGAGATTGCCAACAGATTTTCAAGAATGTCAGACCTCCGAAGGTTGTATTCAAGAACTACTTGGATACATTATTTATCTGACTAATGAAAACCATCGACTACAGCGTACAATGAAAAATGAATTAGAAGTTGATTTCAAACAACTTCCTATATTATATGAACAAGGAGAATCAAGTACTATTCCAGAAAAGGAAAATATCGAATCCTTCAATGAGCAATTCTTGATAAAAAGAGAAACGGATTCTTGTATAATCCCTAAAAGGTCAACAGCTAGAGCAGCCGGATATGACTTATATGCTGATCAATCCGAGGAAGTACCTCCACATGGAATAACTGATATCTCAACAGGAATCAGTATTAAAGTACCAAAATCCACCTATGGTAGAATAGCTTCTAGATCCAGTTTAGCTCTAAATCATGCTATTACTGTTGAAGCAGGAGTTATAGATCCTGATTACACTGGAATCATCAAGGTACTACTATTCAATCATTCCGATCATATATATTTGGTTATATCAGGAGACAAGATAGCTCAACTCATACTAGAAAAGTTCAAAGAAAATGTTGAAATTCTAGAAAATAAAACCATACCAAGTACTGAAAGAGGTGACAAAGGATTTGGTTCAACCAATGAAGCCTTAGTTTTAATAGATCACACTTGAAAATCTGCAAGTATATCTAGTACCAAAACAGTTATAAACCGGCTATATAATATGAAGATATTATTTAGAATCCTTGGAGTTAAGCCCTTTACACTCCGAGCTATTCTTGACACTGGAGCAACGGTATGTTGCTTAGATATTAATTCAGTACCAGTTGATGCAATAGAAGACAGTTCTTATATTGCCAAATTTGATGGAATCAATTCAACTCAAGGAAGCTAAGAAGAGATTAAAGGCAGGAACCATGATAATAGAAGAAAACTCTCTTAGAATCCGGTTGTTTACTGTTTTTCTATGAAAATTCTTGATGACGGAATCCAGATGCTACTTGGGTGTAATTTTATAAGAGCAATGCAAGGAGGATTACACATAGAAGGAAAGACAATCACCTTTTATAAAACTATAACTACTATAGAAACCAGTTCTGAAATTGCTAGAGCAATAACCAACCAAGGTGAAGATGACGATACGGTACATCCTATTGAAAATTCCATTCTACAGGAGTAGAGCTTTAACATTATGGTATCATCCTCAGCTATCAAAACAAATGAAATTTTTATGAAGAAATTTCACTCAGAAATGGAGGAATTAAAACTCCAAGGGTATATTGGGGAAAACCCTTTACAACATTGGCTAAAAAATCAAGTTACTTGTAAACTAGAGATAATTAATCCTGATATTACCATACAGGATAAACCTTTGAAGCATGTAATCCCTGCAATGAGTGATCGTTTTCAGAAGCATGTCCAAGCCCTATTACAATTAGGACTTATTAGACCTAGCCACAATAAGCATCGAACAATGGCTATGATTGTGAATTTAGGAACTTCCATCGATCTCGTCACTGGTACCAAAATAAAAGGTAAAGAACGCATGGTTTACAACTACCGAACCCTGAATGATAACACTCATAAGGATCAGTACTCTCTGCCAGGGATCAACACCATTATTCAATGGGTAAGTCAAAGCAAGATTTATTCTAAGTTTGACTTAAAAAGTGGTTTTCATCAGGTTGCTATGGCAGAAGAAAGCATCCCTTGGACATCTTTCATTGTCCCTCAAGGATTATATGAATGGCTAGTTAAGCCATATGGATTGAAGAATGCCCCAGCTATATTCCAACGAAAGATGGATCAATGTTTCAAAGAAATAGAAACCTTTTTAGCAGTTTATATTGAGGATATGCTTATATTCTCCCAAACTGAGAAGGAACACATTGGACATATCAAGAAAGGGATTCACAAAGATGAATTCCACTCAAACAACTACTGAGGAACAACAACCCTCTGTTTACGATGACCAGATAAGATCATATAGATCCCTACAAAGAATGCGTCATAATCTCGCAAGAAGATTTCAGAACCTTAGACACTATACACTAGAAAATCTTCTAGATCCACAGGAGCAGGTTCAAATTTCCCATAGACAAAGGGTAAATCTAATTCCTGCAAAAATTCTATACAAAACAGTGAAGTCCAGCACAGAGTATATCAACATTATTCTGAAAGAAGACTCCTTATTACTGATGGACAACAAAGAGATTTATCGTTCTTAGAAGAAACCAGTTTTCGCCAATTACTGCAACAACGGTTAGAACATATTCATCTGGGATTAATAATGATACGGGTCCAAACGTTACATCGACAGACAACTGGAGTACAAAGCCTTGTTGTATTTAGGGATACCAGATGGACAGATGACAGATCTGTGGTTAATTTATTAGAAAATAAAAAATAGTGGTTAACGTGTTATGTGATGATGGTTAATTTGTCATTTTCTCCTTAATATATATTAAAACTATGATAAAGTTATACATAATGATTTTAAATTTAATAAAAAAAAAAGAATTTTATGAAACTAATTCGTGTTTGCTGGTCCCAAGATCGGTTTTAACTCGGTGAATCGGCTTTTCTAAACTCACATTTGATGTTGCTCATCCTTGACTCAACTGAGGAGCATCACATCCAGTCGCAATCATAATTTCTTCCAAATGTGTTAAATTTTGGTATTAAATAAATGTAAAAATGTAATTATGTAATAAAAAAACTTAGTGGGAAACCTAGAAATTGGAAGTTGCAACAACTTTTGACCCCTATATTATATCTCCCTCACTCCTTTTTGTGGTAACTCATGAAATATTGTCTTTTTTTTTTAATTATATTTCCTACTATCGAACAACTTTTTACAATGGCAGCTACACTATTAAATGGAAGTAAAATTGATCAAACATTTCATGTAAGTTAGCAGCATCCATTCAGTCCATTTAAATATATCCTCATGCATCTTCCTTCCCTAAAAAGAACCAAAAGACCTAGCAAAAAGGCAAGGCCATGGACCCTTGTTTTGGACCACAAGATTGATAAGCTAAATAAGTTGATAAGTTTCCTCTGAGTCACTCTCAAAATTCAACCACTACCATCCAAACAAATTGAAATACACCCACCCACATTAATTTTTCTAACTGATCTCCACTTTCCTGTTCTTCTTCTTATAAACCCTCTACTCCCTTCTCCAATGGCAGCTGAGCTCAAACATCAGCCTACCTCCTTCCTCCATGGACTGGTTCTCATGGCTGTCGAGAACCACCCTCGATCCAACTCTTATCTATGAGTACGGGCTCGTCTTTGCACGCAACGAGCTTCAGCTAGACGACGTCGCCTACTTCAACCATGAATTTCTTCAGAGCATGGGGGTTTCTGTTGCAAAACACAGGCTGGAAATCCTCAAGATTGCCAAGAAAGAAAATGGCGGATTGCAAGAGAAATCTGGGCTCGTTTCAGCTTTCAGGAAAACCAGAAAGAGTTTGAGAAAATGTCTCCACAAGTTGGGTTTTCACGAGGAAGAAGAAGAAGAAGCAGTAGAAAATAAGGCTGTGCGTTTCCCTGAGCTGACTTATTGCAGAGAGCAAAGGAGATCCATTGATTTCTCGAGAAAGCCAAAGACTGAGGATTTCAAGCAGCAGAGATCGACGGCGACGACTAAACAAAGAGCAATTGCCTTCTCCGGACCGTTGGATGGAACTGGGCAGCCAAGGTTGATGCCTACCACGAAGAGCTTGAAGCTATCTGGACCGCTTGATGGGAAGCTGATAGATAGATTGTTGATTAGGAGGAGCCCAAAATGTTCTTGGCCGTTAGATCGAAGAGTCCTCAGAAGCCCAAATATGAGTGGGGCCCATGGAAGAACTCTGCAAGATTGGTTTGTGGGCCCAAACAAAAGCCCAAGAGTGTCTGGTTCATTGATTTGCAGTCAGTGTAACAAGGAGAGAGTGGAGTTGGAAGAGGATGATCCTTATCTCTGGGCGTCTCTGTTTCAAGATATGAAACCGACCTAATTATTTCTTCTTCTATGTTTCATAGAAACACTAATAAATATGAAAATGATGATGCTTTATATCATATGAGCTTTGGATCACTCAAGTGCTATACCTAGATCAAAATTGAGCCGGAGAATAGTGAACCATGTTCATCGTTTTAATCATCTTCTTTAACAGCAAGGGGCGTCTATGGAGTCAAGATCATAATAAAATGGAGTGGATCAGAAGTTGGACAAATGTGTAGGAACAGCTTTTTCTTCTCCATGTGCATATAATAAATTGGCTCCTAATCTAGAAGAACAATAACAATTATTTCACATGTAAGAAATGATGATTAATAATTATTAAACTAGGCATTATATTGATTGGTACTGGTGTGTCAATCAGTGTTATTTTTATGGTTGGACGGGTGTTAGTGTTATTGGGCATCATTTTAATTCTTGGGGTGTTATATTTTTTGTTGCTTAAATGTGAGTTATCACTTTTAGTTTACCTAACCCTAAACCATCCTCTATTTCTTGGGTGGTTGAGCGGCCCAACATCAGAGAAACTGAGAGTTCAAGAAATCTTCCTCTTCAGATAGTGAGATTTTCAAGATTACTGCGGAATAAATAAGAATGCTGATAGCAGGTTTGGTATCGATTGAGAAGTTGTTGTGCTGTATCATTCTGTTCTCGGACTAGGGTAATATTCATGATTTCTGCAATGTGCTGCTATACTCTTGCTTCTTTTCTGTTAGCATTCTTTCTTCTCTGGATGTGGATGTGGGTCCAAGATTCTGGGACTGAACCACTATAAATTTGTTGTGTTTTGTCTCGGTTTTTTTCCATCCAACAGTATTTTCTGTCATTTTCTTGTCTAGTCCCTGAGTGCAATAAGAGCGATCCATGAGAGTGAGGGAGAGTGAGGGAGAGCGAGAGGTTATTAAACTATGAGTGAGAGTAAAATGTTTACCAAGGTATATTTGCCCAAATAAATCAAAATTTTCATTTTAAGATATTAGTTGTAAATCCACATTTCCGTTGCTGTCGTGAAGAAAATTAACAAGTTTTCTTAGCCATTAAATTATCTAATTCGTAAAGATTTTGAATCATATCCACTCCTTAGTTATTCCGTCACGACACGCCTCAATTACTTAGTTAATTTGTTTAGTTATGAAGCTAATGAATTAGAAAATTCTCCATATATAGAGAGGTTAAGAAAGAGTTTTAAAGACAAAAATAGAAAATTTCTTCTAAGAGTTCCGGATGTTTCTCCTATTATAGAGATAGAGGTTGTTATTGTGATCTTCTTATAATTCTACTTTTGATTTATCTCTTGTTCCTCAAATTCTTTCTAACATTGCTCTCATAGCTTCAAGTCTACTACCAATTTTTTGTACGATGGTTGGATCTTGTAATGGAGGTTATGAAGTTGGAAATAGAGAAATTCAAAGAGAATAATTTCTTGCTATAAAAAGTTAGGAAAAGAAGATTGATTGGAAGCAATCGAAGAAAGACACAGAGATCTCACACGATGGAAAATGGAAGAAAATGAGTTGTACCCCTATTGCCTATCTAACCTAGGCCTCATTGAGGAAGTATTGTTGAGCGTAGAGGAGAAAAAAATGCAAAGGTGACTTGGGACTAACTTCTGCAAATCAAGTCTCCTCACAACTGAATCTTCTTACAAAGAAGACTCTAGAGTTTTCAAATGCAACGTTCTGCTTCAATGGCAGATCACATCAACACCAGACGTAAATGAGCATGCAAAACTTCTACTTCAAAGTGGACGAGACTCGTACCATCAACTTGACCAGTAATATTCTCTCAGACTATCTAGTCTTTGAAAATGTAGCTGCTGCTTTTTTAAAGAAGAATTTAGGTGCAAAACAAATAAGGACAAGTAGACAAATTTGCAACAAGCCGGCGCTATTGATGGCAAAAGGGAGATCAATAGAATAAAGTCCCAATGAGAGGCTAAATCGTGGTAAATCTAAGTCCAGGAGTGAGAAGAATATCAAATGCTACAATTGAGGTAAGAATGAACACGCCAAGAAAGAGTGTAAGAGCTGGAAAAAAGATGGATAGATGAATGTAACAAGGTGTCAGGATAACATCGCATGTACCTCAGACGATGGTAAAGTTATGTACAGTGAGGCAATAACAAAGAGCAAATTTTGTTTTGTTGATGTCTGGCTTATGGTCTCAAGAGCCACCTAGCACCAAGTCTCCAACAAAGAATGGTTTCATAAATATAAACCAATCTCAGAAGGATCTGTATTTATGAATAATGATCATACTTTGGCTAGATTGATGATATTGGCACTATCAAATGGAAAGTGTATGATGGTACAATATGTACTATCGAAGAAGTATTGTATGCCAAAAGCCTGTAAAAGAATATATTGTCTTTGGGTAAAATGCATGGTGAAAGTAGAAAAAGTAACCACTACTATGTATAACGAAAAGTCAGGCACTATAAGATGGAGAAGCATATGTTGCATCAACAAGATCTATATAAGCATCAACTATGATGTGCGATCCGAAGCTAGAACGAGGTCTGAAAATTCTCTTAGAACAACACCTTCTTCTATGGCTCAAAAAGGCATCTTTACCCTTTTTTCAGCATTGTTACATGTAAGCAGCACAAATTGAAGTTCAGCAGTTGCATTGCAAAAAGCAAAGTTATCTTGGAGCTCTGGTTCATTCTAAGAATGATACCAGGGAGCTTGTTAAGTTTCCACATGAAAGATAGGCCCTTGGTACACAATGGCCCTTGTTAAGCTTGAAGGTAATGACGAAGTAAAGCTTTATTGTGCAAGATTAGTGGTAAAAAATGGAAGGCATTTGACTTTAATGAAATATTTTTTTTTCCATGTTTTGACTTTCAATAGAGCGATTAATTTTTGTAATACCGGGATTAAGTTTGGACTAAAAATGATAATAATTGGGAATTTGGAGATTTTGAGATTATTTTATCATAAATGTAATACCCCGAAAATAAGTTTGGTATAATTAGTAATTAGTATTTGAATGAGTTGAAGATTTATTAGATGATTTTAGAGTTACGTTGGTAATTATAATAATTAGTTTGTAATTGGTGGATTTTTAGTTAGAAATTGTTAAATTAGGGAAGAGAGGAAAGGGTTAAGTGGACAAATATTACAGAGGCAAAATACCAGTGGCGTTATGTAGGTTGGCGACGTGGGACCTATCAATCAATGGATCAACCGCTGGAGAGCAGCGTTGGACCGGTCGATCGAGTGATTGACCGGTTGTGCGTGGTGATAGTTATAGAGGCAGAAAGTTTTATGTAGAATTTGGCAAGTGGATTCAGTCGATCATTGACAGGGAGGTCAATTAATTGATCGACTGGGACAATTGAGGAAAATCGAATTTTTGGGCAGTTGATCAATGATCGATCGGCTCCACGCAATTTTCCATAAAACAGTTTTTCCGCAGCACGCCAGTCGAGCTTTCAGAGGAGCTTGATCATCCGGGTTGTGTTTCGCCTGAAACGAGGATGGATCACCTCTACTTTCCCATATGTGGAATCCAGGTTTGTGCTACCTCTTGAACTAGAATGTGGTGTACCTTTTTTATTTTTACTTTCATGAGCACCACTCTTGGGTGGCAGTGCCACTCTTCCACTGGGAGAAACCTTTTAGAGAATAAATGAGAAGGTTAGCTAATAAAATATGGTTGATGAGTGCTATGTTAGGTGAATAGAGTGGAAACATTTGATAAAATTAAAAAAGCTTTTGATAAAATAAAAAGACAGAAAGTAAGGGAAGAAAGAGGGAGGTGTTTTGGTTGTTTTACTGAGAGCAGAGTGCGAGAGAGAAAGAGGAAGAGAGAAGGAGAAGCTTCTAGTTTTCTGGTTTCTTTGAGTGGGTGTTTGTTAAGAGTGAAAGAGAGAGTTGAGTTATGCATTTCGTTTTGGGGGGAAAGAATCCTTGGTGGTGAACCTGTGAAGAAGGAGGTAAGGGGTACTATGTGTTTTTGGCCAGAGGAGGCCTACACTATCAAGTATAGAGTTTGTTTGATTTTTGTTCTGAGTTTGGTTCGATGTTGCTTTCTGCCTAATTTAATTCTCTGTTATTAGTTGCCTAGTTAATTCTCTGTTATTAGTTGTTATTTTGTTAATCGTTGTTCTTATTCTATTGCACTAAGAATGTGAGTGGTGGTTCTCTATTTGATAATGACTAATATATCTCTAGAAAATGGTTACTCTATGGATGTAGAGTTCGGTTTTGGAAATTCTGTGCACTGCTTATTGAATATAGGGTGCTGTGATTTGTTATTGTTTTTATTGGATTAATCTATTCAACCAAAAGAAAAGTAGAGAATAATGGCTTGATTCCTATTAGTCATATTGCCTAATAACAAGACATGATTGAACTTATACTTTGTGTAACACGGTATATAGTTGTCTAGTGCTTTGTTAGAAATAATGATGTTCGTTATGGCTCCCTGTCAAGTTCTCCATGTTACTTTCCTGTTTGTGATGATAGATGTACCTAGGATTTATTCTATTAAATTGAAAAGTTATCATTGTTTGTTATATTATTGATATACTATTGTAATTAGAACATTACTTGAATCATCATGCATAATGATTAGAAACAATTAGGTATACCATATTTGGATTGGTATTCACATGCATTGTATGTGAGAACTAGATTAAATGATTGTAACGGAAATTGGATGTTGGGGAGGTAGTTTCAGATTTAACTGCGAGACTTGAGACTTTATCCATCCCTCGTCGGGATGTGACAACCTGTTCTGCCCAAGGATAGATTTCGAGTAGCGACTATACTCCTTGTGTGAAATATCTATAATGTCCCGAATAATTATTAGATTGTTGGTAAAGAATAGAAATGATGGATTATTTTCTGACATAAAAGACATGAGCATGCATCATATTTACCTCTTAGTCGGCGTTAGGCTCACAGTTTACTTGTGGTATAAGTGATGATTAGGATACTAGCAAAGTACCTGTGGAAGGAGCATTGCATGATGAGAACTTGGGTTACTCAACATATTTGACTTGAGGGTTATGACTCACAGAAAGTAAAACTTGGGTTTTGACCAGTTGATGATGGTTTTAAAATATGATAAATGTTTTGTTGAACAATGGACTTTTGGATTAGGTGGTAAACTTGTAACGACTTTATTTTTTGTAAAACCCGATCGTTAAATTCTTTACTTAGAACCTTTTTATAATCTGCAGGGGAAGTCATAAAATTCTTTTAGTTTATAATTAAATACCTTGTATTATTAAAAATGATAATTACCTTTTAGAAAATATAGCGAAAGACTTATTAGTTAAACAAAACATTTAAGAATATAAATTAATTATATTACAAAATCTTTTGATTTTTTTCCATTTAACTTCCTTTAAACCAGCCAGCCACAAGACTCATGCGTGCAAATCCTTGATCAACTGCTCTGAATCTGTTCTCGTTTGTATACCTACATCACAAGAAAAACAATGAGTCTAATGCTTAGCAAGGATTAGAATGGAATGCAATGCTAATGCTCATGCATGATCATGTGATGAATTACAGAAAAGAACCTTATTTTTTCTGTTAAGTCGAGAGTTGGATACGTCCTATAGTCATGTGGCTTAACTGTTACTCCGACGATAAGAGACATCCATTAGGGGTGTCACCACATGCCGTCACTGCACTCTTTTGTTGAAAACATTGAGGATATCCGTACAAGAAAAGAAGATACATCCAAGGGTCCATGTGGCTTAACCGTTACTCCGCTACCTACATGGGAGGAGCGACATCCATTCGGGGTGTCAGCACCAATAGACCGTCCCCAATTCTCCTGAATCCCCACATGCCTATTTACATATACTGGGCATATCATACAATATGCTCATAATTTCATAAGCTCTAAGTATGATGTATGGATGTCACGTACAGTTCACAAAATACATAAAAAGGAAACAAAACATTCATCAATAATTTATGGAAACAACTATAGAGACCCAGTTACCAATATAATTTATTCACAGAAGAATAGATGATTACTATAGATTGGCTACCAAGTACAATCATGCAATTTCTAACAGAGGTTAACCCATGTGTATATGGCCGCGAATAGAACAACTACTACATAAATTTCTACCGTTAATAACTAGGAAAAGATTTGTAAATTCACAGAGAGATCAAGAACAACAGTGGTTTTACTATGCTTTATCTGACTATTCTAAGGTTTGGTTCATGTTTTATCAAATCTTCCACAGATTCAGTTCGTGTTGCCCAGCCAAGGTGATATTTAGAAATGAAATAGAGACAGAAGTCCATTTCAAATTTATGCAGTATCAACAGGGCCATTTATCACAATATAATTTCAGCATTTTACTTAACAACCCATAGCTCAAACAATTGCCTATGCAGGCTCTGTATTTCATGTTTATGGAATTGACCCTACCATATTAGTTCACGACATAATATTGTTTCATAGTGAGTAATCCAACCAATGCTCAACATCAACAGCAAACCAATCTAAATTTCACTGTGACTCAACCAAAGTTATGCTCAATAATCCTAAAGCAAACAAACCCGCGATGTAAGGTCTCCACTGGCCAACTAAACTCTAATTCTTACCTTTAGTAAGATGTCACATCGCAGCAGCTCGTTTAAAGCAGCAACACCCAGGAGATTTACCAGGGAAACCATTCAACCATCCTTTTTAAACTAGTTCTCTGGACATACATCAAAACGTACCATGATACACCTTCGAGTCTACCATTTCAAAACACAAGCTTAGTCACACGTTCCCCAGCACTTCAAAATTCAACACACAAAATACTTACTCATGGTTAGGCCTACTAGTCCTACCATCGTTTCTTACTGGGAGAAAACTTTCTCCAATTATTCTTTCCTCTCATTGCACAAAGAGGGGTATCTCCTGACCACATGTCCAAGCTTCTTACACTTGAAACATTGTCCTAATCCTGCCAAGCATGTTCTAACATGACTTTTTGGTACATAGTGGGCACAATTCCTTTCAATATGTCACCCCAGTTGTGTGATGCCCGCGTCAAATTAGCTTTTCTCTTTAAATTTCAGTGTAAAAAATTTTCTTTTTATTTACCTAAAAACGGGTGAAAATAAAACTTAAGCTTAGCATGGAAATCTAAAGAGCATGAGTAAATCAGAGTAAAGCAGAAACATTAGATGCGTTAAATAAAGTTCAGAGTTAAAAGAGAAATGTAACTAATATTCAAAACATGGTTTGAAGGTTAGGGTAAGACTTATTAACATAGATTGTCCCTACCACAACTGCTGACTGCTCGTCGTCCTGGTCGGGTACGTACATAGCGAAGACTCGTGGGGCCACCCCTCCTTGTCCACCGAGTCGGTTTAGGAAGTTTCTGACAACATGACCAGTCTTCCCACAAAAAAAAAACACTTCTCTGAGTCAGCCAGACATTCCTCGCGATGCACCTTCTTGCATTTTGGACATGCATTAGGTTGAGGGGCATTGGATGTCTGTGTCATTGGTCATTTATCCTGTCTCTACTGTGCTCTACCCTCAGAGGGTCATTTAGATCCCCAGCCCATTGATGGATCGCTTCGTGACTACTGGTTAGAATTTGCTTTCCACATTCTCTAGCTAGCTTCCCTTTGTCTAGCTGCAATAAACTTCACTCCCTTAACAACTAAGGCTCTTGCCACAATTTTTGAATAAGTGACACCTACCGTGCCAGCCCCGATGACTCCTAAAACTTCAATCTTAAGTCCTTGAACAAAATAGTGAACTTTATGCTCTTCAGTCGCTACCAAGTGAGGGGCATAACAGGATAATGCTTCAAACTACTGAGCATACTTTACTACGGTTCCTGCCTGATGCAGGTGTATAAATTCCATCAACTTCTGCGTACAGACGGTATAGTTGAAATACTTCTCATTAAACAGCTCTTTGAAGTCTTTCCAGGTGAGTGCTGTAACATCTCTGGAGGACTTGACACGAGACGACCTAGAACAGGAAGCACGTGTTAGAAACCCACGATGAGCGACAGGGAGGAGATGTAGACCCTTGATCGGATCCGGGAACTATCTAAAGTGAGGTTCACGGATTCTAGATTTTCGAAGAAAATCTACCAATCGTAGGCAATGGTTCGGTTTTCCCTCGCTCAAACTCCCAATGGAAGTTTGAAAAGGGAAAACTTACGAGTTAGCTCAAGCACCAAGAGCTTGCTAACAAGGAAGTCCTCTACTTTGTCTCGGATTCGAAAATCCGGGGCTGACTCAAGACAGGGTCGAGATTTCTCTCACGGAGGAGAAAGCTACTATTATATTAATTTGATCAAAAGTTTTTCAATGCATCTAATCCATGGATATTTATAGGCCTAGGTGATGATGAGTAAGGGATGATGGATGGCCGAGATGAGGGATGATGGACGGCCGAGATGAGGCAGGTGGTGACAATATGCATGACGTGCACGTGGCAGCTCCTGGTTGTTTTCTTTGGGTGGCAACATGCAGGCCCTTGGATGAATGTGGAATGAATGGCCAAGATTAAAGCTGGTGGGAGATAACAAGCACGGCGTACACGTGGCAGCTCTTTCCTTGGGCTTGAAATGGATTGGACTTGGCCCATCAACCCATAACTGAATCATCACCATCTAACCTAACCAACAATCTAAATGCATGAATGAGTAAAGCTTATAACCATGCCTTACCCTCACAAAATAGGCTCAATGTTTTCCATGAAAATAAAATAAGAAATAAAAATGCAGAATTGAAAGGTTACACGTTTGGGATGCCGGGAAGACAAATTCTCGTCTGACGAAGCTCATAACATTCACGTGTGTCCCAAGTCAAGACATGCACAGGTTGCTCCCTATCCGTTGGGACAACATCCCAAATAGAATCATCCTCGAAGTTAATACCTGCAAAAGAAACAAGATCATCAGTAATTTGGCTAAGTGACAGTAAGGACCTTGTTTGCGATCGAGTAATAGGCCTCGGCCCCCGAGGCATGTCAGGACTTGACTGAGTCCTACCAAAAGTGCTCCTCATGCGTCAACAAATAGGTAGCACACTTGACCCTCTCTGTCTCGCTGATATCGCATAGGCAAATTTATCCTCCATGGAGCGTATCCACTTCTCTGCACCCGTAATGTCTGAGATATTCCCGTTGAAACGGGGAGGCTTGAGCCTTTGGAACTTCGCCCATCCTACCTCCCTCTGAATTGGTTGAATCGGTATTGGCCATTGATTCCCATTACCATTTCCGTGATCTTGCCCCATAAATCTCTCCATATATCAAAAATGCTGCTCCATGTACTGAGACTGTCGCTCCATGTGCTGCGACTGTTGCTCTACAACCGTAACTATACGATCCAGAGCCTCGTCTTGGAGTCCTTCCTCATTACATGACATATTTCCTCTTTCCCACCTAACCATTTATTATCCTATATGGTTTCACAATTAATTTAAGGGAAACTTTTCATATTGTAGCGCAATAAGTTAAAGGGAAACAGTTCAGTACATCTTCATATTGTAGCGTAATACGTTAAAGAGGAACAGTTCAGTAACATAAAAGTAAACTTACAGTCAGAGGAACATTGCCCGATGAGTTTGGGTTATTCGCGGTGAATCGGACGAGAGCGATTATGGCTCTGATACCAATTGTGACGCCCCACGTCAAATTCGTTCTTTCTTAACTTAGCTTTTTTCTTTAAATTTTCGTGTAAATTTTTTTTTTATTTACTTAAAAATGGATGAAAATAAAACTCAAGCTTAGCATAGAAATATATAGAAAGCATGAGTAAATCAGAGTAAAGTGGAAACATTAGATGTATTAAATAAAGTTCAGAGTTAAAAGAAAAAATATAACTAATATTCAAAACATGGTTTGAAGGTTAGGGTAAGAGTTAATATTTTACAAAACCATGTCTTTTATCAAACTATTTCAAAATAGTAATTATTTTATTTCTTCTTTTGAGCTGTATCATACTCAGGTAGTGATTCGTCCGGATAGCCTGCAGGATCCACGAAAAATGCATCCTCCTCTGCTCTTGGCATTATCATTTCTTGATCGTTTCCTACACCACAAGTAATTATGCAGTATGCTTTATATCTCTCTTTAGTTCTTTTTGGAATGAGTACTGTCCCAAACCAATCTTTTTTTACTTTTGTTCTTTCATCCGTTACTCGTATGTCGAGCGGGAGATTGGAGGAACCTATATGAGAGGGAATAGTCTTGGTCGGCTTCTAACCACCTGTGTGCAGCTCGTCCCGTTCCCGATAAGGGAGGGGCGTAAGTCTAGCTACCTGATTAGATCCGAACTACCCCTCAGTCCCTTAACTTCCCATTTTCTTTTCTTTTCCTTTCATTCTTTTCATTTATCATTTTCCTCACATAATGCATATGAGTACCACCCCAAAGGTGGCACTTCCTACTTGTTTCTATTATCATGATACATGTTGATACAGTATAAAAATAACGATAATTAAACAGCGCATATTAATGAATAACAGTAATTATAACAAATAAAAGAGAACAATTATAGCAATGAATTGACACAACGAATAACATGCTTGGATTTACAGAACATAGCAGTAAAGGAAAAAATAGCAATTTAGGATGCTTCTAAAAGCAAAATATACAGCGAACATAGCAGCGAATTATCATGCTTCTAATATCGAATTAGATAGCCAGCGTAATAGTGAACTAACATACTTTAAGCCGGTAAATTACACGAGATGCTCAAAGAAATTAGACATGCTTAACCATATTAAATAGACATGGATGTAACGAGTAAACGGAAACATACTTTGCAAATCGCTAAGAGTTAATGGCATAAAACGATTCTAAGTAAGTGGACTAGCGACAGTGTATGTTCGAAAGTAATAGCATGGTTTAATGGTATAATTTCAATTGGGCTAACAATTTAGTTCATCGGTATAGAATATTAATCTAGCTAACTACGCATGCTCATATTAAGGAAACAACAACTTCTAGTTAACATAGAGAGATTTAAACAATAGTAATACCACGAGAATATATAGCACTAGCATTGATTGAGTCTATCATGACAGCAAGCCAACACATAAAATGAAACTTTAAATTTTATTGAATTGCATAATACCTTGCCTAAACGTAGACAACTCATCTTCTTGAAATCCATATAGTAAAAATACCAGCGATGCAACTTTTTCTTGTTCCTTGACCAATAATGGATAATTCTTAACCAGATACCCTTGCTTCCCACACTTAAAGCATTATCTAGTACTAGCTCTACACTCACTATAATGCTTCTTGTTACATCAAGGACACGATCCAACATGAAAATTTCAAATCAAAGTTGCATCTAGTTCATTTTGCACACACTTACTTGCATACTGATCTTCTTTGTCAAATGCCCATTTCGTTCCTTTTTCAGTTATCTGTCCATCGGCTTGTGTTTGAGTTTGACTATTCTTCTCCAGCTTCTGATCTATTTCCCTCTGTTTAATAACTAGCATCTCAACCTCCTATTTCCAAAGCTTTTGTTATGATACTAGAGTATGACATGTCTTCAGTACCATATATCTTTATTCCTTGATATATTTCAGCCTGTAATCCTTGAACGAATTAATACACCTTAAGATCGTTAGTTGCCACCAGGTAAGTTGCAAATTGAGATAGTGCCTCAAAATTCCTTATGTACTTAGCAACTAAGGTAGTCTGGCAGAGATTCACAAACCTGATCAACTTCTGAGTCCTGACCATTCGGTTGAAATACTTATTGAAGAAAATCTCCTTAAATTATGTCAAATTCATTTCTCTTATGTCTGATTCTCCTCAACTCCTTGACCAGCAGGTCAAATAATTCCTTGTTCCGCAGGTTCATCATTGTTTTCCCAACCAATAGGTCCAGTAATTCCTTGTTCAGCAGGTTCATCATTATTTTCTCGACCAGCACGTTCATCCCTTCCAACATTATTAGTAGGTCCAATATCTTCTTGATTTACATGTACATCATTGCCCCAACATTATTGATAGGTCTGTTGTTCTCTAGATTAACTGGTTATTATTTCTTCGGCCAGGAAGGTTACTGTAAAACCAGAGAATTTTCAAGATGATAAATTTTACGTGTAAATTTTTCGCGTAAAATTGGTCGTAACGTTGAGTCGCGTAACGACTACGTGTGAAATTTTGGTCAAAAGAACAAATTGGTGGAATCGAAAATTTTTGAATGAAAAATTAAATAAAGAAACAAAATTAAAAGAATGGAAAAAGATTTTAAAATAGAATGAAGATGAAATACAGGGGGAAAAAGGAGCATTAGTGGCGGTAAGCCGTGAGGTGAAATTAAAATAGAAAGAGGGAGATTTGAAATTAAGGAAATTGATAGCTGGAGATTTGGAATTAAGAAATGAAAATAGAAAGTGGAAAGAAACCATTTGAGGGATAAGAGATATGGAGGACACGTACATTGGAGGGATAAGAAGGATTTAAGAGAAATTAAATGAATAAAAAAAAAGGGGAGAGAAATTTAAAGTAAGAGAAGATTAAAAGAATAATTAAAGTGAATTCTTTTCTATTTTCACTTTTCAGCTACGGGAGGTTTTGAAGAAAATTAGGGCATTTTCTTCACTCATGTTATTCAGCCGACAGAGAAGAGAGCGAGACAGTGATTTCGACGAGAGCGAGGGCGAACCGACGTCTGATTGAAGCAACTGGCGACGAACCCCGAGCAACCAGATGACGACGATTGATCTCGTTTGGGTGATCTGCGCGAGAATAGCTTCGCCGTTCCGAGCAGAAGACGGGCGAGCGACGGCCACAGCTTCGACGAAGCTGAGCCGTCTATTCGTCGAGCACGCATTTCGAGTAGCGGAACCGTGAAACTCCATTTCTTCAATTTACAGACTCAGGTAAGAATGTCGTGGGTATTCTTCTGCCTTTAGCCTGGTCATTTTCGTTCATGCTCTGTTCTGATCTATAAATTCGATGTCATAGTTTTTAGAGGGAAAAATCTATCTGGACGACAAGGACAACTCTGAACCGAGGAGCTCCATTACGTTTCTTCGATTTTTCGACTTTGGTGAGGAATGCAGCAACTATAGACTTGTTCTGATTCTGTTTTGTGGGAGATTTGGTTTCAATATTATGGTTGCTATATTGTTACGTTGCTTTTAAATGGACAATGCCCATAGCATGCCTCTATACTGATAAATCCGATGTCATTGCTCTGTTTGGATTACGATGTGTTTGTGGACTGCTGTTTCTGGATAAATAATACCAAAACCAAAAATACGTTGTGTTGCTACATCCATGTAGCGTAGGATTATATATATATATATATATAGTTCTGTTGTTTTGGATACCATGGAGAAATCGATGTAGAAGATTGTGGTTCATGTTTTAAAGTTGACGAGTATTTGGTTTATTTCCAGTTTAAGGAGATGATGAGAATCTGTTAGTTTTTGGGTTGCTTTCTGTTCTGGATGGGAATGCATATTATTTGTCTCTATGTTATTTCAGATTTTGCTAAAGAGAATTGTTGAACAGTGGGGATTCTTTTCTAAGGTGGTGATTTAGTTTATTAGTGCATATGACCAACCCTGTCTTGTTGAGGGATCCTATGATATATACAAAGTTGATATTCGAGGGTTGCCCATGTTTTGTTACTGTTTGGTAGTGGGATATTAGTTTGTTCATGGAAATTGTTGGGATGAAATTGTGAATTCCGGGATGAGGAATATTGCGTATAGTTCCCTTGCTGGAACGATGGATGAATTAGAGTCTGATTTGGTAATTAGGAATGGGCGTTAAGCTTAGATTCGGTATGGGATCTTCTAAGTTTTTCCTTAAAACATATTTACGAGGTTTTCTCCCATATTTGACATATTGTAGGCTTGGACGACTTTAGGACTTCGAGCTGACACTCGAGATAGCTGCTCCTTTGCGTACGAGGAAGGACCGCCATCGAGGTAGGGGTTTTATATTTAGTTGCTTGGATTGCATTGCATAGTTTTCAAAATAAAATCGTATTTTTGTGGAATACAACACATGAAAAACCTGACGGGGACTGTTCAACAGCACATCAACTTTTCATATTATATATGTACAAAAGTTTTACACGTTTACTTTTGTGCATTGAATTTCATGTTTTTATATGATGATTATAAACTGTTTGGGTTGAATCCTCCTGGCACTTTGTACTGTCTCGGCGTCAAAGTATCAAGGGGACACCTCTAATACATCTCCTGTTGTGTGGAGATGTTTTGTTTGCGTGCTGTGTGAAATAGGAGACTTTGGAAAGGTGTTGACTGCTTCTGTGGGTTGCAAATCTCTAAACCTGATCAGGGTGTTTTTTTTACGGGTATAATCTCGCAGAGCGTGCTCGCAGGCGACCCGGATGACGGACCCGGTCTATGGACCGTCGTTATTTTGCTTCCTCCTGCCTCATGAGGTGTTGCTTGCGTTAAAAGTCACTTTTCTATGCATTTGTTCGGAGGATTCCATGAGTGACCCTCCTTTTTCATGGACTACGATTTTCGGTATAAAACACGACGAGAGTATTTAAATTTATAGTTGTCTATGTATACACTCATGTTTTTCTTAAATCTCGTCGATGAAAATGATTTAAATGTTTTATTAAAATGTGCATGATTCCTCGAAACTCATGATTTTCAAGAAAAGGTAAAACAAATTTTACACATGCATACTATTTAGTATAAATTCCATACTGAGCTAGTCACTCACCCTAATTGACTTATTTTTTCCAGGTTAGAGTTTTGGTTGAAGGTTTTACTACTATTTAATTTTATTTCATTTTTCTAGTTGAACTCTTATATGTCGATAAGCGTAACAATGAATGACTATAGATTTTAATTTGGATGATTGTAAAAACACTTAAATTGGTTGTTGGATTTTTTGGATTGTATGTATAGTATCATTTGGATTTAAAAATATATTATTTTCGCATTAGTAATTATTCTTGCAATCACTATATGGACTGTGGCTCATCACAAATGTGTCACGGCTGGGTATTTATACAAGTCTTCTGCAATAATTTAACAAGCTTTGGGCTGGGTGACCAAGTCTTCTACGAAGATTGGGTCGTTTGGCCTGGCGTTTCTGTCCGGCCCCCTTTCGGGTCGTGACAGTTACCCCTTCTAACATTATTATTATGGGCACGTCCCTTTCTTCTCCTCACCATTTTATTTGCTTGGAATTTTGTTCTAAAAATTAAAATACTATTATCAATAAAACACTATACTTAATACTTATAGTTGATGAAACATCTTAGCGTTGAGTTTTTCGTTGATGGTAGTCTACAGAAATGATTTTGAATCGGTTAAACTCTGATACCATTTGTAACATCCCATAACTTTTTATGTATAAACATTTTCTTTCCTTTAAAACATTTGCGTGATGGAAAATCATAGTAACAAACATTAGAATTCTTAAACATATAAAACTTAGAGTAAACGAAATGCGAAAGTCTTTTAAATTTAAATACCACAATCTGGTAGTTTAAAAGTTATTTAAATAAACATATGTAAAATATTAACTTGAAAGAATTTGAAGTCATTAAACACTTGAAAACTCTTAAAACAAATATTTACGCTTATTCCATTTTCGTGAGCTATAACCCCCAAGGTAAATGTTGCCAATAGCAAAAACGCCTAACTCAACAATACTTCATCAGCTACGTCCTTTATCAACTTTATCCAATTATTGGCTCCTTACTTACGTCACAGGACCTAACTATGAGCTTAAAGCTCAATAAGCGGTGTAAATGTAAAACATGAAATACACATAGAATTTTTGTAACATCGTATACAATTTTCTGTTTTGCTTACTTGTTACTGTTATGTCTTTTACTGTTATTTATTCTGTTTCTGCGCTGAGCGTATCCAACTAGACCACAAAAAACCATTATTTACGTATATTCCATTTAATTATGTTACTATTGTGTTTTCATTTAGTTTCAGTTATTCATCCAAGTGTTAGTGATGTAAACTTGACAAGATAGAGCGGTTTATGCACAAGGTGACCATCATGTGGCACACACCTAGGCAACAAACTCAAGATCACATATCCCTAACCAGTTATTTACGTTTATTCACATTTGTATACTTTAGGATTTCAAGTCTTAACTTTGTTGTGCACATATAATCCTGTCTAACGTGTTTGTCGATCTTATCCTCAAAACGTGATTCATTCCTAAGTAAGTAACTGAACCTAAATCTAATAAACATACAATTCAAACAATCAAGCAAACAAACAAACTCTAATTCCCGTGATGTAGACCCTTTCAGACAAAACTCATGCAGTACCACTTACCTAGAGTCCTTAGCTTTAAAGAGTTAGCAATTAGAGTTTCTTCTGAAAACCTATTTATCAACAACATAAATTTATCAATAATGATTCCTAAATAATTAACCCTAACTACAAGCAAATCATTGCATCCTCTTAACAATTTATCCCACAATCACAATTCCAATCTAATAACCATTTTATCTAACAATTCAATTAAACAACATATTCTTCATGACAACCAATCGGATACCTAAACAATATTCTAAGTAATTCGTAGAACAATAGTCCATTTGCTATATCCCAAAATCTTTCATTTATCAATAAGGCAATATATTCAGACAGTATCAAAATAACACTCCTTCAATACATACAGACCTTAACTCAGCAATCAGATTCTAAGTTATATTCTCCATACTCCTATAAGCACAGTTTGGCAGAGTCCAAACTATATCCAAGAACATTAAGGATTATTATTATCCCATAACTACTGCTTAAACATGACATCACTTCAACTACAATATTATCTTGCACCATTCTGTAATACACCCAATAATCATTTATGCCATAAATAACATGCAAACCATTATCTCATCTGACAATAATCAATAATAGAATTCCTATGTAACTTATTCTTTAATAAATTAAGAGATTCACCTAACCGAGCAAAATAATATTTCTCCAACAA
>CM039475.1:17255638-17306172 GCA_022433065.1 Begonia loranthoides | reverse complement strand
TTTTAAGTATTTTAATATGGTTGTTTAATGAAGGTATTTTATTAAATAAGAGTTGTTTAATGTTTTAAATAACAATGTATTAAATGAACGCTTCCTAATTACTGGATCAAGTGATCGTATTCTCGAAGAGAACTCAATCACCCAGCCCAAGGCTAGGTTGAAGCGGAAGTCTTAACATGAAATTAAGCCCAAAACCCAAATCACATGGGTTGGGATCCAAAGAGTGATAAACAAATAGTATAAAATAAACAAATAACGTACTATGCAGGAATCAAACCAAATAATACCAAACAATAAATCCCAAATGTATCAGAGATGAAAGGATCGCAGACGAACCTTCACTCGTCCAAGGGGAAATTGAAGCGCACAAGAATAAGACCCTTCTAGACCAACAATCTCTAAACTAAGGGAACATATACTATACGTAAGAAATTCAATGTTTACAAACAAAGAATCTTAACCGGACTAACAAGTCTCAAACAAGACAAGTGTCCATATCGAGTTTATCCTTTATCATATCTCTGATAAGATGAAATATGATGAATTGAGATGGTTTTTTGGCAAAAACATAATTATCTTGAATATATTAACTATTTCTTTATTTTCCAATTGCCTTGAAAGAACAAAAGAAACATCTTGCTATTTTTTCAACAATTTCATTTCTCTTGTAGACCTCTCTTGGTTTAGCCTTCATAAGAACAATATATTGCAGCTACACAAGCTAGCAAAAAGGTAATTTGATTGCAAGGCCCAATCACAAGGGCTATAGCCCAAAGTCTCATAAACACTTACCTTTCTACTTATTTGGAAGTTAACTCAATAGTGAACCAAGTGGAGGAATCACCATCTCGTGAAGATCAAGAAAAACCAATATATGTTTTGTTATGGAAACCATCTTAAGTGGCCGAGCATGAAGATCAAGGAAAGTCAATGCATGTTGAGTTATGGAAACCATCCTAAATGGCATAGCATGATCAAGGAAGAGTTGCCAAAATCAATCAAGACTTAGAAAAGAAGGATCAAAAGTTAATTTAAGTAATTTACTTTAAGTTAAGTTTTCAAAACCTAGTAACTAAAGTATAGTAATAAGCTAAGTGTGTGTGTGTAGCCAATTTAGTAGTAATATTTAGTTTCCTTTTTAGTTATTTCTTATTTTATAGTTTATGAGTGGCTATTTAAGCTATTTTGCATGGCAATTTTTAGACAATTGAGTTTGAATATTAAAAGCTTTGCTTTGTTTTATTTGAATTGGGAGTGAATCTTTTTTCTACCATTTGGTGTCTTCATCCAAAGTTTGTGGTGTGATATCACATAAGATTATTTTGTTGGTTGAGTAATCTTTCTTATTATCATCTATGTTCTTGTTTTTTTGAGGAAGGATGTGTGAAGTGGTGTTCACCTATCAAGAGGAATATATCGGTGGAAGCTTTCCTAATCGAAAACCAAAGTTGTAATTTTTTGACCTCTTGGGCCAATCTAATGCAACTGAGTATTTTTTCTTCTTTGTAGCGATTTTTCTGCATTGGAGGAGTTATTCTGTAACGACCTGGTTTTTTCGTAGCCTTTTAAAAATACGCTAAAATTTAAAATTTTTATTAACCACTAAAATCCTCTTTATTTAAAACTTTTTAAAGAAATATCAGAGTGCGTCTAACCGGACCGCTACTAACCCTTCGTTAAATTTGTTATGAAAATCCAATTAATAAAATGCGGAAGCGTTATAAAATCTTTTATTTAAAACATAGCGGAAGCGTAAATTACTTTTCCTTTGAAAACATGGCGGAAGCGTAAATATTTCATTTACAGACAATTAATTAAAATGTTCATTTACGTTTTACAAACTTCTTATTATTTTTACCTTCATTAGCCTGACCAAACACAAGTCTCGTCCCTGCAAATATTTCATCAGCTGCTCCTAAATCTGTTCGTCATTTTTCCTACACCACAAGTCGTAAGCTATGAGCCTAATGCTCAGTAAGTGATATTACCTATCATGCTACTATATGCTCATGCTGTGCATCTTTAAAATCGTACGTAGTTTAGGTTTCTATTCTTTTTCTTATCTTTTTTATTTTTTATATTTTTAATCATCGTCTTCGTCAGTCTTTTACGTAAACAATGAAACATGCTCTTAAAAACAGTAAACAACGAAACATGCTCTTAAAAACAGTAAACAACGAAGCGTGCCTAATTATATACTAATAAAGCTGTAAACAACGAGATGTGCTGTTAAAACTGTAACAATGAAACATGCTAGGAAAGCAGTAAGCAACGAAACGTGCAATTAAATCTGTAAACAACGAAACATTCTAGGAAAGCAGTAAGCAACGAAACGTGTGATTACTAACTATAAGCATGTTGTAGAAGCAGTAAACAACGAAACATGCGATTAAAACAGTAAACAACGAAATATGCTAGGAAAGTCGTAAGCAACGAAATATGTGATTACTAACTATAAGCATGTTGTAAAAGTAGTAAAAAACGAAACGTGTGATTAAAAATGTAAACAACGAAACATGCTAGGAAAACAGTAAGCCACGAAATGAGCGATTACTAACTATAAGCATCTTGTAAAAGCAGTAAATAACGAAACATGTGATTAAAACTGTAAACAACGAAACATGCTAGGAAAGTAGTAAGCCACAAAACGTGCGATTACTAACTATAAGCATGTTGTAAAAGTAGTAAACAACGAAACGTGCGATTAAAACTGTAAACAACAAAACATGCTAGGAAAGCAGTAAGCAGCGAAACGTGCGATTACTAACTATAAGCATGTTGTAAAAGTAGTAAAGAACAAAACATGCGATTAATAATTGTAGGCATGCTTTAAAATGGCAAACAACGAAACATGCTATGAAAACTATAAACAACGAAAAATGCTATTAAAAACTGTAAACATCGAAACATAATATTAAAAAATGTAAACATGCTTGGAAAGTGGTAAACAACGAAACATGCGATTAATAATTGTAAACATGCTAAGAAAGTAGTAAGCAACGAAACATGCATCTCCTAATCTTGCGATGTTAGGCTCGAAGATCAAAACACATGCATATCACTTACTTGGATGTGTTGCATTCTCACTTAATTGTTATCTTGCTTCTTTTTAGTACCTTCACATTTAGAAACATCTAGTCATTAAAAATCCTAACTTATTGCTTTCGTTCTTTTCTTATCCTTAATTACATCGCAAATTCTAGAAATTCATTGACACCTAAAACAAAACATAACACTTAACAATTCTAACATGCTCAACTTAACAACTTCATTGTTATCTATATATTTAATCTTTATTCATCATTTGATAACGTCTCATAATCCATATTAACTATTCATTTCCTAACCAATTAACCAATCATGCGCGTAAAGATGCAATACAATCTTTATCCAACTAGGTACACCATTATTTATCCAACAAGTGACCCATTCCAAACCAACAGAGAATAATGCCCAATAACACACATTCAGAACATACATCTTCACACGTTTCATGAGGCAACAATAACCAAAACAACGCAGCAGTAGACATTCAACAACCTATTCTCAGAATATAAATCCAATCCTTCAATGTTGACAATAATAGGACATGAGTCGAGTAATGAGAAACATGGAGTATTTTAAAACAACAGAGACAATATCCAAAGGCACAAACCAATACCAAACGGCAGTGTAGTTTCATGCTTCACAATCGAACACCAGGTAGTAGCTGTACCAAAGCAGGTGATCTAAAATATCTATCACAGAGAGTTAATAGAACACATTCCCAACACAAAGTAGTTCAATATATATATATTAAAGTCTCATCACAAAGATGCAGAGAGCAGTAATCCGAAGCAGCAATAATATAAGGAGACAATGGTCTATTTTCCACAATAGAGCATTCATAATACAAAGGAACATGAAGCACATTCAACTTATACACACTTTCGGTAGTAAACAACACAGCAGCCAACAGTTCCATTTCTAGCAACAATAATCAAGATGCAGAACATAATTTCTCAACAACATTCGGCATAACCAAATAACACAACAGTGTATTACACCCATTTTTCTGTCATCTTCTTCGGTCCATTCATCACATAAAATACACAAGGAAATGAAGCGATTGTTCTCACAATAAAGATCCGAGAGCAGAAGACAGGTTCTCATTCCTTTAGAGGCACTCGGCCATCACTCCAGCTCTCTTCCACCCGAAAGGATTTCCATCTCCAAGAGACACTTCCCTTCTCTCAACTTCAGGAGAAATCACCCGAAGGCAAAACTCCTCTGCCATTTTATCCCCCCCTAAGAGATAAACACTCTGTAGCCCTTCAACACGCCCGACCAACACTGCCCAATTTTACAGTGTGTTCGCTACTCGTCCACACTGTCATTGTCGCCTGCTACAGTGTATGAGCCAAACCGTTTTGAACCCAACAACAAGCTAGACCCAGGCCTTCGGCCAGTCCAGCATGAACTGCCATCCCACTCCCCTGCCATCACGAGAATCAACCCTCGCCACTATCGATCGCCTACTATCGCCAACCATAAACTGAATGCCATGGACGAGGAAGAAATCGACCAAACATACCTTCAAACTTTGCAGGAAAACATATCCCGAATCTTGAAATCATCACCGGCAAAAAATCCGATCCCAAGCCATGCCCTAGCGTTCCACCGAACGAACCCACACCGTTCGTCACTGCCGGACAACGCTCACTGTGAACTTGCATGCCCGAGCTCAACGGTAGTCTCTCGCGTCGCCACCCGCGATCTCCCTCTTTATCTCTCACTCGATCTCTTCTCCCTCTTCCTCTATTCTCCTCTGATTTTGCCCATGGCCGAATGTCAATGTTAAAAACCAAACTGTCATCTTCATTTGATTCCACCCAATCTAACCCATTTTTATTTAATCTCTCTCTTAAATCCCCACAATAATCATTCACTTAATTCTTAAATCAAATAAATCCAATTAATTCAATTTATTAAATCCTTCCTAATTATTTTTCCCACATTTTAAATTCCAATTAATTTTCCATAATTCATAATATTATGAATACGTCATGGGTAATACCCGGATAATTATCCAATAAATCTAAATATCCTCAATTACTTTCAAATTTTCCTTATTAAATTCTAATATAAAAAGTCTGGGTATTACATATTCATCATTCATTGAAGGAGTTTTTGTCCAAAAATCGTAAGTAAAGCTTACATATTGATCGAATTTTGGCTTTTCAAAGTTGAGTATTTCCTAAAGTGTTTTGCGGCAAGTATAGAAACTACCACTTTCCTAATTAGGAAAGCATAACCACCACCTTCCTATTCTACTCCAAAGGCCGCGTATTCTGTTGTACATCATCTTGGTATTAGAGCTAAAACTCCTATTATTTTGTGGCTTTTTCCATCTACATGATGACAAGAGGAGCAACAAAGGCAACACAAATCCCTGAGACAAATCCAATCAATATTTCTGACACCGAGGTGCCGCTAACAAGGGAGGTCGAGTCTAGTGTTCAAGGACAAATTGATGAGTTTAGAAACATGATTCGTGACATGCATCAACAATTTATTGGTTTTAGAAGTCTGCAAAGGGAGAGTCCTCAAACAACAAAACTAAAAGAGAGTTTTGCAATTGGATAGTGAAGAAGGGTTCATAGAGGAAGAAACCAAGATTGGAGAATTCATTAACACAAGAAGGTGACCAAACTAAAATGATGATTTGAACCTTGTTAAGGTAACTATTTCTTTGTTTAATGGTTCTTGTAATGGTGATGATTATCTTGAGTGGATGAAAAAGGTGGATAAAATTTTTGAATGCTACATTTTTTTAGAAAGAAAAAATATTCAACTAGTATCACTTGAGTTCAAGGGGTATGTTAATTTATTGTAGAACAATCTTAGATAAAAAAGGAGGCTTGATGAATAAGAAGAAATTCAAACTTGGAAACTTTTGAAGGCACTAATGAGTTAGAGAATTATTCCAAGTCATTACCAACAAGAGTTGTTTATTCAAATGCAAAACCTCAAGCAAGGATCTTCATCAATAGAGAAGTATTTGGCTGTGTTTGAAACTTTAAAGACAAGGTGTGACTTAGAGGAGCCGGAAGACCAAACTCTTGCAACTTTCATCCAAGCCCTCAATTATGACATTGGAGATATTGTTGAACTACAACCCTATATGACATTGGAAAATGTTATTAAGTTGGCTTTAAAGGTGGAGAGATAAAAGAAGAGAAAAGGAAATGAGATGGTTAGCCAATTCACACAAAGAACTACAAACGTTTTCAAACTGCCATCTAAACTTGAAGACAAAGGATTGAATATGAAGAATGCTACAACTAAAGCAAGTGATGACAAAAAAGTAACCAATTGAAGCCCAAAAATGGAAGATAATAAAACCAAGTGTTTTAAATGCCTTGGTTTTGGGCACTATGCTTATCAATGTTCTAATAGGAAAGTAATGATATTATAAGAAGGTACCAATGAAATTGAAAGTGAAGATGAAAGCATTGAACAAAGGGCCCTCAAGGAGGAAGCACAAGTAGAGACCCTTCATGCTCAAGAGGGTCTTCTCCTTATGGTCATTCGGAGGACACTTGCTACAAAGGATATTGTTGATAATTATCAAAAGGAGAATATCTTCCATCGCCAATGAGAAATAAAAGACAAGATATGCTATGTAATTATTGATAGAGGAAGTTGTGTTAATGTTGTATCTACGGACATAGTTAGCAAATTAGGAATGGAGACAACCTTGCATCCAACTCCTTACAAGTTAAGTTGGTTAAATGACTGAGAAGACATCAAGGTTAGTAAGCAATCATTGATTGAGTTCACTATTGAAAGATTTATAGATATAGTACTATGTGATGTGATTCCAATGAGTGCTAGTCATTTACTTTTGGGAAGACTATGACAATATGATAGGAAGACTATGCATGATGGTTATACAAATTACTATTCATTCATGGATAATAGAAGGGTGATCAAACTAGCTCCATTCCAATTGGAGCAAGTGATTGAAGAATATGAATCATTGAGAGAAAGAAGGTTAAAGACTACTTTGTTTATGTCAAAGAAGGAATTACGAACGACTTTAAAGAGAAAAGACTTGATTGTATTGATGATGTTCCGTGACAAGCTTGTTGAGATGAGAGAGATGCCCGAGTCGGTTCTAGCTCTTTTGGAAGAATATCAAGATGTGTTTTCCGAAGATCTTCCTTAAGGGCTTCCACCAATTATGGTATTGAGCACCAAATTGATTTGGTACCCAACACAAGTCTTGCAAATAGGCCCTCTTATAGACTAAATATGGAGGAAGCCAAAGAACTACTAAAAGTAGACAAGGGCTTCATTAGACAATCTTTAAGTCCATATGTCGTGCCCTTACTATTAGTACCAAAAAAGGATGGAAAAATGAGGATGTGCATGGATAGCTGAGCTATTAATCAAATCACTATCAAGTATAGGTTTCCAATGTAATACCCCAAAAATTATATTTCCCTTTTTGATGATGTATTAAATCTTGACAATTTTAATATATCAATATTGCATTGTATTATGTGACGGTGCATGTTAAGTAATGCTTGAAAAGTATAGGGTTAATGTTGGAAAAATAACCTAAGTATGAAAAACTTAAGAAAAATGTGGATTAATGAGTTTCGGACACCTATGCGGATGATGCAGACGAAGAGGGTTTGCATCCGCATTGAATCTGTAATAATTCCTGGACAATTCAAACGACTTGCGGACGATGCAGACGAAGATGGATCGGGTCCGATTAGACTCTAGACAATTTTTGGACTCATTCGGACGCTACTTGCGGACGCTAAATCTCGTCTGGATGTTACTTGTGGACGATGAGGATGAGGTATTAGGACGTGTTTTCTCGTCCCAAATTGACTTTTGGATGGTGCGAACGAGGTCGCAGATGACTCGACTTGTCCAAATTGTACGGAATTTCCAAGAAACCCATCTAAATCTCTTCTCTTTCTTTCGATTTCTTGCCATAATCAGCAAGAATCTCTCTCCTCCAGCCTTCCTGCAAGACGTCCAAGTCCTCCCATGCAGATTGGAAGGCTTTCCACGTGGGGTACCTCCATTGGACCACTTCCTCTTGGATTGGGTGATTGGCAGCCCTTTCTATAGTTTATCCTCTGCTGCTGTTCTGGTCTCCTCTCTCTCTTCCGCCTAATGAGGTGTGTTTCCTGTGTACATCCTTGAGAAGTACTCTGGAACTCTATGTTTGAAGGGAGTGTGCTCTGGGTGTGTTGAGGAAATCGTGAGTAGAGTGTGAAAGGTGCGATAAGATTAGTGTATTGCTTTGAAGACATTATAGCTAGGGACTTTCTCCACCGTGAAGGTAAGAAGTGGTTTTGATTTAATGGTTAACTTCCAATAGTTGGGATGAGTAGGTCATGAGTATTGGAAATTTACTTTTAGTGTTGTTCGGTGAAGGAAACTTTTGAAGGATTGAGAGACAACAAGAATACATTAGCTACTGTGTTGGTGATTTTGGCCCCTTGTTTGATACGGTTTAGCTTCTGAACGGTTCAGGTAAGGATTAGAATATAGTAGTGGCAAAAGGAGGCCCTACATTACGGGTTTGTTTGCTAGATATAGATGTTGTTGAATATAATGCATGACAGGAAATTTCAATTAGAAATATAACCTGCTGAACCATAGAATAAGTAATTGATGTTGTTTACTTTTCATGGTCACCTGCTCTTAATATGAACTGTCACTCTATTTCATGATTTGTATCATTGTTATCATAAGAACTGAGACTCTCTTGATGTGATACACATAGGAATATGATTAATCGGATGTGATGAAACATGAAATCTAGATGTGATAGCTGGGTTGGAAATATGGATTGCTAGATATTATGGATGTTGCTGTCAAACATAGTAGCAAAGGATGAGAATATTATTAAATATGATAGACTGGAATGGGAACTATTGAAATTGTTTTGGGTACATTGGAACAGTTGATAATAGATGAGATTGAACCTTGTCTTTAGTAGGATCTGGACATGCTTTTGCCTTGCTCGTATTAATTAATGATCAACCTGAAATCTTATTGGTTTAATTTGAATGCTCACTCTGAACTTGGATATTTCGATAAATCAATACAGTACTTTAAATTGAACTTCCATGTGAAATTGTGATTTAATTGGTTGTGTTTCTATTGTATGTCAATTCTTTGATTTGTTCCGTGGCATTCATGCATCATCCTAGGGCTTATGAAATTGTTTACATTTTGTATGTCATCCTAATATACGTAAATAGGCATGTGGGGGTTCGGGTGAATTGTGATTTTCTATACGGTAGATTCTTCCCACGTAGGGAGTGGTAGGTTTAGAAGTAGGTACGTGGTTTCTAGGGTTCACAATTACCCCGTTTTGAAACCTCCAAACGACTTCAACAAAAGTGAGGACACCTGCTTGTGGAAACACCCCCGATGAATATATCTCCTCGTTGTAGCGATTGGTTAGGCCATATGACTCTAGGGAGTATTCCACTTTAACTTCCAGAAGAGAAACAGTTCTCTGCTGTAATGCATTGTGTGGTCACGCATCATTTACATTGCATTAATTCTAATTCTTGTTGGGCGTTAGGCTCATTTTTTTCCCCATAATGTAGGTCATTACTTTGATGATGACATTCAAATTGCGGAGGAGGTGTTCTAGGATGACCCCTCGTGTTATCAAGTGATTTGATCTGTTGGGTGTGGCTCGCGTAATTTGGGAATTGTTGCTATTTTGATATTGGTGTTTTGATAACGAAAGGATATTTTGGTAATTGCTAATATTAGTATTTTGAATATCTTAAACATTGTAATAGGGACTTTAGGACTTTTGTTAAGAACACTTGGAAACTATGTTTTAAATTTATATTATTATTCTGCACTATTTACTCTGATTTTGTTTCTCCAAAAAAATGAATTTGAAACGATGAATAAATTGTGCGAAAAATTTTTATGACGTAATTAAAACGAGAAAATTGTTGAAAAATATTTTTAAATTATTGGGGTGTTACAGTTGGTGTTAGAGAGCAACCAGGTCAAACTTGGTTCTGTAGACTATTGATAACACAAGGAATCATTGTGGAACACTCCTCCTACTGTAAGTAGAATTCAAATTTTAAATTTTAATTATGCCCAATAACTTATTACTCCTAAATTTAAAATGTAGAGAAAATAATAAAATGGCACGAAGAGCAAGGAATGACATACTAGTACTTAATGAGTAGGACGAAGCCCTTAACCGCATAGCAAAAGTGGTTAAGCGTTAGGCTCAGTTTATGGCACAACAGGCCTAAGTGATAGAAAGGCTCGTGGAGCGTGGTAATGGCAACAGACATGAGAATGGCAACGGTAATGGAAATCACCATGCTGCTATTGTCCCCATAGAGGCTGGTTGGGAGCGGTTTCTACGATTTAAACCGCCAACTTTTGAAGGAAATATTTCTGATATTTCGGCAGCTGAGACATGGATCTATTCAATTGAAAAGATGTTTGCCTATGCTGACATTCGAGAAACTGAAAAAGTGAAATGTACTATGTACCTACTGACTCACGACACACAGTATTGGTGGGAAGCAATACATCCGACCCTGGATGTGCATACTCTCACCTAGAAGGGTTTCAAGGAATTATTCAATGAGAAGTATTTTAGCTTTACCGTTCAAAATCAGAATTTTGCAGAGTTTATACGACTACGTCAGACGGGGACCGTGTCTGATTATATTCAAAGGTTTGAAGCGCTATCCTGGTATGGCCTATACCAGGTCAGTGATAATGGATCTCAAGTGCAACATTTCATACAAGGATTGAAGGTTGAGATTCTGAGGTGTGTGCGGATGTCTGGTATCCGGGGTGTTTCTTACTCACAGATCGTGGCTAGGGCACTGGATGTCGAAGACGTAGAAGGGATTGCCACCCGACATAGAGAGTTTTTTCAGAGGATTGGGAAAAATAATTAGAGTCTCGAGCAGCGTGGGACTCCATCAGTGAACTGTGCCCTATATGTCAAAAAAGTCACCATGGGTAGTGCAAAGTGAATACTAATGGATGCGTCAAATGTGGAAAGCCTGGACACATAGCAAGGAGATGCCCAAATCAGGCAGGCAATGTTGCTCCGCAGGTATTTTCGATGCAAGGAGAGGACGTTGAAGAGGAGGAACTACTAATGGTCATATCAGGTACACAATTGTTGTTCAAATATTATACATATGCTTGATATAATAATGTTTTTCCCACTAGTTTTAGAAAGTTTTGTACTTAAATAAATGATATCTCTGAACACCTTAGGTACAATTTATATTAATAATGTGGTCGTGTATGCTTTATTCGATATGCATGCCACTCACTCCTCTATTTCAACAGAATTATATACGAAAGCAAGATGTACACCTGGTATTCCTAAAAATGGATATCGAGTACTCACACCTTCCGGTGAATATATGATTTCTAAGGGTATTCTTGAAGATTATGTAGTCCAGATCAATGACCGAAATTTTGGTGCAACTATAATTGTTATGGATATTCAAGGTTTCAATATTATTTTTGGCATGGATTGATTGACTTTAAACCGTGCCGTTATGAATTGTGCAAGAAGAGAGATTCATTTTTATCCTATTAATGGCGAATCGCATGTTTTTCGAGGAATTAAGGAGAAAGGCAAACTGGCAATTGTCTCTACACTAATGGCAGATCAACTAATGAAGCACGGATGTGAAGGATTTCTCGTCAGTGTTATAAACACCACGATCAAGCTGGAAGCAAATGTTGAGGATGTAATGGTGGTCCGTGACTTTCCGGAGGTTTTTCTGGATGATCTTCCTGGGTTACCTCCTGCCAAAGAAATTGAGTTTGTTATAGATTTGCATCCTAGTATGGAACCAATTTCGAAAAATCCGTACAGGATGGTGCCCGCCGAGTTAAGAGAATTGAAGATTCATCTTGAAGAGTTGATCACAAAGGGGTTTATTCGATCGAGTTTCTCACCCTGGGGAGCTCCTGTATTTATTTGTGAAAAAGAAGGATGGGTCATTACGAATATGTGTTGATTATCCTGAGCTGAACAAGGTAACTATTAAGAACAAGTACCCTTTATCTCGGATCGATGATCTGTTTGACCAGCTACATGGTGCTTCTGTATTCTCGAAGATCGATCTACGTTCAGGGTATTATCAGTTAAAGGTTAAGCAAGAACATATTGCAAAGACGGCATTTTGAACCAGATATGGACACTATGAATTCCTCGTGATGTCTTTTGGGCTAACAAATGCCCCTGCTTCTTTTTATGGACTTAATGAATCGTATATTCAGAGATTATCTGGACAAATTCATCATTGTTTTTATTGATGATATTTTGGTATATTCTAAATCAGAGGAAGAACATATTGAGCATTTGAGAATTGCTCTATCTATTGTGAAACAACATCAACTTTATGCAAAATTCTCCAAGTGTGAGTTCTAGTTAAATATGGTCAGTTTCCTTGGCCATGTCATTTCAAAAGAGGGTATTGTTGTGGACCCTGCAAAGGTTCAAGCAGTTGTTGAGTGGGTAAAGCCTAAGAACGTGGTTGATGCTCGAAGTTTCCTCGGATTGGCTGGTTATTACCGACGTTTCATCAATGAGTTTTCTAAGATTGCTATGTCTCTCACCAATTTGACCAAGAAGAATGTAAGATTTTGGTGGTCCGACAAGTGTGAAGAAAGCTTTCAGGAGTTGAAGCATCATTTGACAATTGCACCAGTGTTAACTTTACCTATGGAAGAAGGAAATTTTTGTATCTATTGTGATGCATCCAGATGTGGGCTTGGTGGTGTTCTAATCTAGAATGAGAAGGTGATTGCTTACGCTTCAAGACAACTTAAGTCGCATGAAGCTAATTGTCCCACTTATAACCTTGAGCTTGCTGCTGTAGTCTTTACGTTAAAAATCTGTAAGCACTATCTCTACAGACAGCGATGTGAGATCTTCATTGATCATAAGAGCCTGAAATATATTTTTACACAGAAGGATTCGAATATGGGGCAACGACGTTGGCTGGAATTTGTGAAAGACTATGATTGTGAAATTTAGTATCATCCGGGAAAAATAAATGTCATTTTTGATGCCTTGAGTCGAAAGGTTGCTTTGATGAGTATAACGTGCGAGGAGATGCCAGCAGACTTAGAAAAAGATATGCAAGAATTAGATGTGCAGTTAGTTCCTGAGTAGTTGACAGAAGTTTTATCAGCTTTGACTTTTAAGCCTTCTATACTAGAGAGAATTAAAGAGGTACAAGCGGTGATGCTCTATGTGAAGATTTCAAACTCGATCCAACCCTTCCTGAGTTTCAGGGGTATTCTTTATCTGTGGACAGGATCGTAAAATATAAGAACTGGTGGTATGTGCCTGAGAGACTATTGCAGATAGCTATAATGAAAGAAGCACATTTTTCTAGTTTTTCTATCCACCCGAGGTGTAACAAGATGTCTAAAGACTTAAAGAAGCATTATTATTGGCCGAGAATGAAGCGCGATATTGCTTTCTATGTTACTCATTGTGACATATGTCAACAGGTGAAAGCAGAACATCGACTACCTAGGGGGTATGCTCCAACCGCTACCTATACCCGTGTGAAAATAGGAGCATATTTTCATGGATTTTGTTATCGGACTACCGAGGACTTCAAAGGGGCATGATACGATATGGGTGATTGTTGATAGACTAACGAAGGTTGCCCATTTCTTACCGGTACATATGACATATAAAATGGACTAGTTTGCAGAATTATATGTTAAAGAGATTGTTTGACTTCATGAGGTCCCTGTATCTATTGTATCTGATCGAGATCCTCGATTCACTTCGATGTTCTGGAAGAGTTTGAATAGGGCAATGGGTACTGAATTGAACTTTAGCACTGCCTTCCACCCATAAACTGATGGTCAGAGTCAACAGACCATTCAGACATTAGAGGATATGTTACGTGCCTGCATTCTTGAGTATCAAGTTGGATGGAAAAGATCCTTCCATTGGCAGAATTTTCCTACAACAACAGCTTTCAAGCGATCATTGGTATGGTACCTTATGAGGCGTTCTACGGCAAAAAATGTAGATCTCCTCTCTATTAGATCGAAGTTGCTGAAGATAAATATTATGGTCCCGAAATGATATAAGAGACTGTTGAAATTATAGATGTTGTTTGATAGAGGATGCAAGCTGCACAAAGTCGTCAGAAAGGTTATGCAGATAATCGTCATCGAGACTTGGAGTTTACCATTGGGGATCGTGTTTATTTGAAGTTATCACCGCTTAAGGGTGTTATGCGTTTTGGGCGCAAAGGAAAGCTCAATCCGCACTATGTTGGCCCTTTTGAGATTACAGAAAGAATCGGTCCCGTGGCGTATCGGTTACTCCTACCAGAAGCTATATCGGGAGTACATAATGTTTTTCATGTATCAATGTTGCGAATATGCCTTAATGAAACTTCTCAAGTGAGAACTGAGGAGCAGATCTGGGTACGTACTAACCTGAGCTACGAAGAGAAATCGCTCAGAATCCTGGACACCAGTGTTAAGAGATTGCGCAACAAGGATGTCACTCTTGTGAAAGTATTGTGGCAGAATCAGTTCAACAATGAAGAGGCTACATGGGAAAGAAGAGATGATATGTTAGCCAAGTATCTAGAGTTGTTTGTTTAGTCAAATTTTGAGGACAAAAATTTTTGTAAGGTGGGTAGGATGTAATATCCAAAAATTATATTTCCCTTTTTAATGATTATTTAGTCTGGATAATTTTAATATATCAATAGTGCATTGTATTATGCGACGGTGCGTGTTAAGTCGTGCTTGAAAAGTATAGGGTTAATGTTGGAAAAATAACCTAAGTATGAAAAAATTAAGAAAAATGTGCATTGTTAAGTTTCGGACGCCTATACGGACGATGCAGACGAAGAGGGTTCGCGTCCGCATTGAATCTGTAATAATTCCTGGACAATTCGGACGACTTGCTGAAGAAGCGGACGCGGATGGATAGCGTCCAATTTGACTCTGGACAATTTTTGGACACATTTGGACGCTACTTGTGGATGCGAAATCTCGTCCGGATGTTACTTGTGGACGATGATGATCAGGTATTAAGACATGTTTTCTCGTCCCAAATCGACTTTCAGATGATGCGGACGAGGTCGCGGACGAGTCAACTTGTCTGAATTGTCGGGAATTTTCGAGAAACCCATTTAAATCTCTTCTCTTGCTTCCGATTTCTTGCTGCAATCAGCAACAATCTCTCTCCTCCAGCCTTCCTACAAGACGTCCAATCCTCCCTTGTAGATTGGAAGGCTTTCCATGTGGGGTACCTCCATTGGACAACATCCTCTTGGATTGGGTGATTGGCAGCCCTTTCTGCAGCTTATCCTCTGCTGCTGTTCTGGTCACCTCTATCTCTTCCACCTATATGAGGTGTGTTTCCTGTGTACGTTCTTGAGAGTTACTCTGGAACTCTACGTTTCAAAGGAGTGTGCTTTGGGTGTGTTGAGGAAATCGTGAGTAGAGTGCTGAAAGTTGCGATAAGATTAGTGTATTGCTTTGAAGAAATTGCTGCTAGGGACTTTCTCCACTGTGAAGGTAAGAAGTGGTTTTGATTTAATGCTTAATTTCTAATAGTTGGGTTGAGTTGGTCATGAGTATTGGAAATTTACTTTTATTGTTGTTCTGTGAAGGAAACTTTTGAAAAATTGAGAGATAACAGGAATACATTGGCTGCTGTGTTGGTGATTTTGGCCCCTTGTTTGATACGGTTAAGTTGCTGAACGGTCGAGGTAAAGATTAGAATACAGTAGTGGCCAAAGGAGGCCTTACATTACGGGTTTGTTTGCTAGATATAGATGTTGTTGAATATGATGCATGATAGGAAATTTCAATTACAAATATAACCTGCTGAACCATAGAATAAGTAATTGATGTTGTCTACTTTTCATGGTCAGCTGCTCTTAATATGAACTGTCACTCTATTTCATGATTTGTATCATTGTTATCATAAGAACTCAGACCCTCTGGATGTGATGCACTTAGGAATATGATTAAACGAACGTGATGGAACATGAAATCTAGATGTGATAGCTGGGTTGGAAATATTGATTGCTGGATATTATTGATGTTGTTGTCAAACATAGCAGAAGAGGATGAGAATATTATTAAATATGAAAGACTGGAATGAGAAATATTGAAACAGTTTTGGGCACATTGGAACAGTTGATCATAGATGAGATTGAACCCTATCTTTAGTAGGATCTGGACATGCTTTTGCCTTGCTCGTATTAATTAATGATCAACCTGAAATCATATTGTTTAATTTGAATGCTCACTCTAAACTTCGATATTTAGAGAAATCAATATAGTACTTTAAATTGAACTTCCATGTGAAATTGTTATTCAATTGGTTGTGTTTCTATTGTATGTCAATTCTCTGATTTGTTTCGTGGCATTCATGCATCATCCTAGGGCTTATGAAAGTATTTACATTTTGTATGTCATTCTAATATACGTAAATAGGCATGTGAGGGTTCTAGTGAATTGTGACTTTCCATATGGTAGATTCCTCCCATGTATGGAGTGGTAGGTTTAGAAGTAGCTACATAGATTCTAGGGTTCACAATTACCCCGTTCTGAAACCCCCAACGTCTTCAACAAAAGTTAGAATACTTGCTTGTGTAAACACCCCCGATGAATATATCTCGTCGTCGGAGTGATTGGTTAGGCCAAATGACTCTAGGGAGTATTCCACCTTAACTTCTAGAAGGGAAACGGTTCTCTTCTGTAATGCATTGTGTGGTCACGCATAATTTGGATTGCATTAATTTTGATTCTTGCTGGGCGTTAGGCTCATTGTTTTTCTCGTAATGTAGGTGATTACTTTGATGATGACATTCAAATTACGGAGGAGGCGTTCTAGGATGACCCCTCGTGTTATCAACCAATTTGATCTGCTGCGTGTGGCCGCGTAATTTGGAAATTGTTGGTATTTTGATATTGGTGTTTTGATAACGAAGGAATATTTTGGTAATTGCTAATATTAGTATTTTGAATATTTTAAACAAATAGTAGGGACTTTAGGACTTTTGTTAAGAACACTTGGAAACTATGTTTTAAATTTCTATTATTATTTCGTACTATTCACCCTGATTTTGTTTCTCCAAAAAATGAATTTCAAACGATTAATAAGTTAAGCGAAAAATTTTTATGACGTATTTAAAACGAGAAAAATGTTGAAAAATATTTTTAAATTATCGGGGCATTACATCCAATCCCTCGGCTTGAAGATATATTGGATTATTGGAGTGAGACCTTTATTTTCTAAAAAATTAACTCAAAAAGTGGTTATCATCAAATTGGAATGAGAGAGGGAGATGAATAGAAGACGGTCTTTAAAACAAAGTATGGTTTATGTGAATGGATAGTCATGCCTTTTGGATTATCAAATGCACTAAGCACATTTATGCAGATCATGCACCATATGCTCAAAGACTTTCTAGGAAGGTTTGTGGTCGTGGTTTATTTCAATGATGTCATGGTTTATAGTGAAAATCTAACCATACATGTTGAGCACCTCAGATAACTTTTTGAAGTACTTTGATCGACCAAATTCTTTGGAAACTTAAAGAAGTGTTATTTTGCATAATAAAGAGTCTATTTCCTTGGTTTCATTATGTATGAGCATGGAATCGGAGTGGATGAATCAAAGATCATAGCCATTTTGACAATGGCCTACCTCTATAAACATTACTGAGATACAAAGTTTTCATGGCCTAACATATTTCTATAGGTGTTTTATTCAAGGTTTTAACACTTTAATGGCCCATATAACAGATTGCACAAAGAAAGGAAATGAGTTCTCATGGAATCAAACATGCCAAAAAAGTTTTACAGTAATTAAAGAAAATTTGGGCAATGCCCCTGTCCTTACGTTACCCAATTTTAGCAAAATCTTTGAAGTTGAGTGTGATGCGTCCGGAGTAGGACTTGGAGCTAGACTTATGGAAGATGGCAAGCCAATAGCTTATTTTAGTGAAAAATTGAAAGGAGCCGCCTTGAATTACTCCGCATATGACAAGGACTTTTATTCAGTAATAAGGGCACTTGAAGTTTGACAACACTACCTCATTTCGAGGGAGTTTTATTCACATCGATCATGAAGCTGTTAAGCACATTCGAAGTCAAGGTAAGCTGAATCCGAGGCATGCTAAAAGAGTTGAGTTTTTTGAAAGATATTCATATCTAATCAAGTACAAGAAATGCAACACTTATGTAGTGGGTGATGCTCTATCTCAAAGACACTCAACCACTTGCAATATAGAAGACTTATCTCCTTGCATTGGTCATGAAGATGATCATATGAAGCCAAAACTTGAAGAAGATTTAAGGTTAAATCCTCAAAAGCTCAAAGAGGATGATGGACCACAAGGCCCAATCACAAAGGCTAGGACCCAAAGGTTCAACAACACTTATCTTTCTATTTATTTGGAAGGTAACTCAATAGTGGACTAAGTGGAGGAGTCACCATCTCGTGAGGATCAAGAAAAGCCAATGTATGTTTTCTTATGAAAACCATCCAAAGGGGCCGAGCATGAACATCAATGAAAGTCAATGCATGTTGAGTTATGGAAACCATCCCAAGTGGCCAAGCATGATCAAGGAAGAGTTGCCAAAATCAATCAAGACTTGTAGATGAAGGATCAAGAGTTAATTTAAGTAATTTATTTTACGTTAAGTTGCCAAAATCTAGTAACTATTAAGTATAGTAATAGGCCAAGTGTGTGTATAGCCAATTTAGTAGTATTATTTAGTTTCCTTTTTAGTTATTTCATTTTTCATAGTTTATGAGTGGCTAGTTAAGGTACCATGCATGTTTGTTTTTTCGACAATTGAGTTTGAATATTAAAAGTTTTGCTTTGTTATCTTTGAATTGGGAGTGATTTCCTTTTCTACCCTTTGGTGTGTTCATCCAAAGTTTATGGTGTGATATCACAATAGGGACGTGTGAAGTGGTGTTCAACTATCAAGAGCAGTATATTGGTGGAAGCTTTCCTAATCGAAGACAAAAGTTGTGATTTCTTGACCTCTTCGGCCAATCTAATTCAACTGGGTATATCTCCTTATTTGTAGTGATTTTCAGCATTATTTTTGGAGGAGTTATTCATCATTCATTGAGAGAGTTGTTGTCCAAAAATCGTAAGTAAAGCTTTCATATTGACCGAGTTGTGGCTTTCCAAAGTTGAGTATTTTCTAATGTGTTTCGCGGCAAGTATAGAAACTACCACTTTCCTAATTAGGAAAGCATAACTGCCACCTTCCTATTTTAAATCATAGACAATACTAGATGACTCTACGTCCATATAGTAATCATAAGAATATAAGGGAGTGCAATAAATTTAGATCCATTAATGATGAAAGTACTGTGTAATAATTTAAATAGTGTCACACCAAAATAAATTGTAACGACCCGAATTTAAGAGAAGAGAATAAAATAAACCTCACTAGAGAAATAAACTCTTAGAAAGAAATAGACTAAAAAGAAAACTCCAATAATCCAATCACTCATCCTCACTACCTTGGTTCTTCATTAGGTTACTAAACTAAACAAGGATTCCTATCGTTATACCCAATGCATTAAAAACTTTTTCTATTTAGCAAATAAAACATGAGTCTAACAAATATATGCTTGCATGAACATATATTCTAAAGATTAACATTTTAAAAACTAGTTCTAAGGACCGTAAGTAGCATAAGTATCGAAAATAGTAATATTTATTATATCATAGTGTATAAGAAAATAGTGTTACAATCTTGATGAAAATAGATCAATTCATGGACCTTACATACTGTTACTTGAAGGTGTCCAAGAGAGAAGTGACAGTCTAGAGACTAGTCGGGTATGTAGCATATAATATCCAGATTATGTTTAGGGATTTTCACTAGGGAGCGCAACATGGTGAGCTACCATAATATATTGTGTAACGTGCAAACACCTTATTGCTCAATCGAAGATACACAACAAACAAATGGCTTAGTTCATGGGTTTGATACAGTTAGAGAATACGACAAATAATGAAATGAAATACCTTTTATACAAAAAGTAAACGTGTTAAATCATTTGACATGCAATAAGACATGACATGTTGTGTAAAACCCCAAATTTTTGTGATACTAAGTATGAGATTAAGTAAGGATAATTAGAACCATATTAATGATTATAGTATTAGTTTGAGTGATTTAGATATGTTGAGTATGGTTTGTGGAAGAGTAGTAAATTGAGTGGTTTAGTGATGTTTTATTAAGAGGTGTGGTCCATCCAGAAGGTGTGTGGACGATCACGGTCTAAGCAAATTATTACAGAGACAAAATAAGGAATTTGCGATTGATCATGTATGTGTATTAGTGATCAACTGGGTGTGAAGTAGTTTTGTGAAGAAATGTGATTTGCGGTCGATCATTGTATGAGGGGTGGTTGAACTCGGTCAGTATAGACTGCAATGTTTTGAATTGTGGTCGATTAGGTGTAGTGGACGATCGACCAGTGTTCACAAAAATTATATAGAGTCAAATTCTCTGAATTTTGGGCAGCTGATCACCTGAAGGGTCTGATCGACCAAAAAGTTGAAAAGTTGCTAGAAATGAGTTGCGATGTTGTATTCTGATTTGAAGAAAAATATGTGGGTTCCATGTGGTTACCTTGCCTAGCACCACGACCTACTTAAGTAGGCAAAAGGGGCTATCTGTATAAAAAAGAATGAATGCTTGAAAGAATAGGTAGAGTTCTGGAGAAGAGGAAAGACTATGAAAGAGAGGGAGAAGTCTGATAGAGAGAGAAAGAGAGAGCTTCAGAGGAAGAGTTTATGAGAAAAGGAAAGAAGGCTATGAGAGAAAACAATTGGAGCTAAAGAAAGGGGAAATAGTTAAGAAAAGAAGAAGAGGAAGAAGAAGGAAAAGAGGAAAGAAAGCTTGGAGGAAATCTTAAGGAAGTGATATCTTTCAATTTCTTCAAAAGTAGAGGTAAGAAGTGTGCGTGTGTGTTTTTTCCATTTTGGGCTACATCACAAGAGATAGGGCTTGATTGTTCTTTGATGCATGTTCTTGATAGATTGTTGTTATTGTTAATCTATGAATCATGTTTGTTTATGAATAAGTTGATATTTTGAGGAAGTATTGATCTTGATAGGTTCTTTGACAAAGGTTAAGTGCTGAAGGCATTCTTTGCTTATGTTGCTCTGATGTTTATGGTTCTGTTAATTGGTTTTTTTTTTGGTCTGATAGTTATTGTTAAGGATATTTTGGTTTATTAATAGAATATGTTGATCTTGTTAATTAAGTTAGAAGTGATGCTCATATATCATGATGTTGGTTTAAGGATTTGTTCATTAAATTGAAAGATAATATGCTTGTTAAGTGAATTAATCATGTTGTGGTGTGTGTTTAGTAGATGTTAGGTTGTGATCATGCTATTACTTAGAGATGTATTATGTTGATATTGTTCTATGTTACAGTTAAGGATGTTGTTATTAAGAACAATTTGCCGATTTTATATGTCAATGACATGCTAGAAATATGATGAATTGTATGCATTCATACATGTTCATGCATCATAAATTGTAACATTCATTCCTTATGATTTCTAAAAGAAAACGAAAAGGGTTTGATTTGTGTTAAAGTTCACCGCTCACTCCTAATTTGTTAAAAAGAAAGAAAATGATTGAAGTTCACCATTCAGATATAAGTTCACCATGATGGATAAGTTCACCGTTACGGTATAAGTTGACTGATACGAAACCAGTTCACCATTATAGTTTAAGTTCATCATTGATCGAAGTTCATCATATTTTTCCTAAGCAAATAAATGTTAAGAAAAGAAAGAAAAATGTTTTATAACGTGCATATGATGTTCATTATACATTTAATTTCTTATTGAGCATTAGACTTATAGTTTAAGTCTTGTGATATAGGTAAGCAAAATACTAAGGAAAGGAGCAGTTGATGGAGAATTTGGGAGTGGTAGACCTTATGGCTGGCTAGGCTAAAAGATGATTGTAAAAGGGTTTTCAAATTGTAAAATGGTTATTGTTTTAAGTTAAGACATGTTTTCTAAGTTGTAAATGTTTTAACGAAAAGAATTTGTAAAGAGAGGTTGTTACTGTGTTTTTCTTACAGCATAGAGAAGTTGTATTTCTAGTTTTGCAATAGTGAATTACTCATACCGTTTGTCATTAATTTATCTCATATACATCAAATTGTTCATAGTTTTCTTATTTTTACTTTACTTGTATGTAACTTCCTGTAACGTCTTCTAGTGCTCACAGTACAATATTGTCTACTTTGAGACAAAACCCTTATAGTTTTGTTCGTGGGGTTAGCCCAAAATGCGTTATACTAGGTAGGAAGGAAAATCCTACTTATAAACCATGCATTTTCTACTCTCCCACGTGATGTGGGATTGTGCACCCTTATTTATATGGACCTGACCTTCACATGGACCATCTTGCCTTTTAAAGGGCAGGCTACAACAATCTTCTCCTCTTGGGAACCTGACATCCTCGTCGGTCACACTTCTGGTTGAGATTTGGCTCTGATGCTATTTGTACATCCCCTAGTGCTCCTAGTACAATATTGTCCGCTTTGAGTCGAAGTCTGCATGATTTTGTTCTTGCGGTTATCCCAAAACGCATTGTACTAGGTTGGGAGGAGAACCTTACTTATAGAGCATGCATTTTCCACTCTCCCAAATAATGTGGGGTTGTGCAGCCTCATTGACATGGGTCGGACTCTCACATGGGTTAATCTACCAATGAGGTCCCTAGACTTTGTAATCAACTGTGATTTGTCATATGAAGAAATATCAATTCAAATTCTAGATTCTAAAGAAAAAGAATTGAGGAACAAGAAGATTTTGCTTATAAGTGTGTTATGGAGAAACCAGAACTTTGAAGTAGCAAACTTAGGAAAGAGAAGAGGAAATGACAAAGGTCTACCCAAGACTCTTCAGGTAATTGTTTAAGTTTTGAGGACATAATTTCTTTTAAGAAAGGGAGATTGTAGTATACTAGGGTTTGTTATTTTCAAAATTTGAATAAAAAATCAAATTTCCCCCAAATCTAGAAACAATTCTAACAACCCTAACCTTAATTTGATGAAATAACTTGATAATCTCTCTAGCTCCATGAAGAATACGAGCTGAACGGGATTTTTGAAATTCAACAGCTTCAATCTGTTGAGTGGTATCCAATGTATACTCGAATTTTGGGAAGGTTTCAGTTGTAAATCTCCTTTGTATATAGGAGTCATGGTGAAGGAGAAAACTTACATATAAGAAGTGATGGACTACGGGTCCATTCCATTATTAATAAAGGTTCCAAGATTAGCATGAAGAGAATGAAGGTCAAACATAGGTTGAAGTCCAAAGACAATTGTGGAATATTTGATGGACTTGCCAAAAACTATCTTCTTTCTGACCTTTGACAAATGTTTTACTATTTTTGGCTTTCCAAACGATGTCATTTCAAAAAGAGTGCTTCATAAAGATTGTAGCTGACTTCCTAAGTTTTCTAGAATTGGTTTGATCGATAAATTGGGAGTTCATTTGCTATGGCAAAAGCCCACAGAACCGAGTGCAAAAATTAAGGAAATTCCAAGTGTCCAAGCTAGGAGGCCAAGGAAGTCTATACATGGAAACCATTTAAGTGGCTGAGCACCAACATAGAATAGCTACCAAAAGACCTCTGGACTTAGAGAAGAAGAAAAGAATAGATTAATTAAATATTCTTTAGTTAATTAACCTAGTTTCTACTAAGTACAAAATCAAATAACTTATTTATGAGCCGATTAGGGTTATTGTTGCTTAATTAGTTTATTATTATTTTATAGTTAGCAATTGGCTATTTAGAGTCACCCTATGTACATGTTTAAGGGAGTTCAATTTAATAATAAAAAAGCTTTAACTTAATTTCGAAATTGGAGTAATTCCTTTTTCAACATTTGGTGAGTTATAACCAAAGTTCCCCCTCGTGTGCATTATATAACGGGATTAAGGTTACTTGTAAGTTGAGTAGCCTTTCTTATTGGCATTCGCATTCGCATTCTTACTTCTTGGAGAAAGAAGATGTGAAGTGGTGTTGATGCACCACGAGGTTCTATCACCAAGGCCCAAGCCAAAAGGCTCATTGTTTATTTAACTAGCTGTTATTTTTCAGGGAACACTATGCTAGATGGTATTGAAGAGGAACCTAGGCATGAGGAAAAGGAGGCACCAAGACATCTACTCACTTGGATTGATGATGCATTCCCTCGGCTTGTCCACAACACCCGCAGCCAATTTGAAGTTCAAAGCTCCGAAGCGAAGTTGGACCTTTAGGTGTGAAATATGTTCTTTTCTATTTTGTCATGTTAGTTGAACTTATGTTTTGTCGAGCTACTAGATTATTGGTTTGTTTGGTTAATTTTTAGGTCATTATAAACCAGTTTTTATTGGAGTGCTCGGCTAGCATGTTAGCTGAGCACTCATGCCCAATCTTGGGTGCACAAGGGCATTTTTGTAATCTTGCATTAGGGCATTCTTTGGAGGGGTACTTATCACCCTTAATGGTGCCATGGTCTGCAGTTTTGTCTAATCCTAAAGCTACAAGTTAAACCTATTTTTAGAGTTCTCTCCTAAAACCCCAACCGGAGTTCTTGTCAACGCCTAGCCAAGACTCGACTTCAAGCATTCTCATCCTCACATTCTACCATTCTTGGAGGAAGAGTCTTATACTAAGTTCTCCCAATACTTCCTTAGAAGTATTATTCTAGAGAGGAGATCCAGAAGCTTGGTGGAAAATGAGTTGGAGAGGCTTTTGCACAAGAGTCCATTGAAGTCGTGGTTCAGGGTTCTATGGAATTCGCAGACCAACTTGTAAGTTCATAACTGTTCGATTTGTTCTATTTAGAATTTGGTTATGTAATTTTGAGGGTATGACCTCCTCTGGATTGTTGTGAATTAGATGTATTATTGGTGAACTTTGGAGTTAAGTTCATGACTTTGTGCATCATTGTTTAAGAATGGAGTTAAGTTCATAGAGTGTTGTTGTGTGCATATCTCCCGTTCCTTTATGTTTTTGACTGTGAAATTCAGACTGAAGCTATTTCATTAGTTTTTTTCTTCAACCGCTGCAAACTTGAAAGTCATTGGATGCCTACATTAGAAGTTATACCTATTTGAATTTTAGTCCGCGGATTTTGTCCTAGCCATGAATGATTATCTTCATTTTGGGTTCCTTGCAATTTGAGGTGCATCAACTGGTATTAGAGCCTAAGTAGCTTATTTGTGCAGCTCTGTGATTCTAATTTGTGTAGAAAATGAGTACAAGAAGTGATGCTCACTATAACCATAATAAAGAGACAATGCCTAGCTCAAGCTCACCCACCGAGAAAGAACAAGAACAAACCGAGAATAACTTAAAACATCAACTTGATGAATTAAAGGAGATGTTTCTAAAACTACAGCAAAGTCGAGAGGAGTCCTCTAGTGGACATGTGAGATAACCATGAACTCTTAGGCCTAGGAGAAGGTTAAACACTTCTAATGATTCAAGAGTCCGAAGTGAGAGTTTGTTTGAAGAAGATGAAGAAGAAATCGATGATGAAGAATCTCTAAGTCCGAGAAGAAAATCACATGGCGAAGATGATATGAATCATGTTAAAGTCTCCATAGCCCCTTTCTTATTGGCTTCAACATTCTTACTCCTTGGAGGAAGAAGGTGTGAAGTGGTGTTCAACTTTCCAAAGGCGCGTCCTCAACAAAACATCCATATGGGAGTATTCATCACAATTAATTCTATTTATGGTGAAAAATTTTCTATCAATCATATTTCCTAATTCGTGGTGGATATTTACAAAATTTTTGAAGGGATATTTTCTTATTGCATCCAAGAAGGCATGGTCAAAATCCAGCTCAAAAGCTTCTTAAACAAAGGAGTTACAAGCTTCCAAAGTTGAACTTTCCAAAAGTGATTCACGACCAAAATAAGGAAACTCAAAGATTAGGTCGACCAAATCAACTGCTCAGTCAACCGATTAATCGACCGATTTTTAGAGTTGCCACTATCCTATTTTTAGGTCAAGCTGCTCAACCGTTCCGTCACTCCAGAAAACAACCTCTGTTGCTTAATCAACATCTTTCAACACTTCAACAGCATAGTCTATAGGTTATTTCTTTAACCCTTCCGCTGGTGCATCAAGGAGCTTAAAGTCTCTGCACTGCTTCTACCTCCAACCACTAAATCGCTCTTTGTCAACCTCCATAGCAAAGAAACACTCATTGTCAGAGCCCCTGCACGACGAAGCCCTTTCCATCGGTGACGACTAGTGTTGACGAGCAGGGCAGAAGGAGTTATTTCATCACAACTCTCTATCTTTTTTAGAAGAAGAAGGTGAAATTATGAAGAAGAGGAAGAATATCAATTTATTTTATGTTGGAGTGAACTAGTTCTCCCTAGACCAGACTAGCATCTGAACCGAACTGAACTGAATTGAACCTGCTGACCGAACCCGATCAGGTTCAAATTCAATCTAATTTCTCTCAACTTTGATCTGTTTAAGAATTTATGGATAATGAGTTTCTGCTTAATTTCTTTCAAGGGAAAATTGTTATAGAGGAATTTAACCACTATTAATTCTTTAGACAAGCTAAATTATTCGAAGGCTCAAGAAACCCCAAAAACTAGGAATCTAGGTAAGTAAAGATACAAGTTTTTTAACGTTTTGGTCATCGGTTATACATCACAAAACATATTTTTATTTAATTTATTTCTACAATTTTATTCTAGTATTTTAATCCTGATAGTTTAAATGCACAAGTATGATTAAACATTGACATAAGATTAAAGAAAGATAAAATTGGTAGGTCATCGTACATACTAGTATGAATGTGTGAATCTGATGGAATTAACGAAAAACATGATGAGATGACTAATGGATATGTGGACACATGAAAATTTTGAGATGTCTAATAAAAGTTTGAACGCATGGTAAAGTTGGAAAATGAGTTCCAACTAGTATGTAACTTTAAGCAAATAAATTTGTTAATTCATGGAATTAATTTAATTATGCATATACTTTTACTTACTGAGTTTATCTCACTCCTAGTTTTGTGATGTGAGTAAATTTTTAACTGAAAAAGAATTTGGGCTACTGAAAGGATATTCCAGAGGCAGATGAGCATACAGAGAAAGACGACATTAGGTTAGAGGAATAATTTCTGTTTAGTTTCACATCATTTTTAATAAATAAATTCTACTGAAATTTTAAGGATATTACATAATTGGATATTTTCTTGTAATAAACTCAATTTGACATTTTAAATAAAATTTTGAATGATCTTTTGTATTAGTTTAGTTGTCAAATGAAATTTTATTTATTACAAGTATTTTAATATGGTTGTTTAATGAAGGTATTTTATTAAATAGGAGTTGTTTAATGTTTTAAATAACAATGAATTAAATAAACGTTTCCTAATGAGTGATTTTCTTGCTCAATTAATGCTTTCAACATTACAAATTTGAAATTAAGTTTTTACATTGACGTAATTAAACCAAATTTGTTAATCGATTTGAGAAAAATTTTAAAGTTTTGAAATTTTGGAAAAATAAATTTTAGAACGTTACACTTTCTATTAGGGTACAACAAATTTGGAATAGTGAATTCCTAACAGGACACATCACTTGTATGCACTAATTAATAGGGGTGGAAATGATTCGGTTCGATTTTGACATTAAAAATTGAAACTAAACTGATGACATCGAGAAACCGTCGGCTTTTAGTTTCCATAAGCTGAAAACTCTTAGAATCTGATAGGTCAAGCTGCAGGTTTTGATGGGCGATTTGCTTTCAATTAAAATCAGCAGATTTGGGGGTAAAAATTAGTGTATTTTTTGAAGAATTACTCGTAATTTTGGAGAATTACTCATCATAATCATTATATATTTTTATTAAAATTTAATCATCAAGTCAAAAAGTTTATTCACTGCTTTTAACAAATTAATCTTAAAGATACAAACCTTAAAATAGTCGCGTGAGACAAAATAGTTTTGAAAATATCACTTTGTTTGCTGCCATTATAAAATCATCTAAATCTATAAAAAAAAATAATTGGAATAACATCTAAAAAAACTAATATTGAATAGAAAAAATATAAATAATTATACATTTTTCAAATTGTGTTGCTTCTTCCAATGATTCATAAATACTTGTAAGCCTACTAGAATCACGAATTCAACTTTGAAGGTAGATGAGACTTTCTACAGTTTTTGGAGCTAAGAAACTCCGAAAAGAATCTAACACTTGACCACCACATTTGAATGCTGATTCTAAGACAACTATCAAAATATGAATAACAAATATATATCTTGCTATTTTACTCAAAGTTGGATATTTTACAGTGTGCATTCTCTACCAACTCAATATATCTATATCGGTTGAAAAACTTGTTTTCTAGACAATTAATTTTCAATTTCATTTCTATTGGGAAACTCATCTTCATTGTTCAATTCTACAGGAAATGTAAACTCAAACTCGTCCTTATCTAAATTTTCATGAGTAATATCAACCACAATCCAAGAAGTAGAAGCTTATTCCATGTTATTTGATGGTAAATCTATTTTGTACTTACAATACAACCTTTTAACTGTATGTTCTAATTCCATTATCAACTCATTGGTTATTTTCAATCCATTCAATTTCATTAGGCAATGTTTCACAAACTTCAGTTTATATCATGGGTCAAGCACAATAGTAACATACGTAAAGTGATTAACTTTATTGAAATTTTCCCAATACTTTTCATACTTGTGATGGTTCTTAGTGATAAGTTATCATTTGAAGCAAATTTCTAGATAACTTTATGAAGGTTACATATTTATGAAAAAAAATACATTGGCAGTAATATGTAAAGTCGACGAAATTTTTAATGTCATGCCATGAAATATTTTCAAGAATACTATGAATTGAAGAATGACACACCAATCTTCATTAGAGGGAGGAGTTTTTACATTATCATCTTCAAGAAATTTTTATATATATTGACTATCATATTAACTCAATTTTGTAAAAGCTTTTTCAAACCTTTCAGGAGTATCCAACATTAAGTATGTTGGGTTCCATCGATTTGAACTCAATTTGTAAGAAACACGTTACTTTTGCATGTAATGTTCGCACTTCCCACACATGCTTTAAATTTTTGCATTCTAGAAGAAGAAAGACTTGAAATATTTCATAGATTTGTGAATCTTCATCATAAAATCATTATGCTCTTTTAGGCCATTGTAAACAATCAAATTTATAATATGAACAAAACATCTAACGTGTATAAACTCTCCATGCAGTGTCAAATCATCTAGTTTTTAATTATCAAAACCAAATGATTCAAAGCAACTTCATTAGTAGAAGCATTATCAACAGTGACAATCAAAACTCTCTCTATCCCTTAAATCCAACAACTCCATAATCATAGTAATAGTTTTTCATTTATGCTTGGGAATGACACAAAAACTAGTAATTTTTTTTACAAAGACCAATTTGTGTCAATGAAATGAGCAGTCATTTATATTATGTATAGAAGTCCATGTATAAGTGGTTAAACATATTATTCCAAGCAATTGGGAAAAAAATCTTCAAATTACTCTTTTATTGTACATATAGCTTGAAAATATCGTTCGCAACAGTTTTGAGATAAAGAAGACTAAATTTTGGCTCTAGCTCATTTGAGTAACTAATGAAACCTTTTTCATCACCAACATTAAAAGGTAATTCATAAATCACAATCATTCTAGCAAGTGTATCTCGACATCTTTCTGCACTAAATGATTTTATAGTTAAAGAACCAACCTTACTTGCTCTCCTCCTATCTATTTTTTACGAAACTATAATATTTTTTGTATCTCGTCTAAACTAGCCAATAATTGCTTACAATTACTAATATGTTTTTTTTAAGTTTGAGGTCACATTTCTTACTGGATGATAAACATTCGAATTTCCACAATAATTGCAAGTTGCTTGAGGGTTATCAACTCTATTAGTTCTACTCTAGTGAAGTAATTCAATGCTTTACATGTTTTGTTTCTTTTTCTATTATTATTCATATCACTTTCCATCATAAGATGAAAAATGTAAAATTAAACAATTACAAACACTCAACACTAACCAACACTAATCAAACACTAAATTTGATCAGATGTACATCTCAACAAAGAGAATAGGCAAATTTTTGATTTTGATGTACACAATACACCTCAACACTAACCAGTAACCAAACCTAGATTTAGATCGGATGTATAACATGTAAACAGCCAACACTAACCCAACATCTAATATTCGGATTTTGAAACACAATGATTTCAAATATGCATGTACACATATTCGATGAACCTGTGTAAACTGTGTAGTTCACCAATTAAGGCTGCTTCCACTAAGTGCGAGTTAGGGTTGTTGGCTACATTGGAAAGGAGACGACGATGGAAAAAACACTCGGTTCATTTTTTTCTTTTCAATGCTTTGTTTGTAAATCAATTATAACAAGTTAATTATGGGTCAAGACAAACTCATACAGTACGTGATTGTTGTGTTTTAACAATTAACTTAACTTGAATTGTTAGAAAACTCTGAAACAAGTCTATCTTTGAGAATGTATTTAGAAGTTACAATATTATAAACTTGTTATTAAGGTATCTATCATAATAATTAAATTTTGTTTGTGTCTCACAGAAAAGATACAATGCAGGAAAAATGATGGAATAAAATTATAGATTTTTTCCATGTGTCTATGGTGGTAACGAAGGAATTAGTGTTAGTTATTCATTTTTCCTTTCTGTCTTTATGTTATGTTATCACAGTATTTAGAAATTGCAATCTTTAGAGAAATATAATGCATAAAATTATATTTTAATTTAGGGAAAATGAAAAATCAACCATTGTACTTTCTTGTCAATGATAAGTCAACCACTAAACTATTTTTGCTAACAAATTAAATACTAAACTATGAGAAAATGTCTCCCGCAAATATCATTGTCACGTTTGTCTTTAAACGTATTGACTTCGGTTCGCAGTGGATCATTTACTAATCCATCGTGGCTCGTTATTTTTAAAAATAACATTATTATATTGAAGGTTCGCCGCAGATTGGGACATGATCTGCAACAGATTGACTACAATCTGCCGCGGATCGTCGTGCGTCGTTCTGTGTTCCTATGCCTAAGACTCGATAAAGCGCTTCGACGAGTTCACCGCGAACCACGAAATACTCAGCCATGCTTGGTACAATGTTGGAGTGAAGCTTCACAGCGATGCTCTGAGTGTTAAGTCCTACGGTTTTCTTATAGAGCAAGGTGAAGTTTTTGATGTTCATAAATTTAGGAGCTAGAAAGAGGAGAAAGAGTTAGAGGCTAGGTTTTAGCCATTGTTGTAATAGTTACAGGAACACGTTCATCGTAGAAAGGAACTCCGAGCACTCAGAGTCTTGTAACTGTACTGACAATGGCCGAAATGTAGCCTCCAACTCTTTCACCTCTTTACTGCTACCAAATTTATGAACATAACAAATTTCATCTTTGCTCGGCAGGAAAACCGTAGTACTTAACCCACAGAACATCGTCGTTGAGCTTTACTCCAATATTTACCAAACGTCCCCAAGGATATCGTACTTCGGGGTCAACTCACCGGACCGCACCGTCAAGTCTTATATACTAGGGCACAGGCACTGGAAAACACTCGCATACATCGGTTGAGGGCTGCCTGCCAAGAAGGATGTGCGTGGCAGATGCATGCCTAAAAAATGCAAGGTGAAATGTTGTTTTAAATAAAGTCCTATAACGACATTCACATTTGCTCGAGAAAGATGGAAAGTCGACATGCCTCTGCAAAATGGGTGTCCAGCTGATCATCAGTTTTAGATGCGACACTTGTATGCAAGGAACATTAGATAATGTCATTAAGTGAGCAAATGTACAATGATACATAAATGAACTGTGTGTCGAAACCATATATACATCATCTACAACAGTTTATTCGAGGCAGATAGTTTGATGTTCCTAAGGAAACAATACAAATGCTTGATGTGGTTAGATCACAGTAATTCTTCGTGCACATATATATTATATACTTGTAATGGAATTGGTCATTTGTTTTGCATCTATAATGCACATGTGCATGATATGGTTGTAATTGAATTGATAAATTGCATCTGTAATACACATATGTACGATATTGTTATAATTGAATTGATAAATTGCGTCTATAATGTACATATGCACGATATGTATATTCACTTATGCCAACTCATTTATTTCTTTTATCCAATAATTTTCCTAATTTCTTTTCCATTCAAATAAATAAATTTCTATACACAAATTATATACTTTACCCTTTTATATAGTCTACTCGAACTCCCAATTTAATCATAACATCGTCTAACGACGTTATAGTTCCAATTTGACTATCCAACTTCATTCCTTAATTGAATTCTTTGCTCGAAAAATTCTAATTTCATCGACTTTGACTAGTTGACCAAATTTGCATACGTGGCCGCTACATGACAATTCGATCAACTTCTTCAACGCTATGACCGATTTTCAATGCGAAAAATTTACACGTGGAATTCCTTATTTAAAAATTTCACGGCTTTTACAATACCACACCACACCACACATTGCACCACAATCCACACTTTTGTTTGGGCCTATTTTTGGGTCAGTTTTTTGGTATTATTTTACCCAATTAAATTGGTTTAAATTTTATATAATAATTGAAAATATTTAGGTATAACATTTTGACCGCAAAGTTAATATCTAAATTTTTAGATAGGTATCTCAACTTAATTAAAAATTAGTAGACAGTTGGATTTAGATTTTCAGACTTTTGGACTTTAATCGGTGTAAGATCACTTCTAGGTAAGGATTTATTTTATGCACTGCATTGCATAATTTTTATAAAGTAAATATTTTGAGACTTGTCTCATATTAAAACGACGCATCCATTTTATGACCGTTGGAGTTTTATATTATATTTTATTTTCACTGTACACATTTAAATTTAGCATGCATATTATATTTTGGATCAATTCAATCGTGTGAACCGAGTACAATTGACTCGATTTCGGGTTTGTTTTCTTTTATGCACATTTGACGTGTTAGAATGTGTTTGTTGTTGTTAAAATGGGTAATAGGACAATTGTATGTGTTATGTCCTTGTGTTTCGAATCCCTAAACCTGATCAGGGTATTTATTTGGCTTTCGCGATCTCTGAGCATTGCTTTTATTCTGTTATATGCCAATGGCATGGTGTGCAAAGTGTCCATGAGTGGCTAAATTGTCACTGTGATTTTTAATTATATACAACAAGAGCTTATTTTAATTACGTATCACATATTAGTGGATGATTTCAAACACATGCCCTTTTGCATACATTTTTTTTAAAGGAATTTATAAAATGTGAATTTTAAATTCATGCATGGTTAAACAACATTTTAATTAAAATTGATGAATGCAATCCCGATTAAGTTTAGTCAACTCACCTCAATGACACATTTTAGGATTTAATCAACCAGATTCTTAGATACTAAGTCAAGATTAGACCTAGTGGAGTTTATTTAATTTCCATAATTTTAATAATTATTCTTGAGAGACCATTTTGTGAGTTATATTTTATTGGATAACTGTACTCTCCTAATTTAATTTCCACATAGTTATTTTATTTTGGATTATATCACTATGCTATATGATATTACTATTGAATCTGTTAAACCCATGTTATCGAGCCTTGGGTTAAAATTTATATTTTAAGGCTTCTGCTGCCAATTGATAAATTTAAAGTAAAATGGGTCAGATGATTTTGTCCTTTGGGCCGGGTCATTCCTTGTGCTATCTTGGGTCCCTTGCAGGTTGTGACAAAATTTTTGGTATCAGAGCCAGATTCTATCTTGAAAGGTGATATCAATAAGATAGATAAATAGTAATATACAAGGATTTACAAGTACAATGCCCAACAAAAAAAGTAAAAAAATTAATTTGCGCTAATGTGTTGCTAGAAAGACATCTTGAGGTTGTCCGCTGGTTGATAAAGGCATCTCTCTAATCGGACACGGTTAATTTAGAGTGGTCTGAATTTAATTAGAGGTGATAAGGAGTACACTTAGTAAATGATTAGAAACAACATTTCTGAACATCTGAGTCTGCGAACTCTTCTGGGTTCTGGGTGTGGCTTTATAAAGTTTGAACTAAGAAACCTATTATAGAAGGAAATCCAAAGCCTCGGTTTCCTTTAAAAATTCAATGCTTAATCTGTCATATTTGGAATATGTTAGTCTAAGCTAAAATCTTGCATTTGAAAACTCTAATTTGAAAAATGTTGGTGAAAACTTCTAATGAGTCTTTGTATTTTACAATTCAGTATTAATATAAGGTTCTGTGTAGGTAGTTGGAAATATTTGGACCAAAGATTTTAGTTGTTTAAGTTATAGGATGATTTCAATACAGAGTTCTCTAAAAGTAACTTGCATTAAAACCACATGGGATGAGATTATAAAGCATTTTTAGGCTGGTGTTTATGGGTAGAGCTAACCTTTGATGCCAAAAATTGGTTAAGGTTGATACAAAGGAATTTGACCGCCATTAGAGTTCCGTTGTAGTATTTGGTTGGGTTTGCTACCTTTTATTTTGAAAAGATAGTTGAAGTCTGGTGGAAATCTCTTAGGTTGGATTACCCGTTAGATATGATGACATGGAGCCAATTTGAGGCAACTATTACAACGTTAGGCATCACCAAAATATGATAAGTGTATATTATGATTTGGAGCAGGAAAGTGTGACTATAGAGAAACTAGAAAATTCCCTAATTTTTGAGTACTCCCAGGAATAGGAGATATGAAATATATCTTGTTGACCGATTTGCTACCCTTATTATTGGCGGGCATAAACTATCGGTTGATCTGATAGTTATACCTATGGATCAATTGATGTAATCTTATGTATGAATTGGTTGAACCTATATAAAGCTGAGATTGAGTGTTATTAGAGAAATTTTACCCTTACACTGGAAGATAGAAAGATCCTAGAGCATTCATGTAATACCCGTATGTTTCTTATTAATGTTGTTCTACGAGCCTGTTTGGGTGGTTGGAAGAAATTGGAGCCTTACAGAAGTATTTTTACTATTAGCAGTAACCTTGTTATGGTCAAACATTATTCTAATTTGTTAGTGGTTTGTAATTGCCCTAATGTTTTTCTTGAGGATCTGTCTAGTTAGCCATCTAACCGCGAGATTGAGTTTTGTATTGATTTTGGTACCCGAAACTACTCCAATTTCAATTGCTTCATACCGTATGGCTCTTCCTTAATTGAATGAATTGAGAGTTCAGTTGAATGTTTTGTTACAAAAATGCTTTAGTGGAAATAGTATTTCACCGTGGGGTGCACCAATTTTATTTACAAGGAAGTAGGATGGTTCGCTTCGCTTGTGCATTGATTATCAAAAATTGAATCATGTGACAGTTAAGAACAAATATCTCTTGTCGATGATTAATGACTTATTTGATCATCTTTGAGGATCTATGTACTTCTTGAATATCTATTTGAGATCTAGTTATTATCAATTGAAAATGCGTGTAGATGATATTTTGAAAACACCTTTTCAGATTCAATATGGACATTCTGAATTTATGTTGCTTCCATTTAAATTTACTAATGCACTAGTTGTTTTTATGAATATCATGAATTGAGTCTTTCGGTCATATCTTTACCAATTCATGGTAGTCTTTATCAATGATATCCTCATATATTCTAAAACTCTGGATGATCATATGGAACATCTAAGAATTGTTCTTCAGTCGCTGAGGGAACATTAGTTATATGTCAAACATGAAAAGTGCAAAATTTGGATAACTAAAGTGAAATTCCTTGGCCATGTTCTTTCTTGAATGGAATTTCCATTGATTCATCAAAAATTGAAATTGTGTTAGATTGGAAGCCACCTAAAAACATTACTAGAGTGTGTAGCTTTTTGGGTCATGCTGGTTATTATCATTGATTTGTTCAAAATTTTTCTTCTATTGTTATGTCATTAATGCAGTTGACCAGTAAGGATGTGAAATTTATTTGGAATGAAAAGTGTCAAGCAACTTTTGATGAACTCAAGCAAAGATTGACTCCTGCTGTAGTTGTGGCAGTATCTGTTGAGAGTTTTCCTTATGCAATTTATACTAATGGATCAGGAGTTGACTTGGTTTGCGTTCTGATGTAGCAGGACCAAGTTATAGCTTATGCATCTTGGTAGTTAAAGATGCATGAGCGAAATTGCCCCTCTTAACTTGGTCTTGCAACTATTATTTTTGCCTTAATGATTTGGTGGAGTTACTTGTATGATGCCAAATTCGATTTATTTTCAAATCATAACTGTTTAAAGTATCTCTTCTGACAACGTGATTTGAATTTGTGACAACGCCATATGATTGAGTATATGGAAGGCTATAACTTCACTTTGGAGTATCATCCTTGAAAAGCTAATGCTATAGATGATGCCTTGAGTCATTATTCTCAAGGACCTCTTTCTTGTCTTGTTTTGGAAGTTTGGAAGAGATGTTTGATTATTGGGAATTATGAGTTACAGTACTAGGGCGGTGGTCATATGGTTCGAGTATTTAATTTAGTAACGACCCCTACACTTTTACAACATGTGAAAGACTTGCAAAAGTTTGTTAATGAGTTGAAATAAAGATTTGTGAAGATTCAAGGTGGTGAGTATTTTGACAGTTGGGTAATCAGTTCTGATGGATTCCTATTCTTCACAAATCAAGTTGTTGTTTCTAATTATTTGGATTTGAGGCAAACAGTTTTAGCAGAAGGCTAACACTCCAGATTTTCTATTCATTCCAGCAATACAAAAATGTATCTGGATCTGAAGCATTAGTATTTATGAGTTGGAATTAAATGGGATGTAACTAAGTATGTTTTGGAGTGTTTGACTTGTCAACAGATTAAGGGTGAGCATCAAGGACCAGCAGGGTTGTTGTAGTCTTTGCCTATCCTTGAGTGAAAATGAGGTAAGATTACTATTGATTTTGTTACCGATTTGCCTTCGGCAGTGCATGAATTTGATGTTGTGTGGATGATTGTTAATAGATTGTCGAAGACTGCACATTTTATTCCAATCAGAATGGACTCACTTTGATGAAGCTGAGTAAGTTTTATATCGAGGGCATTGTTCGTCTTAACGGTATTCCCTCGAGTATTGTTTCTGATAGAAATCAAAAAATTTACTTCAAAATTTTGGAGATCCCTTTAGATGCTTTAGGCATGGAACTTAATTTGAGTACAACACATCATTCTCAGACAGAGGTCAGTTTGAGCATACTATTCAGATTCTCGAGGATATGTTCATATCGGGTATTCTGGATTTAGGAGTCAGTTTGATCAATCATTTGTCTTTATTGGAGTTTGTTTATAACAACATCTATCAGAGAAACCCTCAAGAATCCACTAAAGGGAAACCTCTAATTTCAATTCAATACTCAAAGTTCAACAACCTAAAAAACACCTTAACCCTAAATCAAATAACCAAAATAATGATAAAAATGTAAATATATCAAAGTTTCTGAGTTAAACAATTAAAATTAACAACTAGGGCGGCGCTCATGGCACATCATCCTCCCAGGGTTAGGAAGGATTTGATCTCAAATCTAATGGATCCTTTAACTTCTTTTCTAAGCTTGCTATCTGGATGAAATGGGTGAAAATTATGTTCCCTTCCCTTTAACTTGCCACAATCTTCTTTTCCACAACTGCATAGTGGTAGTGGAACCTTCGAAATAATATCACTTATCAAAGTGGCTGAGAATGTGTAGCATTTGAAAGAGCCTGAAATCTTTCCTTTGAGTAGACCAACAACGCTCAAACTCTTCTAACCCTAATTGTGATTTACGCTAATGGTCTTGTAGAAAACCATTATTCGCTTCTATTAATAAGAATGAACCATTCAAGAAATCATTTTGAAATGTGCTAGCTAACTCCTTTGAACTTTTTTGATATTTTGGATGACTTGTTTGTGCTTCAAGTTCTCTTTGAAGTCTCATCAAAACTAATGGCTCTATCTTAGCCAATACTGGAGGCATAAGGCATGGCACATTCTCCATTTTCTTAGGCACGTGTGTAGATGAATTGATGAAATCTAAGTCTACTTTCAAATTGGGAAAAACAACATTTTCTCCACGTTTTTCTTCTTTTTCAATGATTGTTCATAAATTTGAAATCATTTCAAATAGTGCAGCATCATGAGGAAAAACAATCTAAGCGACGAACTTTCTTCTTCTCAGGAATATTCTCCCAAAGATTCTTCAACCATTACTTCAAGACCTTGTGTCTGCAAAGGTTGAGCACATGCAAACCTTTGTGTCTCTGCGATACTACCAAGTTGATGAGAAATATTTTTCATAGTGGATTTTGCATCGATGAGTATGGCTTATAGACTTTGTGAAGGAGTAGATCCCTTCCACTTTTTCCTTTGCTCTGGTTCATAGTTTCTCAATGGTGGCACAAACAAAAGTGACCTCAAATATTTTGGAGCATATCTCATTCTCATGAATTTTTTCATCAGGTCCCAAGTGTTTATAGCCTCATCTCCATCTCATCTTCCATTAATATTTAAGCATGTCCACAACAATGAAGCTTGTCCCTTGTGTCTAGAAGCAACAAGTTTCAGTTTGGTCTTAACTAAAAAATAGTACCTTAAAAAAATCTCGTCAACCTCTTCTTCCAACTCTATACAATCATCTTCCCAATCTGCACATCTAAAAGACAGAATAGAAATATTTAAGCCTTTGTCTTATGCAATGTAGTCCTCAGCATACATAAATCTTCTAGTCATCGGGTAAAATTAGAGAAAAACTCACAAGTAAAGAATCGAAATAAGCTATGATATCAAATGATGCATTTCGAGTGACTTTCAAAATCAAGTAGGCGACAAGTAGCAAAATTCTGGTCGACCAGAAAATAAACAGGTTTGAAAATGTTGCTTCTAATTGAATTGCGGTTGTGCTGATGAACAGTAGCAGAAGACCAGTCGTGGTAAAATTCTATGTTTCGTAACTTTTTAGGGAAAAATTCTAAACCAAGCCTTGACCCCAAATTTCCGAGGACTTACTTCACCACGATCAAAACTTCTCTAAAAAACCCTAGAATAATAACTCCAATATTCAACAAAAAAAAAAGAATCCATAGCTTAACGAATAAAAGAGAATCAAAGATGAGTTAGGAAAAATCGCTCTCGTTCTAACCCAAAAGCTGGTTAGATGGACATTTCACTAAACTAACACACTTAAGCTCACCAATCTTGAATGACAAGATAATGATTCTGAGAGGTAACTCTCAAGAACTCACTAGAGAGAAACCTCTAATTTTAATTCAATACTCAAAGTTTAACAACCTAAACGAAAACCCTAACCATAAATTAAATAGCCAATATAATGGAAAAACTATAAATATATGAAAGTTATGAATTAAACAATTAAAACTAAAACAAAATTAAAAACTAAGGCAAGGCCCGTGGCACATCAGTAGGCGTTTGCGGAAGAATAAGAGCCTATTGGGGATGTGACATGTGTGTCTGTGATAGCAAACTTGTCCGCATAAGGATATTAAAGGATAAAACATCATTGTTTTGGATAAGTGAAATACATTAAATAAGGGAACCACAAGAGTGTAGGCGTCTACAAATTGAAATGCTTATGTAATGAATAGTGAATGTGCGGGAGCGCAAGTATCTGCGGGAGGGATTTTATCCATGGGGTGATGTGTAATGACCCTGTAACCTTGAGAACACCTTTAAGTATTTATGGCCAAAGAACAATTCCTTCATAAGTTCTTAGATTGTCTTCCTTCACACATGGCTTGCTAGAACCTCAACATGTACTCTCATTATGAGCAATATTCAAAATCCATGAGTTGATATACAAAGCTTGTCATCCTTGGAAATATAATCTTTGACTCGGTGCATTGGCCACTAATCTCAACTTTCCTTTCTTGTATTTGATCATACATACAAAATATTCTAGCAACTCATTCTTGGACAATAATACAAAATTAGGCAAGTAGTATTTGAAACAGCAAAACAATTGAATATCAAAATTATCCTTGTTGCCATAAACGTCTTGTCCAAGAATCAAACTAATATTATGACATATCAAAATTCTGCTCACGATACAATATATTATTCTAGCCCCAAAATAGCAATTAAGTTCATCACCAAGATTTAACAAGATCAATGACGACCCTCTTTTTCTATGCATGCTAACAATACCATACAAACTTGAATTTCCATCATAATTAAAGAGAGCATCCTTATCATAATGTTTACCATAATAGTATTGCCGTAGAAACAAATCAATGTCTTTGTGAGATAGTAAAATCTTCCATTCTATGTAATATGCTCTTCTTGTCTTAAAATAATAATCAAATCCAATACCAAGATTCTTTAAGACCAAGAACAATCCAATAAGCTAACCATAAAGGAACTTCCATAAAAAATATGGAGAACAATGTTACCAACAAGATTACCATATCCAAATACCATGCCAATAATAGAAGAAGCTTTAATCCATCAAACTCTAAAAATCCATGTAACACCCTGACTTTTTAAGTTGGATAATTATTGGGGTATTACCAATGATGTTTTAGAGCATTAAGTCTAGGGGTATTCTCGTTATTTTTCCCCGTATACGTGAGGTAACTAAACGATGGGTTGTTAGGGCATTATGTTGCGTATTTATACGTGTCATTTTATGACGTGTGTTGCTAGGGTAAGTGTTATGGGATGCAAGTTAAGTAGGAAAAAGGGTGAGGAAAGGCTGTTCTTGGCCTTTCAGATGCCTGTGGATGAGTTATGTCATCCGCACGTGCATTGCGTGGCGTTCATGTACTTTGGGACGCAGCGAGGATGAGAAATTGCCTCCTAATTGCATCTGCAGCCTGATTTTCAGATGCATACAGACGAGTTGCGGATGAGAGATGTTGTCTGTAAGTGCATTCCACGTCACCCTTAGCCTGGGGACGACTCATGACACTATTTTGCGTCCTTACTTCACTGTGTAGTGGAGTTACGGACGATGTGGATGCAAGTAGTGTCGTCTGCATTGAATTATCTGAATCCTAGACAGTTTTAGACGAGTCTAGATGATTGCGGACGTGGATTAGCTACGTTCGAATTGTCTCTGTCCGATTTTTTGGACACATTCGGACGCTTGCGAACGCTACGAGCTGACGCCATTTTGCGTCCAAATGTCTCCTGTGGATGGTACTAATGAGGATGAGGACACCAATTGTCGTTCGAGACCAAATTTTAGCTTGTGAGATTTTTCCCTTGCGGACGAATGTGGACGAGACCAGTGCGTTCGCACTCATCCTAAATAACCCAACTCAGCGTAAAATTAAGGCTTAAAACATTTGGAACTCGTCCCTTTCAGCCATCACTTTCCCTTCCCGACAGCAAATCCTCTCCAAACCCACGCGGAGCCGTCCTCCCCCTGCCTTGGCCATGTCCCTACCCCTCCATAGGTGCTCAGTTGGTCCCCCTTAGGTAAGCCCGTCCATTTAATCCCCAGCCATCCCTCCCCTGTGGTGTTTTTGATTTCCTCTCTATTTCCTTTGCATTCTATGCCTCTTCTGAAGAGTGAGAGTGTGTGAAGAATGAAGGAGCTGTTGAGAGCTTATGAGGGTCCTCTGTGGGAGCAAGGGTGATACATGGGTCGCTGGAGGTTGGAGCCCGGGAGCTTAGAGCTACTAGACGTGATGACCGTGAGCTGCGGAGCTTGGAGTTTGCTATCCCTATTAGTCTTGTCATAGAGGGTAAGGAAATAGGGATGTCTTGGCCATTTGGAGGCCCTACACCGCAAGTGGAGTGCGTGAGTTTTACGTTTGGCTCCTGTTATGTTTAGTTCCTCATTTCTATATTGTGATTGTTAGTTAGAAAAGTTGATAATGGTAATGCATGTTGTTAGTGGGCTAGTGATAATTCCTTGGTTTTGTTTTGCTCTTTTATTGTTAGCTCTATGTTTAATACCTTGTATATGTTTCCTTTGTTGTTGATAACTCTGTGTGGGATACCTTGGTATAGTTCCTTTATTTTTGATAGCTCTGTCAGTTTCTTTGTTCGCTTGTTCCTTCAATTATATGCATATACATGTTGCTGTTCAAATTCCTATGATTCTATTATGGTACTTCCTTTACTGCTTGTTAGAAATAATGTTGTGAAGAATGCTTAGTAAATGATGAATGAGCTAATGAATGATAGATGAGCTTAGAGTTCTATGCCATTCTTGGATGCTTACCTGTTGTATAGTTTCTGTTTTTATTTCCTTAAACATATATTACTCTGCTGGCCTTTCTTCTGCATGTTACTATCTTGTTAAGCATGTTTGATTCTAGTAAGCATGTTAATTTTTAACCCTATTAGAACATGTAATTTACTTAGAATACTCATGAGCATGTTTAGTTAACTAAAGTAACTAATTAACTAGGAAAATTAACTAGAGCATGTATTGATTAAAGTAATTAAGTAGACTTGAATGTGTTCCATCAACTAATTGATTAACTAGTCGTAAGATATCCAATCGAGCATGTTAATAATTAGACTAGCGTGTTAATTAATTAGTTGAGCAACTTTAATTAACTTGACTATTTCTTGATGCATGTCAATTAATTAGAGGAACTAACCAAATTAGAATAATTAACTAGACTCAAACATGTTAACCTATCTAGAGTAATCAATCAGATTTGAGCATGTATAATTTACTAGTTTGGTAATCATAGTACGTTTAATGGATTAGCATGTTAAACCCTTCCCTTGTTAATATTCTGTATATTAATCTTTTCTGCAATTTTTTAATTGTAACTTCCATAATCGATGCTTTACTTTATTGGAGAATGACAGAGAAGATGAAAGAGGAACGAGTTAAACGTGAAGGACTAAGGGTTTCCTTGACTATGTGATTATATGTTTTATCTTTCCTTTGTTATTGTCTTCTTGTGCTTGTTTTGTATTATAGTTCATTAAAGTCTACAATTTGAGCATGTGTAATTAGATTTGAATAAATCATGTGAATCAACTAAACTCCTTTAATCTGAAAATGTTAATCAATTAGAATACCTATCTAGAGAACAAGTGTAAATATTTCTTGAGCATGTAAATTACCTAGGATCACTAATTAGAATAATCACTTAGAATAATGAACGTAAGAAGCATGTAAAATGAATAAGAAATTAACCAAGATAAAAGCATGTAATCAACTCTTGAGCATGTAAATTAATTAGGACTCTACTAGAATAAAAACCGTAACCTTGAAGCATGTTTAACCAACCAATTTATGGTAACCTAACTAATCGTATAATCTAAGCATACAATTAACTAATTACGTAACTTGAGTATGTAATTAACTAGGACAATAAACTAAACTATTTTATAAAGCATGCTTAATAATTAGAATAAGGATTTTGAATTTATGAGCACGCCTCCTGTTTTCAGTTCTTTCTCGTCTGTTATGCACTTTTAATTGTAATTTTCTACGTGGTGAATTTTTCAATTACTATTATTCATTCTATGCGTTTCAATTATAGTTTGCTTTCAATTACTTTCTTTATATGCATACTCCAATTATTCTTAATGTACGTCATAAGCATCATGCATCATGTTAGGTTGAGAATGTATGGTCATGCATTATGTTAATAGAAACTAATAGGGAGTGTCACCTTGGTGGGGGTACTCACACATACATGAGTGAGGATAAATGAAGACAATGGGTAAAAACATTAAGATAATAAAGGTTTCTGTGGTACTGGTAGCTTAGCCAGGCATAGGAATTGAAAAAGAAAACAGTAAAAACGGGAGTTGGGGGGGGAGGGGAGGGGGGATGGGTAGCCGGTCTAGTTTGTAACTAGCCGAAGCCCCTCCCTCTTAGGGTATAAGAGTTCTAGTTCTAAGTAAAAGGTTAGATCCGATCCACTATTCCATCACAAAGGAAATCCTCCAATCTCCAGCTCGAAGTACAAGTAGCGAACAAATGGATTAAAGTAAAGTAATAAATGAGTAAACGGCTTAATGAAATGATTGGTTTGGGTGGCCCCCATTCCAAAAAGGACTAAAGAGAGGCATACAACATTGCATTAACTCTTTTTCCTTACTGGGCCATTAGACTCACGTATTACTTGTGGTGTAGGTGTAGGTATGTGTATATGAAAAGAAATGCACAGTCTTAGGAGTAAATGCCAATGAGGATAATCAGATAATAATGAAGGGATGAAGGATTTGCACGTGAAGGACCCTGTGGCTGGCCAGGCTAAAGCGAGAAGAGAAAATAGTTGTAATAAATTGTATTTAATTGTTAGAATTCATTTCCCAAACGCAGTATTTAATTTTTTAGTCCTTTCATTTAATGATTTACGCTTTTGCAACGTTTTAAACAAATGATTTTATAACGCTTCCGCACTTTAGTATTGGATTTTTATTCGAGTTTAACAAAAGGTTAGGAGCGGTCCAGTTTAGCGTGGCGCTCTGATCTGTTTTAAAAGAGATTTCAACTATTTTACAAAAGTTTAAATTTTTACGCGTTTGACAAGATCTACAAAAAACCGGATCATTACAATCCAAGTAATCAATTTGTCCATCGGTACATACCTCTTTGGGATAAGCATAGTAGTTTTCATCCGATTTTCTTTTAATGCATCATAATCCATAACATTTTTCTTTGGTTGAAGCGGAGCTACATTGATTAACCTATCATTACCTTTGAACAAATAATAACTAGAATGGTAATTTGAATATCCATCATGTGTATTATACCGACCCGATTTTTTGTAATCCTTTAAAATGCATTAAAATTTGAAACTTTTATGAAACCACTAAAACCCTCTTTGTTTAAAAGTCTTTGAAAGAAATATCAGAGTGCCTCTAAACCGGACCACTACTAACCTTTCGCAAACCATGGTATATTGTGAAATGTCACAGATGTAAAATCATTTGTAAAACATAGCGAAAGTGTAAGTTAAATTGTTTAAGGAAGAAATACTAAACAATTAAATACTGTATTTGAGAAGTTAAAGTTAAACCATTAGGTACAATTAAATTACAACTGAGTTCTATGTACTCTCTTTAGCCTGAGCAGCCCTAAGTCTCGTGCATGCAAATTGTAACAGACCGGATTTTCTTAAAATCCTTTGAAACGGGAGAAATTTAAAGCTTTTGTTTAGAAACTATTTTTAAAGAATATCAGAGTGCGAGACGGGTCGTTAGGAACACTTAAAACATTACAGAAGTAAAACATTTGCGGAAGCTTAAATATTTTAACGAAAATAAACTAAACATTTAATTACAATTTAAGAAAAGGAAACTTAATTTCATTATATCTCAATTATCCCTCACTTCTCATAGCTTGGCTAGCCGCAAGCTCGCACGTGCAAATCCCTCATCAACTGCTTCTTCATTGCTCGAGGACTCCGCGCATACGTGTACCCACACCACAAGTAAGACGTGAGCCTAAAGGCCCAGTAAGAAAATGGGTTTATGTGAGATGATATGACTCTCTTTAATTCTTTGGAATGGGTCTGCCCCTAGCCAATCTTTTTATTACTAATTATGGGTATAGCTCGTACATAGAGCTAGGGATAGCCTATCGGTTTCTAATTAATTATGTTGAAGGGCTTGTAATCCCGACAAGGAAAAATAAGTTCTTTTCCTCACTCAAGGCACGTGACCACCCCGTGGCAGTGTTTCTAATTGTTTCTATCGTTATGATGCCTAAGACTATCCTACAGTACATACAAGGAATTGACTAAGATGCATACATAACATTCATTCAAAACACTAAGTGAGAGTTTATAACCAGTAAATTAACAACTTAATCAATAACTAGTAAATTAGTTAAATATTAATTGACATACTTATTAAATGGAGTAACCCAACATGCTCAATTAGTAGATTCATAGTCAATCAATATATCTAAGGCAACCAACTAATCATACGAGCAAAACTATCAGTGAAACAATATCAACAAAACGACCATCGACTAACAACAACTAATAACATAGTAACCAAATCTACAGAGCATTAACAAGTCCATAAAACCAATTCAGTATATCAACTAGTAAACTAACAGCAGCAATACATGTAAATAGCCAAGCACAGAAAGGTACAGAGTATCAAACATAGAAAACATACAACAAATAAGCACATACAACACACATACTATACCACTCACGCACACACTTTCGGTGTAGGGCCTTTACCTAGCCAAGACACACCCAAGCTTTACCATTTACTAAGACACACCAACAAGTACAACTCTCTATTTCCAGCTTTCCAAGCTTCACGACAACAGCTCCAGCTCCAAGCAAAGACAAAAGCTCCAGCAACTGGACAGGGACCTCACGCTCAGCTCACAGCAGCTCTAACTTAGCCTCTAGCTCCTCAGCAGCCTACTCATCAATTCTAGCTCACTCACATCACACACACATTCTCACTCTCTCGCAGCTCTCTCTCACCTTTTGGAGCTTCTCACGCAAGAAGGAAGGAGAAGAAACAGGAGAGGAAGAAATGGCTAGAAGAAAGGGGAGAGGGAGACTTGACCTAGTAGAGGGAGACACCATAATTTCCTAAAGGAAGGAAGAGGAAGGAGGCTACGGGCAGGGGAGACGAATTCGCGTAGGGAGGGACGATTTTCGTGTCTGAAAATCACATAATAATGGACTAAATGACAAGAATTAGGATGTTAAATCCCTAAAACTAAATCATGGCTTTGGACGAGGAATGGTGTCCCTGTCCTGTCTATACCATCCTCAGACCACATTCGGACACGTTTTGGCGTCTGAATGCGTTCAAATATGTCAATAAAATGGACAGATTCAAATCGGATGAGGCTGGTCCTCCTCCGCACTCATCCACAAACATCCAGAAGTGTCCAGTTCTGGACAGATTGGATTTGGACGTGACCCGTGGAGTCCTCATGCTCTGGGCTGCGTCCGCAATCTCGTCCGAATGACGAATAGAGGCAGGGGCGACTTTAGGACACAAAGACATCGTCCCCGAGTTGTCTGAAAGTGCTGGGAAAACATTCTACGCATTTGCAAAGCGTCCACGGAGTTGTCAGCAGTCGACCGCAAGTGCACAGTCAACACTTTCCTCACATTTTCCTACTTAACTTCTAATCCCGTAACACTTTCCCCTAATTACATGTCATAAAATAACATGTAACCATGCAGAATGTAATATTCTAGCTACCTTACCATTTAATTACATCGCATGTATAGGAAAAACATTACTAGAAACACCCCTAGACTTAACGGTTAGAACACATCCTCTGACTACCCCGATATAAAAAGTCAAGGTGTTACACAAATCACTCATCTCTGGGTTATTTTCTATTCGTCGTTTGTACCTACACCACAAGTAATACGTGAGCCTAATGGGCTAGTAATGAAAATGGTTTAATGCAACGTTAGATGCCTCTCTTTAGTCTTTTTTGGAATAGGGGCTACTCAAACCAATCCTTTTATTATGCCATTCGTTCGTTCTTTACTTTACTTTCATTTATTCATTCATTACTCCTACATCGAGTGGGAGATTGGAGGATTTCCTCTGTGATGGAATAGTAATCGGATCTAACCTTTTACTTGCAAGTAGAACTCTCGTACCTGACAAGGGATGGGCTTCGGCTAGTTGCAGACTAGACCCGCTACCCATCCGCCCTCCAACTCCCCATTTCCTTCATTTTCTTTAACATTTTACCTCACTTATGCATGTGCGAGTACCCCCATCAAGGTGGCACTCACTATTAGGTTCTATTAACATGATGCATGACCATACATCATCATCTTAACATGATGCATGATGCATTATAATGTACACTAACAGAAATTGATGTGCGCATATAAGGAATGTAAATGACCATCGTATTGAAATGAATTGCACATATAATGAATAACAATAATTGAAATTGCACATTAGAGAAAAATTGGAATATGGAATTGTGAACAATGAAGCACATAAGGAAATCAAAAAGCGAATGAGCTCAATAAGGAAATACATAAATCGAACACCCATGTCAGAACAATACACAATTAATTGAAACAATGAAAACAGACTTGAACTAATAGAACAAAATAATAATGGAAAGAGCAATCAAACATACTATTGATCAACATGCTAATTGCCCTAGTTAATTTCCTCGTCCATTTACATGCTCTCTACATTTATTATTCTAGGTGATTATTATAATTAGTTATCCTAGGTAATTTACATGCTCAATAAATATTTACATTTGTTCGCTAGATGGGTATTCTAATTGATTAACATGTTCAGATTAGGGTACCCTAGTTGATTCATAGGATTTATTCAAATCTAATTACACATGCTTGAATTGTATAATTTAATGAACTATAATACAAAACATCCACAAGAAGACAATAACAAAGATAACATAAAATAGCCAATCACATGATCAACGAGGTTCCTAATTCCTTCTTACTTAGCTCATCCTTCTTTCATCTTCTTCATTATGGTCATTATATCTAATAAAGTAATGCATCAATTATGGAAGTTACAATAAAAGAAATTGCGGAAAAGAGAAATGGATAGAATATTAACGAGGAAGAATAACATGTTAATATTAACCTAGTTCATTACATGCTCAAGAATGGTTTAGTGGATTAAGCATGCATAGCTAATTAATTAAACATGCTTGTCTAGTCATGTGCAAGTCTGGTTAATTACTAGTTAATTCGTTCTAGTTAATTACATGCCCAACGTCTAGTTAATTACTCTAGTTAGATTAACAGGCTCAAGGACAGATTACAATTATAGTTCTATCTGGTTATCCTAACTAATTAACATGCTCAACTTCTAATTAGGTTAATCTATTTAGTTAATATTCATACTCAAGTCTAGTTAATTAAACGTGCTTAAGAAACTAAGCATGCTAGTGAATTGAAAATACAATTAATTAAACATGCTATGGTAATTAAACTAGTTAGTTATACATGCTCAAGGCTCATTAATTACTTTAGTTAATTACCCTAGCTAATTAACGTGCTGCTAATTGATTTACACATGTTAATTAAACATGCTAGTTAGCTAATTGAATATGCTAGTTAGTTAGTTTAAACATGCTAATTGATCAATCTAAAATGCTAGTTAATTAGTTAAACATGCTAGTAGTTATTTATTAGCCAATTTACATGCTCAAGAGATAACAACACTTACCTAAGCATATTCAAATTAATTATCACTAATTAGTTAATTAGACAAGTTAGTTAGTTCACATGTTCAGACAAATCAAATTATTTACATGCTTAGATTAACTAAATTGGTTAGCATGCTCAATTGATTAACAATTAACTAAATTGATTAGCAAATAAACATGCTAGATTAATGAAGTAATGGCAACACCACAATAATGAAGGAAACAACAACTTATATCTTTCAATTTAAATAGAACAACTGAACTGAAATTAAATAGAGAACAAGTCCAAATAATGTCTTCAGACTTAACTCATTCATCTAAGCATCTAAGCATTTCTCATTCATCTAAGCATTACTCATTCATTCATTTTCTAAACATTTGTAACAAAACCAATAACAAGAGCAAAGAAAAAGATAAAGACATGATAAAGGAAATCTACGGACCATCAACAGGAAATTATCACGTAGCAACAATAATCTACACTATCAACAACAAGGAGGCACATTCACAATCAAGGGAAATTACCTACAGAGTATCAATCATAGACCTAGCAACGCAAGAACAGAACTAAACCAAGGAATACTACAGAGCATCAATCTTACCACTCACGCACTCTACTTGTAGTGTGGGGCCTTCACAGGCCAAGACACCCCTATTTCCTTACCACTAACGAAAACACAGAGCATGGAAAACACTCCACAGCTCACGCAGCTCCAGTAGCTTCAGCGAGGACAGCAACTCCGGCTCTCCAAGCTTCACTCACGTAGCTCACTCATGGGGAAAGTTCACACTCACAGGGGACTCACCACTCACAGTCAATTTTTCTCTCTAGAAGGGGCTCTCTCTCTCACGCTAGAGTTCTCACTCAAGAAAGGAAGGCTCACTCTCGCTAAATGCTCCCTTGCTCGCTAGAACTTCTCATGCAGGAAATAAAGGCTGAACTGAAAATGAAGGAAAAGCCAAGGAAGAAATGGCTTAAGTTACCTAGAGGGGACAACCCATAGGCACCCAAGGGAGGGAGAGGTCAGCTCCAGCTTGGCTACACGGTGAGGGTGGCGATTTGTAGAATAGGGTGGTGGGAGAGTCGCTTCTGTCTGGAAATAATGGGCTAAACGACAATTCTTCATCATTTTATCCTAATTCATTCGTAGATCTGGGCTATTTCAGACGAGTGCGGACACACTGGTCTCGTCCGCATTCGTCCGCAAGAGTAAAATTTCTAAGGCTAATTTGTGCCTTCACACAAGAAATGGCATCCCCGCCCATTCCATAC
>CM039475.1:17233615-17255359 GCA_022433065.1 Begonia loranthoides | reverse complement strand
TGATACATTCTTCTGCTTCTTCTTTTTGCACTATTTGTCATTTTTTAGGTATGAAAGTGGAGTAGTTTAAACTTGCATTAGTATTGAAGACGACATTAAATACGAACAGTGAAGTGTCTCTTGTTTGTCAATCTACATGTTTGATAGTTGATAATCACAAGATCCCAGTAGATTTTATAGTTGTATCGATACATCAATTTGATTTGATCTTGAGAATTGATTGACTGAGAAATTATAGAGCAACAATTAATTATTATGCGAAGAGTGTGACACTTTAGTTGAAAAGTAACAAGTTGTTACGTACTGCAGTAGTTTAAAAATTGTCTCAGCAATCCTATCTTGTGAGCCAGTATGGGTGGACAGTCGAGATTGGAACACAATGAGACTATATGTCGTATCAACGGTAGCTGTGAAACAATAAGTAGGATTGGATTTTATAATTGTGGTTTCTTTATTATATTCCATTGTCCATTCATAGTCTTCAAAACCTATTTTCAAATAGTTCTCACACATTTATAACATGTCTTATCTTTCAGCATGTCAGTTTTGATTATACGAATGTTTTCATTGCATGTTATTTTTTTACAAGCATTTATTTATTATTGTACTTATTGATAGTGTGTACAAACTTTGATTCACTCCAGTTAGGATTGTTCTTTTTAGTGCTTATACTAACGTTCAAAAATGTATTGTCACGTTATACAAGGTGTTATTAGGTAGCTTATAATATTGTGTCACTGAGTGAAAATTCTTAAACTTGATCATCAGAATTTATTGTTATACGTCACAATTATTGGAAGATCATTTTCTCTCTTTCTCAATAATATTTTTATATAATAATAATGGTCGTTTATTTTATTACTCAATACTTATTTGTAAATTGTTTTTATGTGATCCCATTGATGGTTCTTCGAACCTATTTTTTGATATCGTTTTTTATCCCTTTGCATGCACAACTTGTTTTCATAAACACTGAATATAGCACATTAAATCCCTAATTTAGTATAGTCTGCTCACCCAAATGACTCTTTATTTTTCAAGTCTTAGATAGGGTGACAATAAATGATCACAACGGGAATGAGTTGGTCTTCATTCTACTTCATTTTTTTTCCTTATTTCCAACGTCCTCTTTGGTGAGACATTATAGTATTTTTATCTTAATTTTTTATTCAGTTGAGATTATATGTATTACTTTATCATAGTGCTACATTTACAGATAGACTATACTATTTGGATATTATTATTACGTTATTTTTTTATGTAATCATTGGATAGATATGATAAGTCTTTTTCTAACCTTGACTTCTCTAATTAATTATTTGATTTTTAAGTCTTTGGCTGCAAGCCATTTAATTTTATCATTTCCTAGATTGTCGGATCTTTCCATAAGCCATATCACTCTCCATTGATCTACTCAACCTTTTCAAAGTGATATTGTAAAGACCCTAAATCTAATTTTCTTCAAATTTTTCTTAAATTAATTTAAAACTTAGGTTTACATAGGCGGTTATAAACTCTAATTATAAAACTTTGTTAATCTTTGAAAATAAGGGAATAATTAATTAAGTCGGAATCATTTAAGAAAACAATTATATTTATTAGCAAAATAATCTAAGTATATTTATTAGGCATTGTCTAGTTTATTATAATAAATAGACTTTATATATATAAGGAAATACGAAACATTATTAAAACTTAATTAAGTAAACCATAGTTTATTACAAAAGAAATCAACTTGAAATTATTCTCAAAACTTTATAATCTAAATAAAGATTATTATTTGAAAACTTAAACAATAAATAAAATCTATCATATGACTCAATAACATTATCGATGTCCTCCTCTATATGCTTGTTTGCCTCTGGAAGATCTTCGATTAACACCAATTCATCTTCTGATAAAAATTCAACTACATCACAAAACTAAAGGTGAAGTAAACTCAATAAGTGAAAACACGTGCATATATGAATTAAGTCCATCAATTACCAAATTTCTATGTTTTAAGTTACATACTTGTTTGAACTCATTTTCCAAGCTCACAATCTGTTTAGGCTTTCATCAGCCATATTAATATTACCATGCGTTCTGGCTTTCAGAAAACCAACGATTTCGTACCCTCATAAGGTTTCCTCAACCATCTCATATCATGTTTTCCGTGAATTCCATCATATTCATGCATTTATACTGACATACATAATGTTCGATAAATTTTATCTTTTAAATATCATATGTCAATGCCTAACAATGCATGTGTAAGTAAAATAAATTTTTTATAAAAAAATTAGTATAAAGAAAAGCATACATGTCTTGTGATGTATAATAACCTATGGCCAAAACGTTGACACTTAGCTGAATTCCAAGTGACTAAGAGTTTTTGGAATTCCTTAGCCTTAAAATAATCTTTATTGTCTAAATAGTTTTTGTGATTAAATTCCTACTTAAATTATAAACAAAACCTTGAAGAGTTTATGCAGAAGTTCCTTACTCATAAAATTCTTAGATGGATCAGAGTTGAATTCGGATTGGGATGGTTTGATAGGGCGAGACTGGTTCGGTTTGGTCTGCATTTTGCTAGGCCAATTCAGTTCGGTTTGGCTAGGCTAATTCAGTTTGGTTTAGCTCACCAGTTTGGTTCAGTTGACTTGATTTGGACCGATTCGGTTGGTTTTCAAAACAACAGATTCTTCACTTCTTCTTCTTTGTTCTTCTTGGGTATTGCAAGAAGATAATTCTTTCTCCCTGCTTCATCGCTAATGGAGATGGAGGTTCATCACCGAGTGAGGGCTCGTCCTGGTGGAAGGTGAAGGTTTTGGTCTGAGTGAAACCTTGATGAAACCTTCGAGTGACTGCATGGCTGAGAGGACAATCAATTGATTAGGGAGGGGCTATACTTCATTGGTGGTTGGTGATTTTGTCGTGGTCAGGGGTTTGGTGCTAGAGGTAAGTCTCCGAATTCTTCTTATAGAGCTCGGGAGAGGAGAGTGTTTTGTTGTGGATGGAGAGTGTTTTGTTGTTGATTTCCTTCGGGGTGAGATCCTCAATTTAGAGGAGAGTTGTCACAATTCTTTCTTTTAAAAGAATGTCATAAAAAATGTCCCTCCTTGCAACCAGGTTCAATGATAGTTTAGGAAAATTTCTTAATTTGTTGTGACATTATTTCATGGGGCGTGAGAAAGGAAATTCCCCTGATGTGGTTGATCAATTTCCCCAATTGAATATGATTTGCTCTAATTAGGGTTTGATGAATTTTAATTTCCAAATTGTAAAATTTGGGAATTGAAATTTGTATATGACAATTCTTCCTCCTTAAAAAAAATTTCATCCTTGAAATTTAAATTGTTACCTGAAAAGTTTCGTGTAGACCTTTTTCATTTCTTCTTCTCTTTCCCAAGTTGCTTTCTCTTCATTCCGATTTCTTCATAGTACCCTTACAAGTGAAACTATCTTATTTCTCAATTCTCTTTTCTGGAAATCCAAATTATGAATTAGTCTTTCTTCATATGCCATGTTGGGGTTGATTACTAAGTCGAGGGATCCCACCATAGGCAGAATATGAGTGAGATTTGGAACATATTTATTCAACATTGAGATGTGGAATACTTTCTGGACATGCTTGAATGATTCAGGTAAATTCCACTGATATGCAACTTTTCCAACTCTTACTGAAATTGCGAATGGGTCTGCGAATCTTGGGCTCAGTTTTCCTTTCTTACAAAAACATATCACATCTCTCATTGGAGAAATCTTAAAAAATACTTAGTCTCCTACTACAAACTCTAATTTTCTCCTTCTTCAATTGGCATAGCTTTTATGTCTACTATGAGCTGTAAAGATCCTTTTTCAAATTAGAGTAACTATTTTCGCCGTCTATCTTAAAATGTCAGGTGCAACAAGTATTCCATCTCCAACTTCATCCCAATGCACTAGAGACTGGCATTTCCAACCATAAAGTACTTCATAAGGCATCATCCCAATCAGCATGGTAACTATTATTATATGCAAACTCCACAAGCGATAGATTATTATTCCAGTTCTCCTAGAAAATCGATAGCATAGACCCTCAACATATCTTCTAGGGTTTGAATTGTCCTTTTTTGACTGCACATCCGTCTGATGGTGAAAGGCTATACTGAAGTTTAACTAAGTGCTCAATGCTTTTTGCATACTCCTCCAAAACTTTGAAGTGAAACAAGTATCTTGATTCGACACTATAGAGACTGACATATTGTATAATCTTATGATTTCTTGCATATAGAAATGTGCGTACTGATCCATAGCATATGTGGTCCTAATTGGGAGAAAATGTGCTTATTTGGTTTGTCGATCCACGATAACCCAAATAGAGTCATGTTCTTTAACTTTTTTTAGAAGTCCCACCACAAAATCCATAGTTCTATGTTCTAATTTCCATTGAGTTATCATTAATGGTTATAATGTACCAGTAGGTTGCTGGTGCTCCACTTTAACTTGCTGACAAGTGAGACATCTCTCAATATATATTTGCCATGTCTAACTTCAACCCACACCACCAATAGTGCTACTTCAAATCTCTATAAATTTTGGTTGTACCCAGATGTGCAAAGTATAGGGTTGAATGCGCTTCCTGTCACGACTCGAAGATGGGCCTAACAGAACCGCCGGGTCAGGTGACTTGATTCTCGTAGAGAACCCAATCACCCAGCCCAAGGCGTGTGTTTAGCGGAAGACTTATAAGTAAATAATTCGGCCCGAAAGATATGGGCCTAGGTCCGAGTAATTATCACAGGAAAATAACAGTGCATAAATTAAAATGAAATCCAAGTATTGTGCAATAAGTCCAATCCAAACTGCATTTAAGGTTTACAGACCCAAATAGAAATATTAATGTTCTCATCAAGGTAATAAATCACTCAAGTAGTAAAAATAGAACACCCCAGCTCCTACTTCTCAGCTGCTCTTGCCTTACCTGTAGTTTTGTGGAGGAGTCATTTAGGGTGAGTGACTAACTCAGTAAGGTATAGCTATACTAAAAGCACCTCATGCAAAACGGGTTTTTTATATTTTTCGAAACCAGGGTTATACTGCAATTTTCCATACATACGTTTTTAAATCAATTTAAAACTCTTTATCATTTTATCAAATCGGCCCTTGGGCCCTCAATGAAGCTTTTATCATAAAACATGCTGTGTACATAGACAGCTATACCTCGTAAAATAGGCCATCATCGTTTTCCACTTGAAAACGTCATTATTGAAAAAGGGTGGTCACTCAAGGACTCACCTGCCACACAACAGAGAATAGGTGGCCACCCGTCGGCAGCAACACCTTATGAGGCAGGAGGAAGTATAAGTGATGGTGGTCCGTAGATCCAACACGTCACCCAGTTTGCCCGCGAAAACTCTGCGTCGATACAACTAATCTAGGGGTTTTCAAACAATGGGAGAACTCTGCGTCCTAATCTACGGGTCAAATGGCGAGAACTCTGCGGTGACAATCCGTACGATAAAAATATAACGGATACGGTTGCTCGCCATATATGGACTCGGGATTAAGTCTCGGCGGCGACTGACAACCGTCTGATCTGTGTGACAAAAACCTTGGCCAGGTTTAGGGGCTTGCGACCCAAGGAGACGTCATCACTCTCCCATACTAATTTACGACTTTCAGGAGTTTCAACATGAGGACACGTCACAATGCCCTACCAATATTTTTACACGCGAAACAATTAACCTTCACGCAGAAGAAGGTATTCAAGGGGATAGCTAATTCTATCCCTCAATCTATGCACAATAAATTTCAAACCATGTACGGAATTTAAATTAGAGAAAACATACTACTAATAAAAACTGACGTGCTGTCGAACAGTCCCAGTCATTTTTCAAGTGTGGTATTCTACAAAATAATTATTTTGAAAAAAGTGGGGATGCAATGTAATGCAAGAGGTATAGAAATCCCAACCTCGACGACGATTCTTTTTGCCAATCGGTGCGACTGTCTCTTCGGGAATGGTAGCACACTCGCCAAAGTCGTCGAGGCCTAACAAGGGTATAAATGCATAAATTAGAAATTTAATTCTAGTAAATAAACGGATGGTCCTATACCGGGAATAGAAGCTCAACCGAAGTGTGAGTCATAATCTCAAATCCCAACAAATACTTTAAACTTTTTAACAACTTCTTTAACTCAAGATCCACTTTTGTCCCTCAACTTTGACAAATTCAATTTAAGACCTTCAACTCCCACAATTTATGAAACTAACCCATAATATAATTAAAACAATTCATTGCCCTTAACATCATCCAATACGCAGTGGGTGAATAAATTCATAGGCTGAAAACTCATAAATATCCTTAACATTATCTTCTCAATCTTAACCAAACTCCTTTTATTTAGCAACCTTTAACACTTTAAATTTATCTATGATATCTGGTCTCTAAATCTAGCAATTCTTATATGTAGAAAATTTCAAATTCTTAAACAGATTGTTATGAATTTAAAACCATCACAACCAAGCAAAATGCCAGACTAGTATCCAAAATAAATGAGAATGTTCTAACTAAAATCCCTCAACATAAAAAAATCAATCTCAGTCCCAAATGACAGCAACAAATCAGTAATAAGCAGTTCACTAAAAGTTTCCTGACCAATAGGACGGGATTCGCGTCCCGTTTTTCCTCGCCGGAAAATCGGAAATATGGTCAGATCTGAAACTGCCGTCGCCGAAGGTTGTCCTCTTGAGATCCCTTAGATCAACCACTGTAAACCCATAACACAGATCAACCAACGATTCTCTCAAAAAAAAACTTAACATCGAAGTAAAACTCGGATCGAAAACCTCACCCACAGAACGATTTGGAGTAGTTTGTCACCGGAAACGGAAATCTGTTCGTCGTCAGAAATGAAAGTCGGGTTCGGCCTCAGAGTTGCTCCGTAACAGATCCAAACTCGTCGCTGCCGGAGTCGGGAAATGGGTTCGGTTTCAGAGCTGCTTCACCACGGATCTGGAATCGTCGTTCGCCGGAGTCGAAAAAAATCGGCTCAACTCGAAGTTCCAGTAACAGATTTGAACTCGCCGGATTTGCTCGGGATCGAGAGTTCTCCGGAATTGATTCGACGTCTCCTACTTGGACGTTGCAATTTCTGCAGGAGGAGTCGTCCTCATCGTTGGCGAGACTCTTCGCTGTGTCGGGTTGCCGTCTATCGTGCTCGCCAGCGATTTCCTCTCGCCATCTCTCTCTCTCTCTCCCTCTCTCTCTCTCTCTCTCTCCTTTCTCTATTCGGCCGTCACTGGGAGAAGTCTGGGAAGAGGAATTGTTTTCCTCTTCCCAATTTTAGGGTTAAACCATTTTTTTTTAACTTGAACCTTGAACTTTGCGGGTTCAAAGGCATTGGGCGGGATTTTTACCCCCAAACCTTCCCTCTTCATTTTCCAAATATTTCTACTCTTATTTCACTTCTTCCAAATTATTTATTTTTCTTAATCCCAATTTCCTAATTTCTTTTCCATTTAAAATAAATGTGTATCACCAATTTTATACATTATCATTTTATAATCTACTCAAACTCTAAATCTAATTCAAACATCATTCATCGATGTTATAGCTCAATTTTGATTGTCCAATCTCGTTTATTAATTCAATTCTTTGCTCGAAAAAATCTAATTTCACTGACTTTGACCAATTAACCAAATTTGCGTATGTGGACTTGACCAAATGACCAAATTTGCATACGTGGCCGCTACACGACAATTCAGTCTACTTCTTCAACGCTATGACATATTTTCAACGCGAAAAATTTACACGTGGAATTTATCATTAAAATTTCACGGCTTTTACATCTTAACCTCCTTAAAGAAATTTCGTCATGAAATTTAAAATAAAACTCACTACATATCAAAGAGATGAGGGTACTCGCGCATCATGTCCAACTCAACTTCCTATGTTGCCTCCCTTTTGGTGTGATTCCTCCACAACACACGAACAAACGAAATTTCCTTGCAACGAAGCACTCGAACTTCTCTACTAAGTATCTGCTCTGGCTCCTCTTCATATGATACGTCCTCTTGAATAGGAACATCGACCCAAGAAATTACATGCGATGGGTCTGGGATATATTTCCTCAATTGATATACGTGGAAGACATTATGAACATACCCAAGTCGAGGTGGTAGATCAAGTTGATTAGCCACGTCGCCAACCCTTGTATTAATCACGAACGGGCCAATGTATCTTGCGGCTAACTTGCCCTTCACCCCAAAACGGCTAATACCACACCTCGGTCGAACCTTCAGAAAAACATAGTCTCCTACGTCAAACTCAACCTCCCTTCTCTTTAGGTCCGCGTAACTTTTCTGTCGACTTTGCACCGTCTTAAGTCTTTGTCTAATTATATTGATAATTTCTGTAGTCTCCTTAACAATATCCAATGCATGAGGTTCTTTCTCTCCCAGGTCCCCCACCTCATTCCAACATAGTGGAGAGCGACATTGTCTCCCATACAATGCCTCGTATGGAGCGACGCCAATACTAGACTGATAGCTGTTGTTGTAAACAAACTCCACTAACGACAAATGGTCTACCCAACTATCACCAAAATCCAAGATACAACATGGCAGCATATCTTCCAAAATTTGAATTGTCCTATCTGATTGTCCATCAGTCTGAGGATGATGGGCTGTGCTCATGTGTAACTCAGTTCCCAGAGCTGCTTGTAAGACCTCCAAAATCTGGCTATGAATCTAGGGTCGCGATCTGAGACAATACTCAATGGAGCACCATGGAGACAAACAATTTCATCTATGGAAAGGCGAGTCAACTTCGATAAAGGGTAATTCATCCTGATCAGTATAAAATGAGCGGATTTGGTCAAACGATCCACAATAACCCATACTGCATCCTTCTGCTGAGTCACAGGAAGTCCCATAACAAAATCCATGGTGACCATATCCCATTTCCAATGTGGAATAGGTAAGGGCTGAAGCAATCCAGCCGGTTTCTGATGTTCATCTTTCACCTGTTGGCACGTAAGGTAGCTTCTCACAAATTTAGCTACATTTTGTTTCATTCCTGCCCACCAGTATTGTCACTTCAAATCATGATACATTTTTGTACGGCCTCGGTGGATGGCAAACCTTGACTTGTGAGCCTCTGCGAGAATTGCCTGTCTTAACTCCAGAATGTCTGGTACCACTACCTTTTTACAATAAAGAACTATCCCTACAGCATTGACTTCCCAGCCATACAGTTGTTCGCCATTTCAAAGTCGCTCCACCTTCTCTCGAATTAACTCATCTTGTTGTTGTAACTGCTTTGTTCTCGAAAGTAAGGATGGCGTATCAACCATATTATAAGCACAAGCTATATTACTTGAGTCATAGTACTGTAAATCATAATCCTCAATAACTAGAGATTGTTTCCACCCGTCAAGAACCAAGCAAGAAAATGATCCCCGAGGATTTCGGCTCAGAGCATCGGCAACTACATTCGCCTTCCCCGGATGATACTCTAGACTGAAATCATAGTCCTCTAGATACTCTATCCACCTTCGCTGCCTCAAATTTAAATCCCTCTGAGTGAAGAGATACTTCAAACTCTTTTGATCCGAGAATATCTAAAAGTTCGAACCATACAAAGAACTTCTCCAAATCTTTAAGGCAAATATAATGGTAGCTAGCTCTAGATCATGCGTTGGGTAATTTCTTTCATGAGGCCTCAATTGACGGGATGCGTATGCAACCACTTTACCTTGCTGCATCAAAACACAACCAAGTCCAACTCCCGATGCATCTGTGTAAATCGCATATGGCTGTTCATTGTCAGGCACTGTCAGAATAGGTACACTCGTCAATCTGCCTTTCAACTACTCAAAGGCACTCTGACATTTGTCATCCCATTCAAATCGTACCCCTTTCCTGATCAACTTCGTCAATGGTGCTGCTAACGAAGAACAATTTTCCATGAATCTCCGATAATACCTAGCAAGACCCAGAAAACTATGAATTTCTGTCACATTTTTCGGATGCTGCCACTGCACAACTGCCTCGATTTTTGCAGGATCTACAGAGATTCCATCTCGTGAAACGACATGTCTTAAAAACTTGACGTCTGACATCCAGAAGTCGCATTTACTCATCTTGGCATATAAGTGGTGGTCCCTCAAAGTCTGCAATACAATCCGTAGATGCTCACGATGCTGACTTCGGGACTTAGAATAAATCAAAATATCATCGATAAACACCACAAGGAACCGATCTAACTAAGGTCGGAAAACTCGGTTTGTAAGATCCATAAATGCTGCCGGGCCATTAGATAACCCGAAGGGCAAGACCAAGAATTGAAAATGCCCATATCTAGTCCTGAATGCTGTCCTTGGGATATTCTCCTCCAGAATCTTCATCTGATGATAACCAGACCTCAAATCAATTTTGGAAAAATATCATCATCCACCAAGCTGATCAAACAACTCATCGATCCTGGGCAATGAATACTTGTTCTTCACGGTAACCCAGTTCAACTTCCGATAGTCAATACAAAGTCTCAAGGTGTCATTCGCCTTCTTAGCGAACAAAACTGGAGCACCCCATGGTGAGACACTCTCCCATATAAACCCTTGACCCTTAAGTTCATCTAGCTGATTGCTCAACTCATTCAACTCTGCGGGAGCCATTTTATAAGCAGGAATAGAAACTGGAGTAGCGCTTGGAATCAGATCGATACGAAACTCAACCTCACAGTCTGGAGGTAACCCTGGTAGCTCGTCAGGAAACACATCTGGAAACTCTCTCACAACTGAGACATCAAAATCCTGGCTAACGGTCTCAACCTCCACATCTATCGACCAAAGATTCCTGTAGTACTTGAGTCCACTACGACCACCTAAACATGCTTGCAACATAGGATTGGTTGTCACCGCACTAGGACCGTTGCGATAAACGACAACTTGCCCTTGTTTGGAAATAACTGTAACGCGCTTCAGATGGCATTCCACAGTGGCCTTGTACTTCCTCAACCAATCCATACTCAAAATCACGTCAAACTGACTCATGGGTAACACGACAAGATCCGCCGAAAATTTGCAATCGTCGATCACTATGCAAACTGCTCTACATATAGAAATAACCCCATTCTAGACACCCAATGGAGTACTAAGAACCAATGGAGATTCCATCTCCTCCACCGTTAACCCCAATATAGATGCAAAAATAGTAGAAATAAAGGAGTGTGTCGACCCAGTATCGAACAACACTCATGCAAAAGAATGAGATATAAGGATCATACCATCGACTATGCCGTGATCATCCTGATTGTGGAAGTAGTCAGATCCGTCAACTGCATAAGCCTGTCCCGATACCTTTTCCTTCCCCTTGTAGCCTTCTCCATGTCTGCCTCTAGCTAATCTCGGACCAGCACCACTACTCTGGAATGACTGGTCTTTGGGATTCCCTGACCTCTGCTGAGAGTAAGGATTAGAGCCATGACTTTGCTGATACCTAGCCGGACTCAGGAAATTTGAACTTGTGGGGCGAAACCGAAGATAGTAGTTCGGACGACGTCCCGATGATTGCTGTGGTGTAAAAACTGGTTGTCTCTGATTTTGTGAATAAGACTGTCTACTATAATCACGTCCATCCCCAGCGACACTGCGAGTAGCACTACCCTTGGAGGAAGGAAAAGATCTATGGGGCTGTTGTTGTTGTTGTTGATTTCGTGGACAATCCTTCTTTAGGTGCCCTTGTTGGCCACATATATGACAAGAATAAGGGCTATATCGACCGCTGCCAGATGACCCACTGCTGGCACTCCGACTCGCTCCTCCACTCAATCCTTGGCCATAATATCTCTCTTTGTTCTTTTTCGTAGCTTTCTTCTCTTCTACTCTTGCTTGCTTTTCTTGGAAACTCCCAAAATTTGAATCCAAAATCTTCTCCATACGTTGAGCAGCTTCAAATATTTCTAACAGACTATTGTACTTAATTGATCCAATCCCCTGTTGCAATCTTGGTCTCAATCCAGATAAAAACTTGATAATTTGTTCCCTCTCACTTAGTCCCTCAGCATATGGAAGAAGCTCGAGAAACTTGCCATAGTATTCCATTATAGTTCGCTCGCCCTGAGTCAGATCTTGAAAGGAATGAGTCATCACTTCGTGGTAGACATGACTACTATATTGTCCCCGAAACAGCTTTTTGAAATCTTCCCATCCCAAAGTTTGCACATCAATATTTGTTTGGATAGAGTCCCACCAATGTAGTGCCATTTCCTCCAAGTAATGTGCAGCAATGCCCACTTGATGTTCCTCTAGAATCTTAAGTGTCCCAAAATTTCGTTCCACCTTTCGGAGCCAACCCTCCGCCTTCTTCGGGTCAACACCACCATCATAGATTGGAGGGTTCAACCTCGAAAACTCATGAAAGTAAGTCATCCTTAGAGCAATAGGATCTTGAGACTGGAAATTTCTAGCCATATTACTAAAGGCTTGCATCATAGTGGCCAAAGAATTAATATTATTCTCTTGTGGCTCTTCACGCGGTACTCTTCTTCTCGGAGGCATGGTGTAGTTTCTGAGAAAAGAAAATCCCACTTGGTTAGAAAACTTGATATGTACACAGTATGTAGAACCTTACTTTACACCATTAATTTCTCAAGTGATCGCTACTTAGGAATTCGGAACTTGGCTCTGATACCATAAAATCTGTCACGACCCGAAGACGGGCCTAATAGAACCACCGGGTAAGGCTACCAGATTCTCGTAGAGAACCCAATCACCCAGCCCAAGGCGTGTGTTTAACGGAAGACTTATAAGTAATTAATTCAGCCTGAAAGATATGGGCCTAGGTCCGAGTAATGATCACGGGAAAATAACAGTGCATAAATTAAAATGAAATCCAAGTACTGTGCAACAAGTCCAATCCAAACTGCATTTAAGGTTTACATACCCAAATAGAAATATTAATGTTCTCATCAAGGTAATAAATCACTCAAGTAGTAAAAATAGAACGCCCCAGCTCCTACTTCTCAGCTGCTCTTGTCCTTACCTGTAATTTTGGGGAGGAGTCATTTGGGGTGAGTGACTAACTCAGTAAGGTATAGCTATACTAAAAGCACCTCATGCAAAACTGGTTTTCTACATTTTTCGAAACCAGGGTTATACTGCAATTTTCCGTACATACGTTTTTAAATCAATTTAAAACTCGTTATCATTTTATCAAACCGGCCCTTGGGCCCTCGATGAGGCTTTTATCAAAAAACCTACTGTATACATAGATAGCTATACCTCGTAAAATAGGCCATCATCGTTTTCCACTTGGAAACGTCATCAGTGAAAAATGGTGGTTACTCAAGGACTCACCCGCCACACAACAGAGAATAGGTGGCCACCCGTCGGCAGCAACACTTTATGAGGCAGGAGCAAGTATAAGTGACGGTGGTCCGTAGATCCAACACATCACTTGGTTTGCCCGCGAGAACTCTGCGTCGATACAGCTAATCTAGGGGTTTTCAAACAACGGGAGAACTATGCGTCCTAATCTAGGGGTCAAATGGCGAGAACTCTGCGGTGATAATCCGTACGATAAAAATAGAACGGATACGGTTGCTCACCATATATGGACTCGGGATTAAGTCTTGACGGCGACTGACAACCGTCTGATCCGTGTGACAAAATCCCTGGCTAGGTTTAGGGGCTTGCGACCCAAGGAGACGTCATCACTCTCCCATACTAATTTATGACTTTCAGGAGTTTCAACCTGAGGACACGTCACAATGCCCTACCTATATTTTTACAATCCAAACAATCAACCTTCACGCAGAAGAAGGTATTCAAGGGGATAGCTAATTCCATCTCTCAATCTATGCACAATAAATTTCAAACCAAGTACGGAATTTAAACTTGAGAAAACATACTACTAATAAAAACTGACGTGCTGTCGAACAGTCCCCGTCATTTTTCAAGTGTGGTATTCCACAAAATATTTATTTTGCAAATGAGTGGGGATGCAATGTAATGCAAAAGGTATAAAAATCCCAACCTCGACGACGATTCTTTTTGCCAATCGGTGCGACTGTCTTTTCGGGAATGGTAGCACACTCGCCAAAGTCGTCGAGGCCTAACAAGGGTATAAATGCATAAATTAGAATTTAATTCTAGTAAATAAACGGATGGTCCTATACAGGGAATAGGAGCCCAACCGAAGTGTGAGTGATAATCTCAAATCCTAACAAATACTTTAAACCTTTTAACAACTTCTTTAACTCAAGATCCACTTTTGTCCCTCAACTTTGACAAATTCAATTTAAGATCTTCAACTCCCACAATTTATGAAACTAACACATACTATAATTAAAACAATTCATTGCCCTTAACATCATCCAATACGCAGTGGGTGAATAAATTCACAGGCTGAAAACTCATAAATATCCTTAACATTATCTTCTCAATCTTAACCAAACTCCTTTTATTTAGCAACCTTTAACACTTTAAATTTATCTATGATATCTGGTCTCTAAATCTAGCAATCCATATATGTAGAAAATTTCAAATTCTTAAACAGATTGTTATGAATTTAAAACCATGACAACCAAGCAAAATGCCAGACCAGTATCCAAAATAAATGAGAATGTTCTAACTAAAATCCCTCAACATAACAAAATCGATCTCAGTCCCAAATGACAGCAACAAATCAATAATAAGCAGATTACTCAAAGTTTCCTCACCAATAGGATGGGATTCGCGTCCCATTTTTCCTTACCGGAAAATCAAAAATATGGTCAGATCCGAAACTGCCGTCGTCGGAGGTTGTCCGTTTGAAATCCCTTAGATCAACCACTGTAAACCCATAGCACAGATCAACCAATGATTCTCTCAAAAATGGACTTAAAATCAAAGTAAAACTCGGATGGAAAACCTCACCCACCGAACGATTCGGAGTAGTTTCTCACGGGAAACAGAAATCTGTTCGTCGTCGGAAACGAAAGTCGGGTTTGGCCTCAGAGTTGCTCTGTCACAGATCCGAACTCGTCGCTGCCGGAGTCGGGAAATGGGTTCGGTTTCGGAGCTGTTTCGCCACGGATCTGGAATCGTCGTTCACCGGAGTCGAAAAAAATTGGCTCAACTCGGAGTTCCAATCCTAGATCTGAACTCGCCAGATTTGCTCAGGATCGGGAGTTCGCCGGAATCGATTCGACGTCTCCTACTTGGACGTCGTGATTTCTGCAGGAGGAGTCGTCCTCATCATCGGCAAGACTCGTCGCTGCGTGGGGTTGCAGTCTATCGTGCTCGCCGACGATTTCCTCTCGCCGTCTCTCTCTCTCTCTCTCTCTCTCTCTCTCTCTCTCCTTTCTCTATTCGACTGTCGCTGGGAGAAGTGTGGGATGAGGAACTGTTTTCCTCTTCCCAATTTTAGGGTTAAACCTTTTTTTTAACTTGAACCTTGAACTTTGCTGGTTCAAAGGCATTGGACGGGATTTTTCCCCCCAAACCTTCCCTCTTCGTTTTCCAAATATTTTTACTCTTATTTCACTTCTTCCAAATTATTTATTTTCCTTAATCCCAATTTCCTAATTTCTTTTCCATTTAAAATAAATGTGTATCACCAATTTTATACATTATCATTTTATAATCTACTCAAACTCTAAATCTAATTCAAACATCATCCATCGATGTTATGGCTCAATTTTGACTGTCCAAGTTCGTTTATTAATTCAATTCTTTGCTCGAAAAAATCTAATTTCACTGACTTTAACCAGTTGACCAAATTTGTGTACGTGGACTTGACCAAATGGCCAAATTTTTATACGTGGCCGCTACACGACAATTCAGTCTACTTCTTCAATGCTATGACCGATTTTCAACGTGAAAAATTTACACGTGGAATTTATCACTAAAATTTCACGGCTTTTACACTTCCTCCTATATAACTTTCTTTAAACCAAGATCATTAGATATACATCATCTCTTTTTATATTTGATAATTCCATCTTCTGACATGGAAAATTAGGACTCCTTTCTAGTTTCCCAATGATCTTTTACCTTAATGATGAAAGCATCATCTTCTTGGTTATCTTTAATTCGTTTGAGCAAGCTTGGTTGTAATGTCACTGCTGATAGTTGTTTAAGTAAGCAAGATGGTACAATTTCCAAATTAAACTTATGCATTTCATCAGCTAATCTCCTTGGAATGAGTCATAGAGATGAAACATATGGCAAGATTCTCCTACTTAGTGCATTAGCTACTACGTTGGCTTTTTCATGGTGGTAGATGATTCCGCAATCATAGTCATTCACTAATTCTAGTGATCTTTATTGTCTCATAGTCATATCATTTTAAGTCAGAATGTACTTCAGGCTCTTGGGGTCAGGATATATTTCAAATATCTCACCATATAAGTAGTGTCTCCAGATTTTTAGTCCATAAACCACTGCTGCACGTTCCGAATCATAAGTTAGGTAGTTCTTCTCATGACCCTTCAATTGTCTAGAGGACTAAGCTATAACTTTTCCTTCTTGCATGAAAATACATCCAATTCCATATTTTGAGACATCACTATATACCACAAATTTTCCCATTTCAGACAGTTTAGTAAGAATCGGTGCAGAAATGAATATGTTCTTTAACTGTTCGAAGCTCTTCTCACACTTATCATTACATAAATATTTGACACCTTTCCTAGTTAGTCTTTTGAGTGTGGTGGCTAATTTTGAAAATCCTTCTATAAACCCCTTGTAGTTTCCCGAAAGACCTAGGAAGCTTCATACTTCAGCTACATTTTTAGGTTGTGATCATTCACTAATTGCTTCAATCTTTCTTGGATCAATAAAAACACCTTCCTTTGAAATTATGTGACCGAGAAAAGCCACTTCTTCAATGCAGAATTCACATTTGAAGAACTTTGCTTACAACTTCTAGCATCTCAAGGTTGTATAGAATAACTCTCAGGTGCTCTTCGTGCACTTCCATACTCTTTGAGTAAATGAGGATGTCGTCGATAAACACAATCACAAAATCATCTATGAACGCCTTGAATACTCGATTCATTAAAAGTTTATAAATATTGCTGGTTCATTCCTCAATCCAAAAGGCATCACTTGAAACTCATAATGGTCATATCTAGTTTCAAACGTTGTCTTGGATACATCCTCTTCTTTGATCCTTAGCTGATAATAATCAGATCTGAGATCTGTCTTAGAGAAAACCACTGCTCTTTTTAATGGATCAAATAAATCATCAATTCTTGGAAGTCAGTACTTGTTCTTTATAGTAACTCTGTTAATTTCTCGATAGTCAATGCACAACCTCATAGATCTGTCCTTCTTCTTTGTGAATAGTACTGGTGCTCTCCATGGTGAAAAGCTTGGTTGTATGAATCATTTTTCTAACAAATCGTCGAGTTAAGCTTTTAACTCCTTTAATTTGATAGGTACCATTCTATATGAGGCTTTAGAGATTGGCACTGTTCCAGGTAAAATATCAATGCTAAATTCCATGTCTCTTGCTAGCCGCAAACTTGTTAAGTTGTCTAGAAAGACATTTGAAAAACTGAGAACTACAAGCACCTTATCCAATGTTGTCACCTCCTTAGTTTGAGTACATATAGCACTTGCTAAGAATCCCAAACATCTGGAACTTATGAATCTTTGAGCTCGTAAAGTTGTTATTTCTGGGAATACGATTGGTTCTTCTTTAGGTAATAGGAATCTCACAATCTTTTTGCGGCAATCGATAGTCGCATAGTGCTTTGTTAGGCAATCCATTTTGAGGATAACGTTGTAATCTTACATTACTAAAACAATTAGGTAGGGCTCGATTTCTTTACTCCAATAAGAATATTTCACCCTCGAATAATAGAATCGGTAGACATAATATTGCCTGAAGGTGTAGCTACTCCCAACTTATACTCTAGAGGTGTTGTTATTTTCCTAATTTCTTAGAATGCATAAGGGATATAAATTAATGAGTTGTTCCCAAATCAATTAATATATATGAAGGTACACTTGAAATTAGAAGCAAATCTGTCACAACAGATGAGTTCCATTCTACTTTTGCCTTGGTCATGGCGAAGACTCTAGTAGTTATCTTGGTCTGATCCTTAACATTCCTAGGGCAATTGTTGATGAAATGTCTTGTCTGACCGCACTTGAAACAAGTTAGTACTTTTGAATGATATTCTCTAGATGAGCTTTCTTGCATGTAGGAAATGTAGGAATAGTGGGCATTATCATCTGATTCATCGGCTCCCTCTTGATAAACTTAGAGGTTCCTTCAATGGGTTCATGGGTTAATGGTCGCTTAGATCTTGCCCATTGCACTTATGGGGGTTTATTCCTTATTTGACTTGCATGGTCAAACCTTCTTCTATATTCTTGAGCTTTGATAATCTTTTGCTCTGTTATCTCTACATTCAATGCTTTTTGAACAACAACAACAAATGGAATGTCGATTGAAATGAGAAGATTGAAATCTTTAAATATCTCTAGTCTTAACTCTTGAACAAAATGTTTCACTTTCAATATTATGGTACTAACCATGTAAGGGGCAAAACGAGGGAGTTTTTGGAACTTGTGCACATAATCAATTACACTTCCAGTCTGCTTCAAACCATGAATTTTTTCATCTTCACATTTCTCATGGTGTCAAAAAAATAGTTCTCATAGAATAGCTCCTAGATTTGATCCCAAAACATGGTGGCAACTAGATGTATCACCTTCATTGAGTCCCACCAATAATGTGCCTCTCTTCTGAACATGGAGGACCCACAAGCCACCCTTTCTGCCTCCACAATCTTAGCATGTTCAAATATTTCACAAATGGTTCTGATCTAATCCTCAACAGCTGCCATATCAGCAAACTTACCATCAAAAGTAGAGGGATCTAATCTCTAAAATCCTTCATAATCAAGATCAGCGAGCCGAGGCCTAATAGGGATTTGATCTTGCATGTTAGCTATTTGGACCTGAGCCTGGTTTTGGGCCTCATTTTCGGCCTGAGCCATGATGGTGGCCACTTGTGTTAGTTGTTCGTTTTCCCTAGATTGTCTCTAGATCATGTCCGTTATTCGATCGAGAACAAGTTCACACTCAGCATATCGCTCAATACTAATTCTTCTACGATTAGCCATAAATCTACATCACAAAGATTTATCCTAGTTTAAAAATCTATCTTTTATATATATTTTTTTAATTTATTAAAGGTATTAAATCCTAATGCACATAAAATAGATCACAAAATTTTTAAGGAATAATTTTACTTGAATAAAAGAAATTTTGAAAAAAAAAACTTACTTGCTGATCAATAATCTTCCTAATGCAGATGAACATACAAATAGTTTACAAAACCTCATAAACTTAAAGCTCTGATACCAACTATAACGACCCTAAATCTCATTTTTCCCAAATTTTAAACCCTAAAATTTTTTCCAAATTGATTTATAAATTAGGTTTAATTAGGCTGTTATAAACTCTAAATTACAAAATTTTGTTAATTTTTAAAAATAAGGGAATAATTAATTAAGGTGGAAGCATTTAAGAAAACAATTATATTTATAAATGAACTAATCTAAGTACATTTATTAGGCTTTGTCTAATTAATTATAATAAATAGACTTTATATATATAACGAAATGCGAAACATTATTAAAACTTAATTAAGTAAACCTAAGTTTATTATAAAAGAAATTAACTTGAAATTATTCTCAAAACATTATAATCTAAATCAAGTTTATTATTTTAAAACTTAAGATATAAATAAAATCAATCATCTGACCCAACAACATTAATAATGTCATCCTCTATATCCTCGTCTGCCTCTGAAAGATCTTTGATAAACATCAGTTCATCTTCTGATAAAAATTCACCTACATCACAAAACTAAAGGTAAGATAAACTCAGTAAGTGAAAACACGTGCATATATGAATTAAGTTCATGCATTACCAAATTTCTATACACTAAGTTCCATACTGGTTAGAACCCATTTTCCAAGATGACCATGCGTTCAGGCTTTCATTAGTCATCTTAATATAAACATGCGTTCCAACTTTTAGAAAACCAGTGGTTTCTTACCCTCATAAGGTTTCATCAGCCATCTCATATCATATTTTCTGTCAATTCCATCAGATTCATCCATTCATACTCACATACATAATATCCCATAAATTTAATCTTTTAAATACCATATGTCAATGTCTAACAATGCATGTCCAAGTAAAATATTAGAATTTAATAACAAAATGAGTATAAAGAAAATAATACACATCTTGTAATGTAGGTTCTATGGCCAAAACGTTGACAAATTTGTGTTTTACTAACTTGGATTCCAAGAGGGTGAGGGATTTGGGAATTCCTGAGCCTTAGACTAATCTTTCATGTCTGAATAATCTTTGTGATTAAATTCCTACTTAAATTTTAAATAAAATCTTGAAGAGTTGGGGCAAAAATTCTTTACTCATAAAAATCTAAGATAGATCGGAGTTGAATTCATATTTGGTTGGTTTGATAGGGTTGGACCGGTTCGGTTTGGTCAAGTTCAGTTTGGATTGAATGGGCCGATTCAGTTCGGTTTAGTTCGGCTGGACTAGTTCATTTCAGTTCGACTAGACCGGTCTGATTCGGTTGACTTGATTTGGACCGGTTTGGATGGTTTTCCAAACAACTAATTCTTCACTTCTACTTCTTCGTTCATTCTTCATCGTTGCAAGGAGAGAATTCCTTCTCTCTGCTTTGTCGTTAATGGAGATGGAGGTTCATCGTTGAGTGAGGGCTTGTCCTGGTGGAAGGTGAAGGTTTTTGTCCGAGTGAAACCTTCAAGTGACTAAAGTGACTGCATGGCTGAGAGGACGATAGGTCAATTAGGTAGAGGCGATACTTCATCGGCGGTTGGTGATTTCATGGTGTTTGGTAAGTCTCTGAATTCTTCTTAGAGTGCTCAAGGAGAGGAGGGTTTTTTGTATGAATTTCCTTCATGGTGAGACCCTCAATTTATAGGAGAGGTTACACAATTCTTTCCTTAGAAAGAATGTCATGAATATGTCTCTCCTCAAGGCCAAGTTCAATGACGGTTTGGGAAGATTTCTTGATTTGGGGTGACATTATTTCATTGGGCGGGAGAAAGGAAATTCCCATGATTTTCTCTTATTAGAGTTTGATGAATTTTAATTTGGAAATTGTAAAATTAGAGAATTGAAATTGGTATATTATAGATGTTGAATTGTGTAATTTTTCTTGTATTGGTTAGATGGACAATCGTTCATGCTCTCATAGGATGGGTTGCCATGACAACCTGGTTGAGCACAGTTTCATATTGTGTAATATTAATACATTTGTGAAATTGTGCTCTCGCCAACAAAATATTCTCCAATTTAGGTCAAGACCTGCTATAATTTTTTCTTAGGTCTTACTACAAAATACGTCTTGTTAGTCTTCATAAAGCATTTTATTTACAAATTGATCTCATTCACCTTTCTCAATAAATGATACACTATGTAATTCTCCATATATTTGCAAGACGTGTGACCATTGTTGAAGTCACAAGATGGATTGCCACACATTGAACTTATCGAAATCATCATGTGACTCAATCACCAACATGATACTAAAATACGTCAGTAGCAATCTAGCTACACATCAACGTCACAATATGCTCCATATTTCAAAGAAACAAACAAGAACGGTGAAGCTAAGCGTATTGAGATTTTTTGTTCAATAATCAGCTGCACACATTTACCTTATGGAGTTTTATTTATTTCTTGCTTGGACCAATTTCAGTGCTCTCGAAT
>CM039475.1:17194694-17233119 GCA_022433065.1 Begonia loranthoides | reverse complement strand
TTATGGAGTTTTATTTATTTCTTGCTTGGACCAATTTCAGTGCTCTCGAATGTATCATTAGCCTAAAAGCGTAGTAGTAAAACTTAGTTGCAAACAAGAAATAAGGATAGTAACTAGATTTACTGTTTCTGTTTTTCGATGTTTAAACAGCAGAGGATATATGTTGCTTATTTTACCAGCAATTGAATTGGTACAGATCCCAGTAAACATAAAATAAGATTCATGGCTAAACCCTTTAGAGATTTATCTCATAAGATTTTCAAGTTGAGGGGCCAAGATCTTCTGGCGTGACAGTCAACCTCATTTATTTGACTCAGAAAGTTGTTTTGTTAGACATTCATTAGACATCCATAAGTTCCTAGACCAGATGAGGAACAAAGAAAGTGTTTCATCTAAGGCGGTACAGAAAGACTCCAAAAATACGATTACCGAACGGAAGAAGAAGAAGAAAACACAACAATCTCCCACTGCAAACAGCCAACCGACAAAGTTTGTCAGACTGTTACTAAGAATCCACCGTTCTCTCTTTGTAAATCCAACGTGTAAGATTTCTCGTGTGCCACGTAATCTACTGTGATCAAAGTGGAGCTCCCCACGTATAGAGCTGACCCACTACTGACTTCTTGTGTTGTGAGGAAGGTTTTTGATCGAACTAAAGCACAGAGATTGAGGAGCACGCGCAGACGTTAAAACCTCTCACGTGGAGTAATCGAGAGATGGGCCTGGCATTGGCTGCTTAGTCCATCCCCCTCGTGGGTCTCGTGGCTGCACCTCATGCTTCTCGTTTTGGTACAGATACCCTCAATCGACCCTCTTCGATATTGCTGTAATAATAGAACAATACCCTACCCATAAACATTTAAGAACACTTGTCTTAATGACAGATCATGGTTTCTCAGTTCGCCCGCGGAGAAGGGTCACAGATACTGTCTTACGCGGAGAAGGGTAAGCCTCCCAACTTTGTGGTAAATAATATTTTTTTTAAAGATTTGTTGGAGAGAAATTAGCACAATGTCCCTTTTTTTAATAACAAAGACAATTCATTTACATGCTGACTTATTATTCATGAATGACACATGTAGCTCAGGACAAGATACAATATTGGAGTCAAATTAAAATATAAATATAACATTACTCATTTTTTATAGTTTCAATCATTTTGTTTTTCTAGCATTTTTAGTTTGTATGAGTGAAAACAACTCATATACTTTTGTTATTGAGATCTATCCCAAAACATGTTTTACTAGGTATGGAGAAAAATTTTACTTACAAACCATTCACTTTTATTTCTGCTAAGTGATGTAAGATTGTGCACTTCTCATGATATGAATTGGGACTTCACTATCAACCGAATTTTGGGTAGTTCTTACCTGCAAAGTGGGGGATGCCAAAATTTTCTCCCCTTGTGTGGCCTCAATGTCTTTGTTGGCAACACTTTCATTTAGATTTTGGTTCTAATACCATAAAAGTTTTTCACAACCCGGAAGGGGACTATGATGAGACGAGGAAGAATCCAACTCTCTAGAGGATCAAATTTTCCAACGATTGGTAAATTGGCTCACATAAGATATCTAATAGAAATAAATAATATAACAGAGCAGCCAATACGAAAAAATGTAAAGCTAGTAGAATGACCAACAATGGCATAATAATGTCTGAAATAAGATCACTATGTCATAAAAGAAAAACACAACGATATGAAATGTAAAAATTTATCTGAAATGAAACTTAACTAAAATACTACATAAGTCTCACCAACAAAAAAACGCTTGAATAATGAAATAAACTAAGCAATAGGTAAAACTTAATCCAACATTAGATAATCTAAGTATCCCTAACTATAACTTGAAAGGAGGATAAAAAAATATCAGTGTGCATGTAACATGGATGACAATGGTTATCCAAAAACAAGTTCCAAGAACCATATGTGGGGTCATAAGAAAACAATGTACTAATATGTATTAAATAATAAAAATCTATCACTACCATCATTGATGCATCAAGAGATGCAAAGCGTGAACAATCACTTGGAGATGACGGTTACCATGGGATTAAGAACAGAACACCAAAATCCAAAGTGCATAACTTGCTCTCTAGAAATCCAATCAATACAAACTTTGGACAACAATCAATAATACGAGTGTAGAATGTGCTTTCCAAAATTGAAGAAAAATTTTCCAAAAGAAACAGAAGAAATGCGAACGTAAAAATATCTTCCCAGAAAGGTACCGATCAAGACAGTTTTCTGGACAAAAATGAAATAATCACAACTTTGTGTTTCTAAACCAAATGGCACGAATTTGGACCACAATCAGTATTGCCAAAATAGAAGGTGCTATCCAAAAATCATACAAAAATACCAAAAGAAGACGAAGATATCCATTCACAAAAATTACTCCCCAAAAGGGTACCAACAAAACAGTTTGTAGCCCGAACAGAAATAATCACAACTTTTACGTCTCTGAACCAAATGACACGAAATTTCAACAACACTCCTATTTACTTGCATATAGAAGGTGGTCCAAGAAGGTGCTATGGCGACACCTCTTTACTTCAATGGATTCCTTCAAGAAACCTCTCCAACGTGGTTAGCAGCAGGTCTTCTATTCTTCCTCTCTAGATGTTCACCTCTAGAAGGAGATGAAAGAAAGACTAGGATAAAAAATCCACATCAAGACAAGCCAAGAAGCTTGGTGGATCAATGAGAGGCTCACACTCTCTCAAAGGAATAGCGACAGGCAGTGCTTGGCGACGATGAAGCAGTGACGGTGAGGGGTTGACGACGGCGACGAGCTGGAGGGCGTCACGATGCTGCGGGTGATGCCTCGGGCCATTGGGCATTTTGGACTGTTCAAGTTGGACCAGCCGAAGGCCTTGGTCCAGCATGTGGCTCAATTTTGTCTCTTGGTCCTTGCTCGACAGGAAGCTGATAGGAGGGACGTTGTAGACTTCGTAGTTATGGATGGCACTGATAGGCAATGGAGTGCTCTACTCTAGACAATGTAGAGAGGCAGTGGAGTGGGGAGATAAATTGACAGAGGAGCTGTGTTCTGTCGATAAATTTGGAGAAGCCGAGTGCAGAGGGATGTATGGCAGCTCTCTGGGAGTGGCTGGATAGGGATGTTGTTGGTTGTGTTGAGCTCCTGGAGAAAGACAAAAAGAAGAGGGAGAAGAGGAATGTAGGGGTAGCCTTGGCGGACAGAGTTGGAGAAGATGGCTGGCAGTTTCTTCTCGGGTCCTTGTGATCCCTCAAGTAATGCACATTCCTCCTCTGTGTTATGGATTTTGGGACGTTGCTCTCTGTTCTGTTATGGTTAGTAATCTGTTAGTTGCAGAGTTTAGTTGCAGAGATTAATTGGTTGAGGTTTCTCTCTCTGCCGATTGTGTTAGTCTTTAGTTGAGTCTACAATTATGAGTATGTTGGAATAAATGAAGTGATAAAATATTTTATGTTAGCATGAAATGGAATTACCTTGCTGTATGGTTAGTGGGTAAATGCTTCTGTTTAATGGATTAATGACTGCCTCTGCTAGTGGTAATGATGATATACATGGATTGTCTTTTGTTTAGTTAAGATTTGGAATAAGTTAGTAGATCGGATTAAATTGGATTGAATTGTTTATAACCTCCATGTGATTAGTATGAAGTAAATGTGCTCTCTCCCCATAGAATAAGCTGTTAAATTGGGATGAGCATGTTTCTTGGGATTTTTTTTAGTGTTAAAATATAGAATCCGATGAGAAGTTGTCAATGACAAATGTGTTAATTGTGAAGGTATTGGAAAGAGCACAAGGGACAACGATTGAGTGCTAGCGCACAATAAAGAATTGAGGTAAGGAATTTGGGTGTGTTTTGGCTATTGAGGCCCTACACCACAAGTAGTGAGCGTGAGTAGTGTTATGTTCCTTGAATGATATTTTGTTGTTATTTCCTTGGATTGATAGGATAAATTATTGTTAACTTTGTGATATTGTTCTGTTAATATAACTGCTATTATTCATTGTTGGTATTCTTTACTGCTAAGTGATATTGTTAGCCCTGTCATAAATGCTTAAATAATTGATGAACGAGTGATAGACAATTTATGAACGAGTAATGCTTAGATAATGAATGAGATAAATGAGTTAAGTGCAAAGACATTATTATGAATTGTTCCTTATAGTTTAACTTCTGTTTACTTATAAATTTCAAGCTGCTATTTATTTCATCATTGTTCTGTTGCCATTTGTTGGTCTTACTTTCATAACCTACCATTACTACTTGTGATAATGAGCATGCAATTTAATTAGGATAATTAACTAGAATAATAAAGGTAATTCTATTTGAGCATGTTTAAGTAACCAATTGTCTAATTCAATTGTTAATCACATCATTGAGCACGTTAACTTACTAAGATAATAATGATAGATCTAAGTTATGTCATGTTTATTTGATTGAACATGTTTACTTTGTTAACTAACTTAATAGTTGTGAAATAGCAAATTCGTGCATACTTAACTGGTTGTGTAAGTTCATCCTCAAGCATGTTTGTAACGACCCAATTTTTATTTACTTTAAAATCGTGTAAATTTAAAACTTTTCTTCTTAAAAAAATGTCAGAGTATTTAAACTCAGTCATTAAAACCATTTACTTAAAACATTTATCAATTGCGTAAAATGATAAAATCATTTTTTGAAGTGCAGCAGAATTAAAACAGGCATTAAAGAATATTAAATAATTTTCAAACCATTTTACAAATAATTTCATTTTTTAGCCCAGCCAACCACAAGATTAACCCGTGCAAATCCTTCATCGACTACCTCTTAGTCTGTTCACCTGTGCGTATACCTACATCGCAAGACTTAACTAATGAGGTTAATGCTCAGTAACTGATATAAAATAAAATGTATGATGCACATGTCATGCAACTTTTAAATCTCTTTTCATTTTCTGTTTCTGTTTCTTTTTCTTTTCTTTCTTTCTTTTATTTTCTTTTACCATTTTCTTGATTTTAACTTTACTTTATCTTGACTTTATTTTACTGTTCCTTTCTTTACTTGATTGTTACTGTACTTTATCTTGAAAGGCATTAGAGATGTCTAAATTTGACGAGGCAAACCTCACATCCCCAGACGACCCCGTTTATCTTTATCTTTATCTTTATCTTGAAAAGCATTGGAAATGTCTAAACTTGACGAGGAGGAGCAGGCAACTCAACCTAACATTTCCAAACGACACCGTTGTATGTTTATTGTTGTCTTAATCTTGAAAGGCGTTGGAAATGTCTAAACTTGACGAGGAGAAGTAGTCAACTCAACCTCACATTTCCAAACGATCACGTTTATGTTTGTTGTGTGTCTTAATCTTGAAAGGTGTTGGAGATGTCTAAACTTGACGAGGAAGAACGACTAACTAAACCTCACATCCCCAGACGACCCGGTTTATGTTTATCTTTATCTTGAAAGTGTTAGAGATGTCTAAACTTGACTAGGAGGGGTGGCTAACCCAACCTCACATCTCATCACACCCATTTACGTTCATTTCTTTACGTTGTACAACCGTTTCGTTTCTTATTTGTTTCCTTCTTGTCATTTTGTAATCGTTTTGTTTCTTCTTTGTTTCCTTCTTGTCATTTTGTAAACGTTTTGTTTCTTCTTTCGTTTCCTTTTCAAAAGTATGCATAGAGACCATTTTAATATCTTTTGAAAACTATGATGCATGATGCTCAACAATGCATACATTCTCTACTAGAGGAATTTAATAGTGCAACCAACGTACAATTCATAGAACATGCTTATAAAAACTGTAAACAATAAAACGTGCTATTTAAAACTGTAAACACTGAAACATGCTATTTAAAACTGTAAACACCGAAACATGCATCTCCTATTCTTGCGATGTAGGGCCCTAAGGACCAAAGCACATGCGTATCACTTACCTGGCGTCCTTAGCACAGTTCAGAAATTAACGTTGTCTTTCTTCCCATTTGTACCTTCAAAATAATTATCGTTTATTAATTAATATTTTTATCAATTATAAATCTTTAACTTCGGTACTATTACCTACGTTTATTATTTAATAATCTAATTATCGTTTAACGAATTTCTATTAATTTATCTTTATTAATTTCAAGGTCAATAAACGAATAACCTTAATTTATAATTTTTCCCTTAAATCACAATTGTCCAATTTAATCGATATTTATTCATTAATAACATTCACTGAATTTCCATAAATCTTTATGCTTAACAAATCTCATTAGTCAACCTAATTACTTAGCAACCTCGTAATAACAATTCCCATAACTTAACATGTGTAACGAGATAACAATAACTTATAATATTTGTTCATTCCATCAATGTGACCTGATAATAAAGAGAATTTACTTCACAATACAATTTATTTTCTTTTAATGAAAAATCCATTAGAACCAACAAAACATTTATTTAACTTAATTACCCAAAATCACACCCTGCATCCACTAATCACTTAACACTCAAATCCAATCATAACAAGGTATTCAACGATTGTCAATTAAATCCCAATTAGTGTAAACCCAACAAAACATTCCATCCAAACAAAACTTTCCATCACACTATTATTTCCTACAGCACATTCTCAACAGAACCCAAAGATTACACACAACGAAGACAACAGAACCAACAATCATCCTATAACCAAAGAATAGTAGCCATCAGGAGCATTTTCTAACATTTCCACATCCATAGCAACTATACAGTTCAACCAAGAAATAATCCAACAAAGAAGCCCTTCACAGAACATTAATCCAAATCAAAAGGGCAGTCCAACAATCAATCCACAACACAATATATATACATCTCCATTAGTATGCTTCACTAATTAAATAGGAAAGGAAATTGCTCACCCAAAGGAGTCAAGCTAGCGCAGAACCAGGAGTCAAGAACGGGGAGTTCACTCTTCAACTTCGTAGCTGAAAACATGAACAGACCCGAGAGCAGCACCTTCACATTTCATCACCACCACTTGTCCATCACACCACCTCCAGCACTCTGTTCACGGTTCATAGAGTAATATAAGAACAGAATCTCACCTTCCTCTTTTTCTCCTTTCTTTCTCCTAGACACTCAGCCATTACCACTATCCAATTCCATTCTCTTCACTACCAGCCAGCTTCCAATCTCACTTCCATCCATTTATAGCCGAAGAGATAACTTGCACAGACACATTGCTGGAGGAAATTTGTACACTTCAAGGAGGGAGGTTTAATGCCCAAACTCCACACTAGAAAGTTGCTATCGTTTCGGGAGGAGGAATAAACCAGTTCAATTTGTTGACCAATAGAAATGGGCCAATCAAAATCTCCAGCGAACCGATACCCTGCTTCAGCCATCCTCGCCCCTGCCGACACCAAAACGCCTCTCCACTGAAGCCAAAACAACCAAAATTGGAAGCCAAGAAGGTGAACATCAAAGATAAAGCATTGACTTACCTCCATCGGCGATTCTCCGTACCAAACCGACTCGTGCCCTAGCCCCGCGTTCGGCGTTCGTCTCGTCGTCCTTAAGCCATCGTCGCCGTCATGCGCCGAACACGAGCCATCGCCGACGTCTCCCTCACGCCGTCGCCTTCCGCTCGTCGTCGCCCTTCCCGATCGTTCTCCCTCTCCCTCTAGATCTCTCTCTCGCTTTCTCCTCTCTGCTCGTCACGATGGCCATAGGCCAAATTAAATCTTAAAATTCCATTCCCCCTATTTCATTTCAATTGACCGTGAACCAGCCCCTGAACCGAACCAAACCGGTTCACCCAAACCAGCCAACTTCCTTCCCCTTTTAATTTATCCATTTCTCCCATTTAATTTAAATTTCCATTTTTCCTTTTTATTGCATAATTTCATTTGATTTATTTTAATTTCTTTAATAAATAAATAATTATCAAATATACTTATAGTATATTAATTGACCCAAATTTTCAATTCTCGACTTATTCCAAATATTTCTCAACGATAATTATCTATCCAATTTAATTTCTTCGATTTGGTTTCCCAAATTGAATCATCAATAATTATCCAATAATCGATATAATTATATTCCAATTAATTTCTCTAAACTTATTTTTATGATAATATATTGTTTCACCGAATAATCCAATTATACCACAATTAATTTTCTTATCAAATAAATCTCAATTATCCATAATTAATTAGGTTATGAAAATTAGGGTATTACAATGTTAATTAACTTAACGAGTGTTCCATTAATAATTAGTCTAAGCCTGTTTACTATGTTTAGTTAATCAATCCATGATAACTAGTTAACAATGATAATTAAGTATGCTTGAATTATTAGAATAGAAGTATGTAATCCGAGCATGTAAATTTGTTAGAATAACCAATCACAATCTTGAACATGTAAATTGATTAGGATAACTACTTAGCATAATAATTGTAATTCTACCTGAATATGTTTGTTTACTCTTATTAAGTACGATGATCATATTGTTAATTATTCCTTGAGCATGTTAATTCATTAGAGTAATTAACTCAATTAGGAGTCGAGCATGTAAATTGGTTAGAGTATTAACTCAACCTGAGCATGTAATTAACTGGGATAATGATGTTTAATTATGCTCGTATGTTCAACCTTTGTATGTTTAACTAACTTATCTGAGAATGCTTAACTAATTAATTAGTTAATTAACTAAACTAGATTATTAATGTATAGCATGTTTAATCAATTAGAATAAAATCATGCTTAATCAACTAGGATAAGAAATTACGAATTTACAAGCATGTTTCTATTTAAGCTACTAATTGCGAACATGTTTAGTTTTGTTTAGTTTAATGAGCATGTTGAGTTGGTTGTAATTCACCGCATGTTTACTTTATCGTCCCTTATTGTTCGTTCGTTGCTTTCAATTTGAGTTATAATTGTCCCTAATTGTCCCCTGTTCCGCGCTTTCAATTATATTTGTTGTGTTCTTTCAATTCCCGATATTCAATTACTGTTGTTTACTTTATTATATGTGCAGTTACAATTTCGGTTACTTTCTTTTATATGCACACTTCAATTATTGTATGAATGTTATGTTTGTGAAGCATCATGTATCATGTTAATAGAAACAAACTAGGGAGTATCCTCTTGGGGTGGCACTCACATGCATTGTGAGGAAAAATGATAAGGAAAAGACGAAAAAAGAGAAAAGGGAGTTGGGGGCGGATGGATAGACGGGTCTAGTATGTAATCTAGCAAAAACCCTCCCTTATAAAAAACAGGAGTTCTAGATTGCAAGCAAAGAGTTAGGTCCGGATGGGTAGATGGGTTTGCATGCACGAGGGATGCTCATGGCTGGTCAGGCATAAAGAGGGTAAAGGATAGTCAGTTGAGATTTAATTAAGTTTTCTAAATTGTAATTAAAGAGTGTTTAATTTCTGATTAACGCAGTATTTCAATTATTTAGTATTTCCTTCTAAAATGATTTAATTATGCTTCCGCACGTTTGTTTCAAACTGAATTTAAAGAAAGAGTCAATAGCGATCCGGTTAGACGCACTCTGATATGTTTTGCTTTTTAAAAAGAAATTTTTCAATTTTCACGCATTTTAAAGGAATTACGAAAATCCGAGTTGTTACACTGTCTTTTCTCTGTAAAACTCCAAGGCACCCACATCGTAACTCAGACATCACAGAGGAGGTTCCTCCTCGCCAGCACTGCCATCCAGAGAGCATAACGCTCTCCCCTCAATTCACCGAAGCCTTCACTCTCCCTCACTATCTTTATTCCCCAGCCACAATCATTCCTACGCTAACCTACCCACAAATTCCTTCAGCCTTTTAGAGGTTGTTCCCCACGATGCACAGTAGAGTGCAATTCCAAGCTGGAAGGTTGTACGGGGTCATATGCATAGCAAACAACAAATCACCCGAACTGAGACAAACCAAATTTAAGCACCCAGGTCGGAGCTTGACTCGAAGCTAGAGCCCGCAAACCCCCCACACCAATGCCACACTGCCGAGTACCTCATCGATCATTCCATCACCATCCGTTATCTCTGACGACCAAAATCGACAGAAATATTTCAAAGGAGGAAAAACTCTACCAAACGTACCTCAAATCGTTATCGGAAATCTCCATGGCTAAATCTCCGATTCGACCCACGCCGTTCGCCTGGACATCGCACACGCCACCGGACAGCCTCGGCCGAGCACACCGACGCTCGATACACGTCAGGCAGCGCCTCACCGTGTCGAAGAGTCCGTCGGATTTCTCCCTCATTTTCTCCTTATCTCCCTCTTTCTAATTCCCTCTCGTTAGAATGGCTGAAGACCATTCTATTTCTCCAAATCGAACTAGTTCACTGTGAACCAGTTCACTCCCCCTCCTTTCCTTACTCCTTCATTTAAATTAATTCCACATCCTTTCAAATCCCCATCAACTAATTTTTTCCTTAAAATAAATCCTATTAATCCCATTCCTTTGCTAAAAACCAAGCCATTCCATAATTTTGAACCGACTCGAACCAACCTAGCTCAATCCCTTATTCTCCTTACATTGTTAAACTTAAATAATCCAATTTAATTCCAATTAAATTCTTCTTTAATAATTTTATTAAATCTTTCATTTAATTAATTTATTCTCATCCCAATTCCAATTCTCGATTTATTCCAAATATCGCTCGATGATAATGATTACTGATTACATCTTTGGTAATACCCTGATAATTATCCAATAAATTTGAAGTACACTAAATTACTTTCCAATTATCCTTATTAAATTCCGATATAAAAATTTGGGGTATTACATTCCTCCCTCCTCATATAAATTTAGTCCTCGAAATTTGCTCAACATAAACACTCTCTTAACTCAACAACCACATCACAGCTTTGTCTAAATGATACTTGCGTAAATAACGCTTGCATTACATCCTTAATGATTCCAAATACCAAATTTTTATCCAAAATTTGATACAATAACATAAATTATAGACATTACTCATCACGCCATACACTCAAACGACCTCACAAACACACTTTTCACTTACATCCACCAAGATCAAATTCACTGTACCACAACTTTTGCTAGTTTTCTTCCCAACATTGGACAGTTTTTGACCAAATATCCAGTATTGCTACACTCAAAACATTGTCTAGTACCAACTTTACACTTTCCAAAATGTTTTTTTTTTACAATTAGCGCATAATCCAACATCAGGAACCTTAACCAAAATAATATTTAATTCATTCCGTGCTTGCTTGTCCTTCACATCTGATCCTTATCATCAATCTTCCTCTTAATTTCACCGGATGTGCCTGGTTTATCCCAGTCATGTAGCTGTAATCTCTTAACAGAACCGTTCCGTTTTGAGATTCGATCCTTAATTTATTCAATGTGCAAAGCTTTGACATCACATCCAAGTAATCAACATCTTGAGTTCCTGCAATTACAACACCTTCGAGAATCTCTGTCTTGAGTCCTTGAACAAAGTGTTGTACCTAACTCTCATTTTTGTCCACCATGTGCGATGCAAACTACAACAACACCTAAAATGTGCACACATATTCTGAGACTAATCCTTCTTATTGTAACTGAGTAAACTCCACAAATTTTATCATTCTCGTTGAGCGATTGGAATACTTGTCGTAGAAAATCTTCTTGAATTCTGTCCAAGTCATTGCATCAACGTCCTTAATTATCTTGACTGAGTCCCACCAAAATCTTGCATCCTTAACAAACATAGCATAGTACGGTGCTATCCTTCTCCGCTGCGCCACTCTGATTTATTCCTTGGCATTGACTGGGTCCATATTAAAATCTAAATGAAATTTCTCTTTTATTTTAGCATATGCAAAGACATCCTCCAAAGTCTTAATCCATTCTTTTGCACTGTCAGGGTCCATAGTATCTCCGTCAAACTGAGGGGGTCGTAGTTGTTGCAATTTCTCCCAGCTTACATCATTATGCTCAGCCACTCATTGTTCCGTAACTTGTTCATTTCCACAGGCAATTACTGCTTGAAGCTTCTCCAAATTTTGAGATTTTCGTTCCAGTCGATGAGATTGTCGTTCCATTACTATCGTTAACCTATTGATCGTTCCATCTACACCACTCGTATCTCTTTCATATGTCCTTGCACAATCTAGTTTCTTATACTTATTACCTTTAAGACAACCTATGACTATTCAAACTTGCATCCATACACTAGGAACTATTCCTTAATGAATGAACTCCAACTTATTATTCCAACTTACTTGTCCTTATTACACAATCGAGCCGCTTGACCTAAAGTTCTCTTTTATCGACGTTATTGTATCCACATATTTGATTATTGTAACTTAGTTTATCATATGATTCAGCATGAATATAACACATGTTAAAATTTCTACCTTCCTTTACCCTCCAATTCATCTTTCCAAACATGCTAGATTGTGAACTACACTACTCCATAACTAAGTTGAACACTATCCTACTCTCGTACATCCATTATCCCATTGCTCCTTAGATCCTAATTCCGTCTTGCTTCCCTTTTTGTGTCTATACCCATTTCTGTTTCTGTTTTAACTTCCGTTTTTGTATCTATTTCCATTCCTGTATCTGCATCCGTGTCTGTTTCCATTTCATTTTTCATTCCCATATCTGTTCTCGTATTCGTGCCTGTTTCTGTTTCCATCTCAATTTCTGTTTCCGTATCTGTTCCCATATATGTTCCTTTTTCTGTTTATGTTTCTATTTCTGTTTCTGTATCTGTATCTGTATCTGTATCCCTTCTCGAAAATTCATTCCTAGAAGTTCGTTTTCGTTTTCGTATCCATCTCCATTTCCATCTCCGTTTTCATTTTCATTTCTGTTTCTATCTTTGTCTCCGTTTCTGTCTCCGTCTCCATTTTCGTTTCTGTTCCTGTTTCCATTTCTGTCTCTGTCTCTGTTTCTGTATCCATCTCCGTCTCTGTTTCTATTTTTGTATCTGTCTCTGTATCTGTATCTGTATCCGTATCTGTATCAAGTTTCGTTTTCAATTGCGTTCCTATTTCTGTATCTGTTTTGATATTCGTGATGGTACTTGTTTACGTATCCGTTGCCATGTGTGTTTCTGTATTTGTATCTGTATCTATAGTTGTATCTATTTTCATTTCAGTTTCAGTTTCCATTTTGGTTTCTATTCCCGTTCCCGTTTCCATTTCAGTTTTTGTGCTCGTACCGTTTCTGTGTCTATTTCTATTTATGTCTCCATTTTTTTAATTGTTTCTAAAGAAGTTCAACTGATTGCCTAGGCCCCACAACACTCTCTCTATTCATTCCCATAGGTCAAGGTCGAGTGGGCAAATACTTGGCTAATCGAATCCTATTTACCTACTTCGGCTTAGTCCTGAATGTTTTCCCTTCTTGTAACAAATCTATCCTCTATCTAGTCCATTGTAACCTAGGAAACGTCGTTTACTTATCTAGTGGATCTACCCCGTCGTTACCTAGGCGGCCTCGTTTAACTATCTAGTTGGTCCAATTTATGCAGGATTTTCTTTTCCACTTATTTTCTTTTCCAATTTTCCAAAAATTTGGGTAGAGTCTCCCCTGTTTCTACACTCCCCCAAAGCTATAAATCATGCGTAAAAATCCCAAATAGTTCCAGAATATTCACTATCATTCAAAATCCAAAATCTGAAATCCAAAATATATCAAGGTACACATCCAAAATTGTCGTCAAGTCTACTTAGTTCACTAGTCCCTATTTCCTTTATCGAAATAGAATAAGGAATCATGTATTAATAAAATATTAGGAAGTACACTTAGAGTGGATGAAGGATTTTCCACATTGAGGCTTGTGCTGGCAGGCAAGCTACATTACTAGTTGGACTTTTACAAAAATTGTTTTACTTAGCTAGCCACAGACTTAGTTTTAAAAATGATTATTAGAGCAGTTTACAAAAATCGTTTTCAAAACCACTGCTCTAATATCAACTGTAATGACCTAATTTTTTGTAACCCTTAAAAAATTTGTGGGATTTAAAAATTTTGACAGACGACCGAAATCTCTTTTAAAAATAATATCAAAGTGCCTTAAGACGGACTGTCAAAAACCTTTTTCGTTATACTCGTTATGGAAATTACAATTTACAGAAGCAGTTGTAAAATCTTGTATGAAAATATAGCGAAAGTGAAATCAATAAGAAATACTAAACAATTAAATACAAATTAAATACAAACCACTTTATCGTTTATTTCCCTTTAACCAGGCCAGCCACAAGCTCCTGCGTGTGCAAATCCTTCATCCCTGCTTTTTGATCTATTAGTCATCTCCTCGTATAAGTACCTACACCTACACCACAGGTAATACGTCAGCCTAAAGTCCCAGTAAGGAAAAGGGTTTATGTAGTATGAAATGTCTCTCTTTAGTCCTTTCTAGAATGGGGGCCACCCAAACCAATCTTTTCCTTAAGTCGTTGGTTCTTTGTTTCTTTACTCTTACATCAAACAGGAGATTGAAGGACCCATATGGAATGGTATGGTTCATCGGCCTAACTTTCTAGGTGCATACTAGGTCCTGCTCCCATCAAGGTAAGGGCTATGCCTAACTACCAGACTAGACCCAACTACCCATCCGCCCCCAACTCCTCATATTCTTCTTTTTCTCATCTCATCATTTTCTTAACATTTTTCCCTCACATTATGCATGTATGAGTACCACCCCAGGCAGCACTCCCTATTGATTTCTGTTAACATTATGCATGACCTTACATTCTCATTCTATCATGATGCATGATGCCTTATAACATAACATTTACAGTAATTGAAGTGCGCATATAAAAGAAAGTAATTGAAAAGATGAAATTGAGAGCGCACAGAAATGAAAGCAACCAATCATTGAATAACGCATTGAAGGAAGGTAAGCAATAATTGAAGATGACAAGGATTAAAGTAAAACACATAACGGAACAACTATGGTTATAATAAGGGCATGCATGCATAGATCACATCACTAAACAAAACAGAAGTCAGAACATACTATTAATTAACATGCTAGTGATTCTAGTTAATTTACATGCTCGAGAAATAATTACATTTATCATCCTAGTTACATATCCATATTAATTAACATGCTCAAGTAGAACTACAATTGTTATTCTAGTAAATTATTCAAGATAAATTACATGCTCAATAATAATTACACTTAGGGTTCAAATTGAAGAACGATTAAACATGCTTGAGGAGATGATTAGCAACTATTAATTAAACAACTAACTAATTACACATGCTGAATTGTATTCTTAATTGATTTACATGTTCAAGAAGGATTAATTAACATGCTCAAATAATTGATCAATTATTGTCCTAGTTAATTAACATGCTCAAGTCAAGATTTCAATCATAATTCTAGTTAGTTAATCTAATGAATTAACATGCTCATGAAAGATTATACTTGTTAATTTACATACATCGATTAATTAGTTCACATGTTTAGATTAAATCAAATTCTTTACATGCTTAGATTAACTGAATTGGTTTTAAAGTGCTAATTAATTTAACATGATAATCTAATTGCTTAACGTATGGTTTGGTTAACACATAGATATCACACCAAGAATAACATATTCTAACAATATATCCATTGAATGAGGAAAATGACAGTTTAATTTAACACAATGAGTTTAAACTAGGTAGCAAGTAACTAATAAATAACCAAACTAGTTAAGTGAAACTTTTAAATCATTTATGCTTTTTATCATTCACATATTCATCATTCTACACTCTTTACATTGGAACATTAAATCATCACAGCAGTCAAGGTAAAACATTTGCAGTAAGGAGAACAACTAACAGCAAGGAAATTTGCACTATCAACCAGGGAATAACAAATAGCAAGAGAGATCTATAGACTATCAATAAGGAACTACCAACTGTAAATCATCCAAAAAATAATAGTAGATCAACCAAGGAATTATCAACTATCAACTTACAATTAGCTATCAACTAACAATTAACTATGGCAGTAACGATAAGGAAATCACATTGCATCAACAACTGAATAACAACCGAAAATCATCCAAGTAAACCAACACTACTCACACACTCTACTTGTGGGTGGGGCCTCCACAGGTCAAAGACACACCCATTACCTTACCTCAAACTTTAATGGAGTTAGCGCTAAATCTTTCTCCTCTTTCTCTTTCTGATACCTTCACAATTAGAAACATTTATTATTAACAACTTCTCATCGAATCCGTTAAACCTTAACACTTAGAAATTCTAATATTCAAAACTTAGTAACCGAATATAATTTCTAATGCTTCACCTCATTTCCCCATGACTTAGAAGCAATAGTCAACATAAGAAAACAACCTTTCATCAATAAATAACCAAGTCTTAATGGTTTATCAATTCATAAATTATCCTATCAAATATCTCATTCAGAATCCATAACCAAAGGAGCAACCTTTACAAAATATTGGTCCAAGTTTTAAATCTCACAAAACAGAACAGATTATCTTTTCCAATAACTCATCCAACAGATAACCAAAGGACATACAAAATAATATCACCGAGAGAAAGTAACAACATCAATAGAATGTTTTTTATTTTTTATTTCAACTGTATAATGTAATCCATAAAGCTCCTGAATAAGGTGAAGGAAACCACTCACCAGAGGGAAGCTGAGGACAGCAGCCAACTCGAGCTGCTCAGCACTGAAACACACCCGAGAGGATTTCTAGCACTTTCAAAACACACCCCTCCAGTTCTCCCACTCACTGTCTTTTCTCTGTAAAACTCTGGGGCACCCACATCGTAACTCAGACATCAGAGAGGAGGTTCCTCCTTGCCAGCACTACCATCCATAGAGCATAACACTCTCCCCACAATTCACCCGAGCCTTCACTTTCGCTCACTGTCTTTATTCTCCAGCCACAATCATTCCTCCGACAACCTACCCAAAAATTTCTCCAGCTTTTCAGAGGCTGTTCCCCATGCTGCACAACAGAGTGCAATTCCAAGTTGGAAGGGTGTACGGGGTTGTCTACATCGCAGACAACAATTCACCTGAACCGAGCCAAATCGGGTCAGAGCACCCGGGTTGGAGCTCGATCCAAAGATGGAACTCTCAACCCCCCAACACCAATGACACATTGCCGAGTACCTCACCGGTCATTCCATCGCCATCCATTACCGCCGACGACCAAAATCGACAGAAAAAGGGTAAAGGAGGAGAAACTCGACCAAACATACCCAAATCATCGCCAGAAATCGCCATGGGCGAAGCTCTGATTTGTCCCACGCCATTCGGCTAGACGTTGCGAATGCCACCAGACAACGTTGCCTGAGCACGCTCGATACATGTCGGGCAGTGCCTCACCGTAGTGAGGAGTGCGCCCAATTTCTCCTCATTTTTGCTCTATCTCCCTCTTTTTGATTCCCTCTCGCCAGAATGGCTGAAGACCATTCTATTTCTCCAATTCGAACCGGTTCACTCCCCCTTCTTTCTTAACTCCTTTATTTAAATTAATTCCACATCATTTCAAATCCCCTTCAACTAATTTTTTCCTATAAATCCAATTAATCTCACTCCTTTGCTAAAAGCAAAGCCATTCCATAGTTTTGGACCGAGTCGAACCAACCCAGCTCGATCCCTTATTCGCCTTACATTGTTAATCTCAAATAATCCAATTAAATTCTAATTAAATTCTTCTTTAATAATTTAATTAAATCTTTCATTTAATTAATTTATTCTCATCTCAATTCCAATTCTTGATTTATTCCAAATATCAGTCGATGATAATGATTGCCAATTACATCTTTGGTAATACCCCAATAATTATCCAATAAATTCAAAGTACCCTTAATTACTTTCCAACTATCTTTATTAAATTCTGATATAAAAATTCTAAGTATTACAGGAACAAATCTCCTTCTCATCACATTATTCATCATATTCCAAGTATGAATTTCATTATATCCATCAACTTCTTTGAGCTTTCAAATTCTTCCACCACAAATAAGCATAACATATTAAATTCAATGAAAATACTTGGATATTCTTTCTTTACGAATAATTATAACATTCAAAAGTCTTCTCCACTATTTTTAACCAATCAAGAAAATTATAACCATTACTAGAACCCTTGAAAATAGGTATGGAAGATTTCATATGTCTCAAATATTCAAAGGGTTCAGTAGAATACCTTGGACTATGTAACTCTTCAAAATCAGCTTCAACTTCATCAACCTCTTCCAACAATGTTTCCCATTCTTGCTTCCCTCTTCTAATAATACCATGACCACTTTTTTTAGGTATTCTTGAAGTACTTACATTCTAGTTCATAATTCCATGGAGTTTTTTAGTAATGGCAGCAAGGGAAGCTTTACATTCATCAAGTTGACCATGAGTGCTTGAATTGGAGTCCGTTAATGGAGGTTGGCATGATGGTTGAAGATTAGGACTCAAGATTTTGAGACGTTATAGCCCCACTTCTAATCATTATTTAGGATTCAATAATACACATAAAATAAGAGCTAATAGGGGCGAAATATGTTCTGATACCAAATGATGTGCCAAGGGGTGCAAAGCTTGAACAATCACTTGGAGATGGCATTTACCACAGATTTATGAACATAACACCAAAGTTCCAAGTTCATAACTTGCTCTCTGGAAATTCAATCAATAACAAATTTAAACAACAATCAATAATACAAGAGTAAATTGTGCTCTCCAAAATTCACATAGAAATTTCAAAAGAAAGGGAAGAAATACGAATGCAAAAAATAACTTCCCAGAAAGGTACCAATTAAGACAAATTCTGGACAAAAATGGAATAATACAAACTTACACGTTTCTGAACCAAATGGCACGAAATTTGGACCACAATCAGTATTGACAAAGTAGAAGGTGGTCTCAAAAAATCAAGCAAAAATACCAAAAGAAGATAAATATATCCATTCTCAAAAATTGCTCCCCGAAAGGGTACCAACAAACAGTTTGTAGTCCAAAAAGAAATAATCACAACTTTCACGTCTCTAAACCAAATCACACGAAATTTGAACAACACTCCTCTTTACTTGCGTACAAAAGACCCTCCAAAAATTAAAATTTAATTCATTCGGGAAAAGAAACCACAAACAGACACATACAAGTTGGTTCGAGAAGGTCCTATGGCGGCACCTCTTGACTTCAATGGATTCCTTCAAGAAACCTCTCCAACTTGGTTCACAGCAAGTCTTCTAATCTTCTTCTATGGTTGTTCACCTCTAGAAGGAGATGAAGAAAAGACTAGTATAAGAAATCCACCTCAAGACAAGCCAAGAAACTTGGTGGATCAATGGGAGACTCCCATTCTCTCGGTTACAACATGAAAATGGAGGTCAAATGCAATTGAGATAACTCCACCACACAAAGGTTTAACTTAGCTTAAAATTCTCAATTATGTTCAAACAACTCTTAATGAGGGTATAAAAACCCCACAGTGTTTGCGCTAATGTAACAATTACAAAAATAGTATTAAAAGAAAACAAACATAACATATGGTTCTCAACTAATACACCTAGCCGAGAACATCCACTAACAACATTATTATACAATTCAACATTAATCAATTGAAAAAGATAACACATGCATTCATACCATCAACCAAGGAATTAGAATGTATTGAATCACATTTGCTTGTCACATCTTTAGCTGTCCTCATAGGTAGGCATAAAATTGTGAATGAATGCTTTGCCTTCAAATGGAGTTGTAGCCATGTGTGTTGTATGAAAATTCCAAGTGATTAAGTGCTTTGACCTTTCCTTGTCTTCAAGGTTTGGTTCATCCTTTAAGCCATCTAATGTGACTCCTCTTTCGAAATAAGAATTCGTGAAAAGATTAATAAACTTCTTGGCCAGGGCTCTTGTGACCAGACCTTGTGGTGCATCAATCATAGTATAAAATATCAACAAATGAGACACTCATGAACTTCGAATAACTGTTCCAAAAGCGTATGGGGGGAAATTGTTTTAAGATAATCATGACGTAATAAAAAACTATAATCATCTTTAGGAATTTTCATCCAAGGGCACGACACCGTTAGCTACCCCAATATGATATAATATGTAACATGAAAACACCTTCCCACACAATCAAAGGCACACTACAAACAACAACTCTCACTTAGGTCAAATAAAGTTGGTCCACACTACCGAATATGAATAGTAATAATGCATTCATAGAATAAATGCGTCGATAAAAATGTTATGTATATAATCAAAATTGGCATGTTGTAATACGTGACATGCCATAATGAATATGAGATACATCTCATAATAGGTTTTAAAAAACCTTGAATGCACAGATGAACATAATAAATAAAACATCTACCTTAACAGTCCAAGTATCCAATAGACCAAAATAATCTATCAAACCTTAGTATGTATCATATTACCCTCATTAGTAGGCTTCTAAGACTCTCAAAATAAATGTTAAAACCATAATTGAGATGGGAAACAACTCGGTGAGTTATAGAAATAATTCCCCAATGTAGGCAAAATAAGCGCCGTTGTTCCAAAAATAGCACATTGAAGTGACAAAGCTAGGACCAACGCTGTAACTCTCTATAGGAAGCATCTTGGCTTCGAGTGCCTTAGCACTCTACCATTTATCCATGTTGACACCTCTCGTCCTTGCTTTGGATGCTTAGGCACATTTGTATACCACTGTTTAGTGCTTTCTAATAAACACATATGTGTATAGGCAGCTGGTGTACAACGCCTCAGCGCCCTCGTGCTACAAATTGGATCCCATGTCAAAATTCAACCTTTCTTTTGATTTTCAACTGTAGTTAAAACTAATTTAATTGTAGGATAACTATATTATATTTTTGTCCATCAATTGTTAATTTCAATAATTAGTTTCTTGTTTTCCAGATAAAAATCAAAATTTCCAACTAAACTCTAAAAATTTACAAAATCTTGAAGAAAAAGAGTGAAATTTGACTACAAGTAGATCCTTTGATAATTATTGTAGATTGACTTGTCTAAATCGTTGATTTTTGTCTGATTTGTGGAAACTCATATAAGAATTTAACACGCTTGTTAACTTCTAAATTTCCAATTACATACAAGAAAAAGCTATCCAACTTACCTTTGAAGGATGTAGATTATCAACCTCTAAATGCCCATTATATGGTCAGAATTGATAGAATCCTGTTCTTTGAACTTTCCCCTCTCTAATGGCCACTAGCTCTATTCAACAAATGACAAAAATTTAAGTTTTCCAGGAAATAATACAACTAACCATCCTATTAGAAAGCCCAAAAGCTATTAACAATAAAATGTGAATGTTAAATTACTAAAGGAAAATTTTAAAAATGTAACTTACCTATTTATTTGTTAGATTTCACATTCTCTCCAACTTAAAAAATTTTGTCACTGAAATTTAGAATAATTTTGATGGTACCACCGAACAAGTGTGGGTTCTTTGCATACATCTCTATCTCACAAGTTGCTTCCTGCTCACTATGATTCTTCCATTGATTCCTGATCAATGAAAGTTCAAGGTGTTTAAGAAATTGAATCTCATGGCCCAATATCCTCTCGTGCTCCTCTTAATAAGAAACATCTTCCTAAATAAGATCGTTTGTTTTGGAGATCACATGTATCAAATCTAGAGTACAATTCCTCAGCATAGGAACATGAAAAATGTTATGTACATACCTCAACTACTGTAGTAAGTCCAATATCTATGCGACTATATGAATTTTTTCAATAATCTAAAATGGTCTAATATATCTTGAGACTGACATTTCATTAATACAAAATCGACTAACACTCCATCTCGGCTTGATCTTAGGAAAAACAAAGTCATCAGCTTCAAACTTAACATCTCTTCTTCGTAGGTCTATACAGTTGTTTCGGCATCTCTAAATTGTTCTCAGGCTTTAATAATTTGGACCTTTTAAGTCCTTTCCTCAATTAAAACTAGTATAAGTGTCATTGTCTTTTTAGTTTCAACTAAACATAAAGGCGATCTACATGGTATCCTCTAAAGGACTTCATAATGTGATAGTCCAATACTGGTTTGATAAGTGTTATTGTAGATAAACTCAAACAATAGCATTTGATTTATCTAATAATAACCAAAATACAAAATACAAAATTATAGCATCCTTGAGAATGTGGATCATCCCAGATTATCCATCAATCTAAGGATGATGGGAAATCCTCAAAATTAACTATGTGTCTGGTGTTCTCTGTAAGGCTCTTCAAAACTTTGATATGAATCTCAAGTCTCTATTAGATACTATACTAGAAGGGACACTATTAAATCAAATGATGTTCTCCACATAAATTTTATTCAACTTCGATAGAGAGTAATACATCCTCACTAGATGTGCATACTTTGTCAAACAATAAAAAACAACCCAAACAAAATCTTATCTGGCACATACCCTAGTAATTTGGTCATAAATTCATGATAATTCTATCACATTTCCACTCCCAAATAGGAAAAGACTATAATAATCTCACAGTTCTCTAATACTCACCCTTAATATACTTACTTATCAAACATCTAGCCACATATTCTATAACATCACACTACATATTGGTCAACCAATATTAACACTTCAAATCCATCTACTTCTTTATGGTGCCTAAACAAATTGTAAATCTTGACTTATTACTCTTGTATAAAATGACTTGTCTCAAATCTAGATCGTTGACCATTTGCCCTTTGAAAAGCATCAATTCTTCCGCATCAACCTCCCAACCATCAATTTCTTCACATTTTGTAACTAGTAAAATTTTTCTTTAAGGTCATCATCTTGCTTTTGCATCTCTGTTACACACTATAGTAGAGTAGGAGTTGCTATCAAAATAAATATGTAGACAGTATTTTCAACCACATGAAATTATAGATCAAAATCTTTAATAGTCATAGATCTCTTCCAATCCTCCAATACCATATAAGAAAGTAAACCCTTAGGATGCCGACCCAAAGTATTAGCTACGATATTGGCTATACCTATGTGGTACTTCAGGGTAGAATCATAGTCCTCCATGTACTCCATCCATATTCATTGTCTTCGATTCAAATCTCGCTATGTGAAGAGATATTTTAAACTTTTATGATTTGAGAACACCTCAAATTTTCCACCATAAGTCTACCTAAATTTAAGGGCAAAAACAATTAGTACCAATTTCAAATCATGGGTGGGCTAATTTCACTCATGAGATTTCAACTGTCTTGATGCATATGCAATCACTCTACTTTGTAGCATCAACACACATTCTAGTCCAATGCCTTATGCAACTGTATAAACTACATATGAAAAATCACCATCAGATACTAGCAAAATTGGTGTAGTAATCAATAGGTGTTTAGTTGCTCAAACAATGACTAACATTTTCCATCCTAATCAAACGTTACAGCTTTTTTGGTTAGCCATGTCAATGGTAAAGCCCTAGAAGAAACATTTTCAACAAATTGACAATAATATTAAGCTAAACCTAAGAAATTACAAATGTCTATAACATTTCTTGATGTATTCCAATCCAAAACAACTTCAATCTTACTTGTATCCATTGAAAAACGTATGGAGAAACATTGTAACGATCCGATTTTTCTTACATTTAAAATGCGTGAAATTTAAAACTTTTATCAAATGACTAAAATCATTATTAAATCTTTTTGAACTGAAATCAGAGTTCTTTTCATAAAAACCTAATCGTTAAAACATCTTAGTTAAAACTGGTTACTTAAATCTTTATTAATAGCGGAAGACTTTATTTATAAAATCCTTTTTTCTCATTTTACAGTGGAAGCATAAATAAATAATTGACTAAAGAACAATAAGCAAAAAATTTACATATTCTTTACAAAATCATTTTCTCATTAATATCATTAGCCTAGCTAGCCACAAGTCTCTCCCGTGCAAATCCTTCATCGATTGCTCCTTAAAATGTTCGTCTTTTTCTATCGTTTGATGACCCAATTTTTTTTTAATTTTAAAATGAGTTAAATTTAAAACTTTTCTTTTTCTTTATAAAACAGCGAAAAATCTTTTGTTTAAAACTTCTTTAAAGTGTGATCAGAGTTCTTTTCTAAAAATCGGACCGTTAAAATATCTTACCTAAAACTCGTTACTTAAATCTTTATTAACAGCAGAATACTTTATCTATAAAATCTATTTTTTTATTTTGCAGCGGAAGCATAAATCGTTCATTTTAAAAGACAATAAATAAACTTGTATTTCACATTTACAAAACCCTTATCTCTTTTATTTTCCTCAGCCTAACCAGCCACAAGTCTCGCCCGTGCAAATCCTTATTCAACTTCTCCTTGATCTATTCATCATTTTCTCCTGCGTGCACCTACACCATTAGCAAACTGTGAGCCCAAGGCCCATAAGAAATGAGATATGCATTATGATATATGTCTCTCTTTCATTCTTTTTAGAATGGGTTCCACCCCAAATCAATCTTTTCCTTACGTTTCACTCTTTCATTCATAACTCGTACGTTGAGCGGAAGATTAGAGGAACTTGTATTAGAGGTATAGTTTTGGTCTGCTTCTAACCACCTAGGGTAGACAGTCCCAAACCCGACGAGGGAAAGGGCCTTCGTCTGTTTACTTGATTAGATCCGAACTACCCTTCCGTCCCCAACTCCCCATTTCTTTTCCTATCCTTTCATTCATTTCATTTATCCATTTTCTCACATAATGCATATGAATACCCCCTTCCGACGGGGCATTTCCTACGTGTTTCTATTATTAGATGCATGTCCATATGAAACATATTCGTGATGCATGTCAATGTGAAGTAGTAATCACAATAGTATAAAAGTATGAGACATGAAACAGTAATACAACAGTATAAAAGGACAAGATATTGAAAGTCTACTAACATACTATATAGGCATGCTCGGTAATTTAAAGAAAACGATATCAATATAGACATGCTTTGTGATTTAAAGGAAACAATAATATCATAGACATGCTTGGCAATTTAAAGAAAGCGATAACGATATAGACATGCTTAGTAATTTAAAGAAGGCAATAACAACGTAGACATGCTTGACAATTTAAAGGAAATGGTAACAGTATAGACATGCTTGACAATTTAAAGGAACAATAACAATATGCTAACGTCCTAAACATGCTTAGAGATTAAATTAATAACGTGCGAACAACATGAGCATAATATGGCAGCATAGTAGAAACGTAAACAAACAATTAAAGGAAAGACATTGCTAATGGTGTAGGGCCTCCACTGGCCAACGACTCTACTCAATTTCTTACCTCCAAGCTTTATCGCGTATTCGTACTTAATATTTGTCCTTCTTTTCCTTTTCAATACCTTCATGATTAAAAACATTTACGTATTAATAATCACAGTTTATTAATTTCATTATTTTCCTATCCTTAATTATATAAAAATTCTAGGAACCCCTTCAACACCCCAAAACGGAACGTACACTTAACAATTCTAACATTATCAACTTAACAACTTCATCATTATTTATATTCATAATCTTCATTCATCACTTGATAGTGTTTCGTAATCCAAACTCAATATATATTTTCTAACCAATTAACAACAGTGCACGTAAAGATGTAATACAACATTTATCCAATAAGACATACCAAGATTCAGAATATGTTTATCCAATTAGTGCCTCGAATCCAAACAAACATAACATATCATCAAAGCTATAACTACACAAGTATATTTCCAAGCAACATAACACTTTCATGCTTATCAACGTCCAACAACAATTATAGGCCTCAACCATTTAACTTTTTCTAACAACTACCACAGAGAACAAATCCAACTTAGCATTACACATATATATAAAAGCACAATTGACACAAAACAATTCAATTCCAAGTTCAGGCGATAATTAATCAACAACTAATAGAGTGTAACCTGCAACAAGACTAATTCCAACATGTTCATGCTTTCACAAATACTAATAGAGGGCATATAATCACAATCAAAACCCCGCAGAATAATAACCAAAGCAACAGAGCACATATTTGACTATTCTTCATAGAACCAACGATAGATTAACAATTTCATTCACAGAACCCAGAAGCAGAACCCACCAGAGGCATAATTTATCAACATAATATGTGCATATACAAGCCGAACACAAATAGAGAACCATTCTATTGACAGAGCATACTTCCATAACCCATAAAAACAATAGAGGAGGAGAAATCATCTTACCAGAAGACACCAGAGAGGCTACACTCGGTCATCCCCAGAGAGAGAGCCCCCCTCTCTTTCCTCTCAGAAGCTCTTAGCCCTCAACTCTCCTCTAGGGAGCATTCTCCCTGCCATCCCCTCTCATTTGCATTTCTACCTCACCAGAGAGGCAAAACAATTCTCTGCCTTGCCGCAAACCCTTCCCTGTCATTGCACCATTCCCTTTGCACGTCCAAGTTGTCTTCTCCAGCAAAGCAAGACAGACCCATTCAGAGTAAACCGCAAACAAAACCCCAAGGCCTTTGGCCGTTCCAATCCAGATTGTCACCTTTTCCATCGACTCGATGCCAATCCTCCTCATCGTTGCCATTCCGTCATCGTCACCAATCTATCGTCGCTGGCCACCAGAAAATGGCAGAGCGTCAAAGCTCACCCTGACCCGACACAACCCAGACGACCCGAAGCTCTGCCCGTGACCGTTGGCGCCACACCACCAGAGCCCATAATTGCTCATGATTCACTAGACAACGGACACACTGCGAAGGCGCTCCACGGCCAAGCCTGAGCTTTCACCTCTTTGTTCCCGAGCTCCCTTTCTTGTTCGTCGCTCCTTCTCTCTGTCTCCCTGCTCTCTCTCTCTCTCGTTCTTCTTTCCTGGCAAAACAAATGGTTGTAGGCCATTTGTTTCTGCTTTACACACTAGACCAATTCATCCCTTGAACCGGTTCACTCTTCAATTTCCAATTAATAACCTATTATTTCAATCCTTCACTTAATAATCATTAATCCCCACTTAATTATATTATTATATCTTAATTCTAATTAACTTTACTCTATTCTTCTCCCATTTCTTAAGAACTAGGCCACTTATTTAAATACGGATTGAGCCAAACCTTCATACGGATTGAGATTTTAGACGAGGGAAGGTGTCACACCTTCATCCTCGATCGTCTAAAAAGTCCAGTAATTTGAATAGATTCGAACTCTCCTCGTCCGCCATCATCCGCAGGTGTCCCTATTCGTCTGAAAAGTTTGCCAAATTGGATAGATTAAAACTCTCCTCATCCGCCGTCGTTCGCAGTCGTCCGTTTGTCCGAAAAGTCCAGAATACACCTTCCAAATTAATCCTAATTATCATCCAATAAATTGCTTAAATTATAATCTTACAAATACGTCCTTAGTAATATCTCGATAATTATCCAATTAATCAAAATACCCCAAATTACTTTCCAATTATCCTTATTAAATTATAATATAAAAAAATTGGGGTATTACATCTTGTGCTTGTACCTACATCACAAGTCATAAACTATGAGTCTAATGCTCAGTAAGTGATAGAACTTAAATGCTTGATGCATATGCTATGCCACTTTGAAAACTGTATGCAGTTTCTCATTTCTTTTTCTTTCTTTTATCTTTTATCTTTTCTCGATTACTTACTTTCCTTCTGTTTCTGTTTCTATTCTTGTTTCCGTATCCATTTTGATATCTGTGATCGTACGCATTTCATATCTGTTCTCGTGTATGTTTCTGTATCTGTATCTGTATCAGTATCCATATCTGTATCCGTTTCCATTTTGGGAAACTTGTTTCCATTTCCGTTTCTGTTTCTATTCCCATTTCCATTTTTGTTTCTGTGCTCGTACCATTTCCGTATCTGTTTCCATTTCTGTTCCCGTATTCGTATCTGTTTCTCGTTTGATATTCTTTTCTCTACTTTTTTTTTTGTATTTTCTTTTCTCTTACGTTCGGGTTATGTGCCGGGCATTACTTATCTAGTGTAACGACCCAGATTTTTTGTTTATCTTAAAAATAAGTTAAATTTTAAACTTTTGCTAAATGACTAAAATCATTATTTAAAAATCTTTTAAAACAATATCAGAGTGTTTTTCAAAAAAATCCGATTGCCACTAAAACTCATTCTTGACACTCATAAAATAGTGGAAAACTACGATTTATAAATTAGCAGAAGCATAACCTAGAATATTACACAAAGCAGTTAACAAAGTTTAAGTTTAAAAACGTAACCTACCAAATACTTAAAACAAGAGTTAGGGCAATAGTTGTTGTTCTACAAAACACATTTGCCATTAAACCCTTACAAAGTAGATGCATCCTCATTTTCTTGAGCCATACTCCTATTCAGGTTGCGTTTCCTTCGTCTACGCCACAGGCTCCACGGGTAAGGCCTCCTCTTCCGCTCTTGGCACAACCACCTCATTACCTACACCACAAGTAAGAACGTGAGCACAAAGCCCAGTAAGGAAATGGGGTTTATTCATTATGCCTTATGCCTATCTTTAGTTCCTTTTTGAAATGGGTTTAGCCTCAAACCAATCCTTTCATTTTATTCGTTCGTTCTTTACTCGTACTTCGAGTTGGAGATTGGAGGGGTCTTTGGGGATGGAATGTTGATCGAACCTAACCCTTTACTTGCAACTAAGTCTCCGTTCCCATGAAGTTAGGGGGCTTCGCCTAGCCGCAGACTAGGTCCACTACCCATCCACCCACCAACTCCATTTTCTTTTCTTTCATTTTCTTATTTGTTTTCCCTCACTTAATGCATGTGAGTACCACCCCAAGGTGGCACTCCCTAATTTATTTCTATTAACATGATGCATGACAACGTAACAATTAATCAACGCACATATGGAAAGTAAATGACAATATTTTAAGGAAATGACAATCAATAATTATATGGCATAATTCAACAAATAAGGAGAACAGACACATATATAACAACTACATAATGACTACATAGAGTTTAAACATGCCCTTAACATTCACTAAAACGAATAATAGAACATGCTTTCATATAATGGTGATAACAACAATATATAACGTCGAAATAACAGTAAACCATGCTTCTAACATCCACTAAAACGAATAATAGAGTATGCTTTTATACTATGAAATTAACAGCAACATATAGATATGAAATAGCAGTAAATCATACTCTTAACATCCAATAAAGCGAATAATAGAGCATGCTTTTATACTATGAAATTAATAGTAGCATATAGCAGCAAAATAATAGTAAATCATGCTCTTCACATCAATAAAATGAATAATAGAGCATGCTTTTATACTATGAAATTAACATAAACATATAGAAATGAAATAGCAGTAAATCATGCTTTTCACATCCACTAAACGAATAATATTCAGCAGTAGAAAGCAATAACGAAAAATGACAGCAAAACGTACTTCTTAAAACAATTGTAAACGGTAGTAATAATATTGAAATGGGACGGCGAAACATATTTCTTAAACAACTATGAATAGCAGTGAGCTATAATGAACAAAATAGCTGAACATGCTTCTTAAAACAACTATAAACAGCAGTAGTAAATAGCAAAACAAAACAGCGAATCGTGCTCCTTAAATGACTATGAATATCCGAATGAAACATGCATATGTGCTTGACATTTCAGCAATAAACACGAAACGTAATAGCGAATCAAATCATACATACGTGATTCACAATTCATGCTTTTCATACGGCAAATAAACGGCAGCGTGTAATGAAACGGAATGAAACTACAGAACATGCTCCCTAATGATAGTAAACAGCAGTGCATGAACAATGAAATGGAACAACGAATTATGCTCTCAATGTCTAAACGAAACCAGCTATAGAATGGAGTAAAGTGACAAAGGTAGAATGACATATCAATGACATATATTTAGAACCAATAAAAGCTGAATGGCAGACAAAAGTTACCACAATAGGTCAATAATACAAAACCATATAATCACATATTAGAGTCATTATTCCTACATTTCACTTATGTTCATCCTTAACAAATTCAGTGATTCATACATCCCATTTGTTCTTACTTTTCATTCATTCTCAACAAAGCAGACAAATCCTTAGCGAAAGTAAATCAACATCGAAGTGAAACTAATAGTAGATATTCATAAAACAACTACAAAATAGGGTATCCAGTAGAGTATTACCAAGAAGGTTTACATAAACTTAAGACCACTAACAAGACTATATGCACACACACATTTTTTACTTGGGTGCAGGGCCTCCACATGGCAAAGACAACCCATATCCTTACCTAACAAGGAAGGCTTCTCACGGACAGTTGCTTCCAACTCCCTAGACTACCCTTCACGCAGGAACTACACAAGGAAGACGAAGGAGAAGATGTCTAGGAGGAGGAGCTTGCTTGGAGGTAAATAGGCGCGCCTAAGGAGACAAGTCGTACATCTGGCAGGGGAAAATGCAAGAGACAGCTCCTGCCAGTCGGATCATGGTGGAGGGCGATTTGTGTTAGAAAATTGTGGTTTTTATTGGTTAAACATCCATTTCTTCTGATTTTAAATCATTCTCTGACGCAGATCTGTGATCTTCCGAATGAGTGCGGATGCACTGATCTCGTCCACATTCATCCACATGAGTAAAATTTCATGGGCAAAATTGTGTTCTCGGATGAGGAAATGGCGTCCTCACCCACTCTGTACCGTCCAAATTCGTATTCGGACGCGATATGGCATCTGAATGAAGGATCCACAAGTGTCCGAATTCGTCCATAATTTGGACAGAGGCAAATTGGACAAGGCCCGTCTCATCCGTGCTCATCCGAAATTGTCCAAGAATTCGACAGAGTCAAAACTATAACGTCCGCCCGCGTCTACATGCTTCTGAAGTCGTCCGAATCCTTGGGACAACGCTCCAAACGTTTGCAGATGACATGATTTGTGCGCAGCGTCGTTCACAGGCATCCAAAAATGCCATGGACAGTGTTTTTCTCACATTTTCCCACTTAACCCTTTAACCCATAATCTTTCCTCAGAAAAGCACGTAATAATTAAACAAGTATAGACACGCAGTGCAATATATAATTTTCTCCAAAGTCTAATTACATTGCGTACACCAGAAAATTGAATCGGGGTATTACATCTGGAACACACAACCCCTTTTATTTTCTTTTCTTTTGTTTTTGTGTCGGGCTTCACCTACCAGACCACAAGAACCTTTATCTTTTATTACTTGGGTTGCTGAGCATTACTTATCTGGACCAACCCCTTTTCTTTATCTTTCTTAATCGTTCATTCGTACTTTCTTTTCATTTTTAATTTCCTTTTCAAAATCATGCATGAAAACCATTTTTGTAGACTTTGAAAAATGTGATGAATGATGTTCGTGAATGTATACAATTTCTATCGTATATTTAAAGGAAACTAAATAGACATCCAACATACAACTCACAGAACATGCTATAAAAACTGTAGACATGCTATAACAACAATAGACATCCTATAATACTATAAACATGCTATTAAAAATTGTAGACATGCTTAGAAAGCAATAGATATGCTATTAAAATTGTAGGTTGATACGCTCTAAGATCACCAAGAGTGCTAATTAGAAAATCGGCCACCAAGCTGTAAATAATCTAAACTAGCGACGCCAAAACTGAATTATCTCCCAATCCACGTGTGAACTTTTGCTTGTTTTACAGATCACCAAAATAACATAATCAGACAAATCGTTTCAAAAAGTCAGTGAGAAAACCATTATGGATTTCAAGTTATGATCGAAACAAAATAACCCCAAATTTGGGGATTCACCCGAGCAGATTTGGCGACCTGATTTCAAACGGAGAGATCTCGCTCTGTATAAATCCAATGAATACCAAATTTTGATGGCAGGGACATAACTACCTGTAGATCAATTCACTAGAAGAGACAAAATCAAAAAGAATAGCGTANATTGATAACAAACACACTCTTATAATGTTCTGATTTCTTCCGTCCTTCCATACAAGCTCGCAATGTGGAATCAATGGAATAACATTGGAATCACATTGATATACAATAACTCATCCATATTGCAACTGAAGTGTCCAACTCTTCACATAACAAGCAACTTTAACTTTACACTCACTTAACAAACAAGTCCATAACTAAAATCACATCCAATTAATCTATTAATAAAACCACTAAGTCTGCTGGTAGCTCGTGTTCATTCATAATAACAGCCATAGAGTGATAATTATGAAACACCTCACTATCTTTATTTAATAGTATTTTCAATACTATGAGATTTTCTAACTTTGACTGTGAACCATATCAAAAAAAGTATGAAATAAAAGAAATGCATCGCTACAATTTTGAATAACACATGTGCAGGGTATTAAAGAAAGCACTCACACCGTTCATAATGCATACATGGTTTTATCATAACTCTTTGTACCACCAAGTGTATTAGGGGGATTCGTGACCTTCTTTGCTCTCTTTCTGCTACTACCCCATGCAACCTTTGGAAGTGCTCAGTCTTGACATGAAAAATTGACTTGAAGACCTTAATGGTGTGAGGTTCAATGTGAAGCTCTGCTAATTCCAATATACCTCTGAAAGTCAAAATTAGTAAGTTGATACTAATGATAATAAGTTAGCCTACACCCATTAGGCTGTGTTGGAGGAAAAGTTAGTTAATCTGAATATTTTTGTTTACCTTGCCTGAAATAACCTCTACCAACTACACTTAGCCTAGGTGCAATAATTGGAGTAGATTCAAATAAGTTGGGAAGGTCTTGAATTCATGAGGCAATTTCTTCTCAAACGCCCTAGTTGCCCACAGGTATGACAAACATAAGGGTCTAATTGCCCACCACTAAAGGATCTACTACTAGGCTTTCCATAGTTTGCACTCTGAGTAGGACCCTATGTTCCCTTAATTCTTGTCTTTCCTCTTATTTCGCTTTGCCATCTTTCCATCGAAAGACTACTCTTTATTATTTTTTACTTCATTTCGCCAATAGAATTTATCGAAATCAGCTTCAACACGTTGAATAGGAGCCAAAACCTCAAAAATAGTACTGAAGTCTGCAATAGAGAGTCAATAATAGATTTTTGGCCTTTAAGGTTTGATAATCTTCAACATCTTTCTAAGGTAAGTTGGATTACATCAACCATTTTCTTGTATTTGATTAGAAATTGTGAATTTAATTGGGTTCCATTCAAATTTAGATTTCCTCGAATCAAACGGAATATGACTTTTAAGAGTCATTTTACGATGATTATAAAAGGATTTATGTGTGGTATGTCGAATTTCATCTTCTTCTTCATGATTTTGAAAATTTTGAAGTTTGATTCGAAAACACAATTTTTATCTAGAAAACTCAATTTATTAACACAATTAACAATAGATACACAAAAATGTATTACAACTATCCTAGAATTAGATTTTTGTTAGTTGGAGTTGAGAATCAAAATAAATATCAGATTTTTAAAAGAATCTTATACACAGAGCGAGGGTGTTGAGCAATCATATGCGGGGAATAGATGCGCTACAAGAATCTCGAACAACTACATGGCATTATAGGAAATAACACCATGACACTTATATTAAGAGTAGATCCGCTGCTCCTAGTTTTGGTGCCCCGATGCCTTTTTTGGGAGCTACAACGCTAGGCCCTATTTTATCATAAATTAGGGGATTATTTCTGTAAGTCTCTCAGTTGGTTCTTATTTTAGTTGTGAGTTTCAACATATAATTTGAAAGTCTTATAAGCCTACTTATAAGGGTATTATGATAGTTATTGAGGTAGGAGCTTTATTTATTATGTTCAGTCATATATTCATGGTTTTATAAAACCTATTTTGGATCACATATCATAATCATTATGACCTATCATGTATTCCAACATATTTGTCTTTATTATATACATATGTTTTTACCAACATGCTTATTTTGTGCATGCATTATTACTATTCATATTCAATTGCATGCACCAAATTTGTTTTACACGAGTGAGGGTCATTGTCTATGGTGCACCTTCAATTGTGTGAGAAAGTATTTTTAAATTACACGTTATATCCTATTAGAATAGTTAATTATGTATTGTCTTTAGTAGCATATCCCTAAACCTAATCAAGATTTTGTTTTACATTGCACTTATCTAAAAATCACTACGCTTATGGCACTGTTGTTCAAAGACTATGAATGATTCCTTCTTAACTGATATTTTATACTATAATAGTGGTGGAATATTTTCATTATTTACTACATATTAGTATATTGTTTTCTCATGACCCAACTAATGGTTCTTAGAACCTATTATCAGATTATTCATTTCATCTATGTTTAATGCACACCTATATTTTTGAAGTATTTAATATAACGCATCAAATTCTTATTGAGTTTGGTCAATTCACCTCAAATGACTTCTCTTTTCAAGCAATGGTCATGGAGACTTGGATTAGTCAATGCAATATTGAGTTTGGCTTATTACTTAGTTTATTTTCTTATTCGAGCATTTATTTGTTGGTGAGACATATGTAGTATTTTACTTTAGCTTCCTTTCAATTGTATTTTTTTGTTCCATATCATGGTGTATTTCTTTTATGGCCAGCAATTTTGTTTTTAATATTATTATAACATTATATTACAATTTGAACTTTCTATTAGTATAAAGTTTTTGGGCTATGACTTTTATAATATATTATTTGGTTTTATAAGTCTTACATTGCAAACCAATTAATTTTGAACGGTTTGATCTTCGGGAGGATTAGATCATTCTTGGTTTCTGTCTCAGCCAATCGTGACAATTTTATCATGTAATGACCCAAAATTTCCAATCTATCTTTGTAAAAATACATACTTTTTTTTTTCAAAAACATTTATCGTAGTTGAAGACTATTTCTCTTTAAAATTATAACAATACTTTGATCATCATAAAATTCCTTTAACATATTTTTAACAAAACATTCATACATTATTACAACATCAATTTCAATCTCTTTATACTCAATGATTCATCTCAAAAAGTATGCACCATCAACAACCTGGTTATCCATAATGACTCTCTTCATAAAATTTTTTTACCTATATCACAAGATTTATCTATGAGCCTAATGCTAAGTAAATAATGCATAATATAAACATGATATGCATTCTTCATAAAAACACTTGCATTTCAATTTTCATTCTTTTCTTTTGTTCGTTCTTGTCCTTCATCCTGACATTGGAATGTGTCACCAAAGCTTTGTACGTATCTTTTATTTCATCATCAATCTTTCTTAATATTGGGGCATGGCACCAAAGCTAAAAATCAGTGGGGGACAAGCCCAGCAAAGTTCCACTGGGGTCAAAGCCACCAAAGCTCCAATTATACTGTATCGCCCATGCTTCTTACGTACATTCATTTACGTTTCAGACTTTCTTACTTGAAAACATATGCATATAGAACATTTTCATTCTTTTCTGAAAAAAAAATGATGCATAAACATGAATGCATAATCATAACATATCCTCGAGTGAAAATAACACATCACATTCTTGAGCAACATATTATCATAATAATCATAACATTACTATCAAGACAGAACACAACATAGCACATCTTCAATCAACATATTACCAAAATAATCATAATATTACTATTATTCTAGCATCTTGTGGTGTAGGCCATTAAGTCCAGCACATGTAACCATTACTTACCTTGGAGTCATAACACAACTCACAGCAACAATGAATTATTTCCTTGAGTTGGAAAACCTAAAGCATGTTACAAGTAGACGTTAGCATCCAACTACACCTATTTATATTAAACATCCATAACTTTTCCAATTTGAGTAATTCTTGAACACATAGTTTCATTATATGATGCTTATTAACATATCAAATCAATTCATAAATCTAACTACCTTTTCCATGCCTAAAGCGTTCAACATAGAACCTTATTTTTGTTCTATAAATAGTTTTTTTCTCACAATTTACCATCAACTTCTAAAATTTATAACTTTCATTATGCAATTCCAAACTGCTTTATTTCAATGCATATAGCTCAATCAAAGTGTCTTTTACAACATAATAAAGCAGTTTACAATTGGAAAATCATTAAAGTTTGTCAGTGCTATCAAATACAAAACTAGTTCGATTCTCCTAGTTTCTGACCTAGCATGATATTAGATGCATAACCATCACTTTATTTGAGACATCTATCCACCACATATCCCCAACATGTTTATAGGTCATAAAAAAGAATCTTTAAATCATAAAATTTGAGCATAAAAACAAATTTCGTAATCCTTTGAAAGCACCACATTATGACTTTCTTATTACCATTCTACTCAAACTCATCAATCACTTAAACTTAAAAAAAATAAACTTTGCTAACGTTCTGAGAGTGTAGAGGAGCTACAAATCTATGGGTAACTTGCTTTCACTTTGAAGAGTCGAAACTCTCAATTTATAGAGGTTTAAAGTGATAACTCAACCCCATAAGTCATTAGCTTAGGCCAATTACCACTGAACACTATAATCTACCTAGGCTCAAAATCATAAATGTAATCATGGCGTGTTTAACCCCTTAATTCAATGGGATTGGTGGCTCATAGTTGTTGGATTAACTATTAACTTAATCTTGAAGGCTAAATAATTAACGAATATCTGATGCTGTTATTTAACTTTCATGGATGTCTATTGCAGACATGTATGCTTATTCTCTCCAACCAACAAAAATCCATCAATCACTTATTGCCACGTCCTCTCGTGAAAATGTTCTTTTCCCCAGATACATGCTTTCAGTGAATCCTTCAATCAAACGATGGTGTTTCTTTCACCTTACTTATCTGTCATGGATGCATTTCTTTTTGTGGATACCCATTATCTATGTATCCTTCGGTCAAAGGACGAATTTCCTCTATTCCACTGTGTATGTAATACCTGAAAGTAAGCTTCGACTAAGAATGATAATAATTTCAAATTGTTAGGGATTTTGGAGCAATTTTATTATGGATTATACAACCCCAAAAATAAATATAGTAAAGATAATAAGTTTGGGGATATAATTTGTATCGATTATTGGAATGGGATTGAAGATTTATTACATGATTATGAAGTAAATTATAAATTGTTGAGGAGTTGGTTAAGGATTAATTGGGAGTAAATTAAAAAGGGAATTGATTAAATAAAGAAATGAATGAATTAAATTGAAATAAAATAAAAATAATAAAAAAAAGAAATGGAGAGGCGAAGTATAAGTGGGAAGAAATGCTGGCATTTTGGATAGAAGCAGACAAAGTGAAGGAATCACGTTAGACCGGTAGATATAGATATCAACCAGGAATTACCGATCGGTACAAGTATCGACTGGTACCTCTCAGTTTTCTGAGAAATGAGTTGAAACTTTGGAGCGGTGGATAGCAATGTCGACCAGGAATTACTGGCGGATATAAGTATCGACCGATACCACTATGTTTTGAGAAGAATGTGTTTTTAGGGTTGGATCGGCTGAGTGTTGCGGTCGAGCGCTCATCATCTGCTCCCATATGATATTAGTTACCCAAGAAGAAAATTGAAAATCCCAAGGCGTGAATCTCTTCTGTGATTTCTTCACGTCCCTCCCATTTACAAATGGAAGATTACAGAGGGTGTTAGGTGAGAAATATGGGGATGAATGAAGTCTGTTGGGGAAGCTGTTGATTAAAAGAGAGATAGAATCTCTTTGGAGAAAATAGAAACTAAGAAGGGAAAGAAAGGCAAGGGGAGGAAGGCTCCTAGAGAAAGAATGATGGTCGTGAGGAAATAACAGAGAACGGAAAGAAGAAGAAGAAAAGGGAGAGAAGCAAAAGAGAAAGAGAAGGACGGAGAGATAAAGATCATCAGGAGGTTTTCTTTGATTCGAGGGGTCGGCTCCTCGGGTGTTCTTTTGGTAAGGTGTTCCTCCACTTATGTTATGAATTGTATGGAAGTATTAAGTAGAAGATTAATGAGGGAAGGATATATATATTGGTTGTTTGGATTTGTTTTGGTATGCTTGTTGTGTTTGTTTCCTGTTGGTCACGACTTCATTGAACCTATATGGAAATAGGTTATGTTAATGGAAATTATTCTCTGCCTTACCGCTTGGATATGCATGCTCTGGTAGTTAAGGACTTTGATTCTGTCTATTGAATGTGAATGTGAGGATCAGTGAATTGAAGATATGTGTTAAGTTAAGGTTCAGTATATTAAAGTTACTATTTTATTGGTTATTATGTTGATGAATTAAGTGGATGAAACTTTTAAGTTATTAAGTATAATTGGAGTATGATATTATGTTACGAATTGAATGAGGATTAATGGTATTAAAGTTGTTGAAGATAATGGACTATGAAAATAAGATTAATAATCAGTGATTATTAATGATTAAATATTATTGATTTTGAAGGTATTAAAGGTAGAAGGATCACGTTATTGCTAAAGCGCTTTAAGGACGTGAGGTAAGTGATATGTATGTGTTTTGCCGAAAGGCTTACATTGCAAAAATTAGAAATTTTATATTGATTGTTTACTACTTTAA
>CM039475.1:16931625-17188913 GCA_022433065.1 Begonia loranthoides | reverse complement strand
AAGAAAGTTGTAAGGCAAACGTCGAACTGTTTTCTTTTACGAACATTAATTTTCCCACACTTACCATAACTTAAAATACTATTCGGAATATTATGTAAGACTTATTTGATGACACAAAACCTTGGATCGTAAGTTAAGTTTTCAATATTGTTTTCCACTAACTGTTAATCATAGTCTCTTGTTTCCATGAATGAAATTTCCTATTTAGTCGTGCTTCTGCAATTTTTATAGATTAATTTTAATATTGCTTCTGCAAGTTGTAAACAATAGTTCTTCATTTTTTTGATAAATGGTAAAAATGAGCTTTGGTTACGATCGAATTTTTGGCACTCTGATAACCCTTTTCGTAAAACGAGTCATCATAAAACAAAGATTTTAAACTTTGAAATTCATTTTGTGAAAGTTAACGTACTCTTAAAAACAGTTAAGAATCCGGGTCGTTACAGTTGGTATCAGAGCAGTACTACTACTCAAGCATCTCGCCACGCATAACCCAGGCTGGACGGGTAATGTCCTCTGACTGTAAGTCTTTCTCTTGTATTTTTAAATTGCCTATGTGGATTAATTGCACAATAATGTTGAAGATGTATAGAACTATAATAAGTTTTCCTCTTACGTCATTGAAATGTTTATTTAAATTTAAATTTACTATACCATAGCATAGAAGTGTATAGAACTGTGACTAATAAATATATTTCCTTTAATAATTTTTCCCCTTGACTTATTGGTTTGTGATATAACGTGGATACTTAGGAGATTAACGATGGCTAGGAGAGGATGAGGACGCATGCCTGGACTAGGAGCTGTGCCCCAGGCACCCGATCGGCATGAGGGCCCCGGTCAGGATGAGACCCTAGAGCGCTTGGCTACTATTGTAGAACAGCAGGCACGGCAGTTAGAGAGACAGAATCAGTTTATGGAGCAGCAGACTGGTTACATTGAGAGGTTTATGGACCAAGGCTACGAGAACGGTAATGGAAACCATCGTGGCATGCAGATACAGCCAATCCAGAGGGGAGTTGGATGGGAAAGATTCCAGAAACTTAAGCTGCCCTATTTCAATGGCGACGTGTCTGATATTTCTGGAGCTGAAGAGTGGATCTGCTCCATTGAGGATAAGTTTTCCTATGCTGAGATCAATGAGGCAGAGAAAGTTAAGTGCGCAACATACTATCTAAGCCACGGAGCCCGTTTCTGGTGCAATACAGTCAAAGCCTCCTGGGATATAGCAGTCCTCACTTGGGATGATTTTAAGGAGTTGTTCAATGACAAGTACTTCAATCACACGATCCGTACCCACAAAGAGATCGACTTTATGCACATACGATAGCTAGGGACTGTAGCTGAGTATGCACAACTGTTCGAGGCCCTATCTCACTACGCTCCACATCTAGTGGCAGTTGAGGAGCATAAGGTACAACACTCCATACGCGGACTGAAGATAGAAATACAAGAAGCATCATCACAGCTGGCACCGAGGGTGTTGCCTATTCACAGATGATATCTAGAGCCTTGGCAGTCGAGGGGGTGAAACTTTCAGTGGCTAGATAGAGGGAAGCCAATCAGAGAGCTTGGAAGTCTAATCCTAATCAGCAGTCAAAAGGCAGTCCGCCCGTGACCAAGGGGGTCAAACGCTCAGCTAATACTGAGGTGCCACAGAGGCCAGAGAAGAGGGTGGTGACACCAATTCCTAACGGCCCCCAACCCAACAATTGTCCGAGATGCAAGAAGGTACATCGCGGTGAATGTTTAGATGGCACACAGAAGTGTTACGTTTGTGGCCAACCCCACCACATTGCCCGACAGTGTTCAGCAAGACCGACGGGACAAGGTGGAGTAGCCCCATGAGTTTTTGCTATGTATGGAACCAAGGATGATGACCAGTTGGCAGTCGTGGCAGGTACGCTTTACTTAATTGAAAAATATTATACATGTAATTGTAATTGCTTTTCCCTCAGGAATAATCTACGTAAAAGAGTGTGCAGCTTATGTCCTATTTGATTCGGGTGCTACACAATCATTCATTTCCATCAAGTTCAGCGAGTAGGGGAACTGTTTCTCCGGCAGCACAAACTTTGCAAATCAAGTATTACTACCTTCTGGCGACCGACTTATTACGAATGGAATGCTCAGAGATTATGCACTAGACATCAATGGCCATTTATTTCGGGCCAATCTAATTATCATGGATCTAAAAGCCTACGACGTCATAATTGGGATGGATTGGTTGTCAGCACAGCATGCAACCATCGATTGCAAGAAAAAAGAGGTTTACTTCTATCCTTCGGGTGGTGAACGAAACACCTTCCGTGGGACTAAAGAGAAGGGGAAATTTGCATCATTACGGCACTCAAAGCAGACAAGTTACTAAGAAACGGCTGCGATGGGTTTCTGATTAATGTAATTGACACTACGACAGTCACTAGGATCAAAATGGAGGATGTTACTATAGTGCGTGAATTTTCAGATGTCTTCCTCGACGATCTTCTAGGACGATCTTCCAGGTTTGCCTTTAGACCGAGAAATCGAGTTTGAGATTAATTTGCAGCCGGGTATGGACCCTATTTCGAAACACCTGTATTGTATGGCACCAGCTGTGCTATGAGAGTTGAAAAAGCAACTGGAAGAACTAGTCGCCAAGAGGTTTATCTGACCCAGTTTTTCTCCTTGGGGCACGCCTGTATTATTCGTTAAAAAGAAAGATGGGACCCTAAGAATGTGCATCGATTATCGAGAGCTGAATAAGGTAACCATCAAGAATAAGTATCCACTACCCAGGTCGATGATCTGTTTGACCAGTTAAGCGGCGCTAGAGTATTCTGAAAGATTAACATCCGTTCGGGTTATTATCAGTTAAAGGTTAAACCCAAGGATATACCCAAGACTGCGTTTCACACACGTTATGGGCATTAGGAATTTTTGGTGATGTCATTTAGGCTGACTAAGCTCCAGCGGCCTTTATGGATTTGATGAACCGTGTCTTCCGGGATTTTCTGGATAAGTTCATTATCATCTTCATCGATGACATCTTAATCTACTCCAGGTCAGAAAAGGAACACTAAGAACATCTACGAGTGGCCTTATCTGTTCTTAGCCAACATCAGTTGTACGCAAAGTTTTCTGAGTGCGAATTTTGGTTGAGCAGGGTTGGTTTTTTGGGCCATGTTATTTCTCCTGAAGGCATATCGGTAGACCCAACAAAAATTCAGGAAGTTATAAACTGGACACCGCCGAAGAACGTTGGAGAAGTGAGGAGCTTTCTGGTATCGATGGATTTTCCAAGATCGCCTTTTCACTCATGAGCCTGACTAAGAAAAATTCCCTTTTCTGGTGGTCCAATGAATGCGAGAATAGTTTTCAAGAACTGAAGCGTAGACTAACTACGGCCCCGGTATTGACCTTACCAACGGAGGATGGCGACTTTAGTATTTATTGTGGCACATCGAAGAGGGGACTCAGTGGAGTTTTTATGCACCATGGGAAGGTCATTGCCTACGCATCTCGATAGCTTAAGGTTCATGAGCAGAATTATCCCACTCATGAATTGGAACTCGCAGTCGTTGTCTTCACTATCTAGGTTTGCAGACATTATTTGTATGGACAGCGCTGTGAGATTTATTCAGACCATAAAAGCCTCAAGTATATCTTCACCCAGAAGGAGTTAAATATGCGTCAGTGGCGATGGCTCGAATTTGTCAAAGACTACGACTGTGAGATTAAATACCATCCGGGGAAGGCCAATGTTGTTGCGGATGCTCTCAGCCATAAGATTTCTGTGACGAATACAATATGCGGAAAAATGTGTACCAAACTACAGAGGGACCTTTAGGGACTAGAAGTATAGATGGTCCCACTGCCTCCGGATGTGGTATTGGCCAAATTGACCTTGATGCCATCTATTCTTGAACAAATCAAGGTGGCCCAGCAGAATGATGAGGTACGCAAGGGTTTCAAGTTAAACCCAACCCTTCCATGGTATCAGAATCTATCCACATCCGCTGATGGCATTATTAAGTATAAGGGTTGGTGGTTTGTGATTGGTGATTCGACGGTGCGGCTAAAGATCTTAAGAGAAGCTCACTCATCCGGTTTCTCTGCACACCCGGGAAGTAATAAGATGTATCAAGACCATAAGACTCATTACTATTAGCCCAACATGAAGTACGACATTGCCAAATATGTGTCACAATGCCAGATATGCCAGCCTGTTAAAGTCGAGCATCAGCGACCTGGTGGTGTACTCCAGTCACTACCAATTCCTCAATGGAAGGGGGAGCACGTCACCATGGATTTTGTCACTCTCTTGCCCATGACAGTTAAGGGTTATGATGCTTTTTGGGTAGTCATGGACTGATTGACTAAAGTGTCGCATTTCCTGCCAATATCTATGACTTACACAATGAATCAGTTTACTGACTTGTATCTCAAGGAAATCATCCGACTTCATGGTGTTCCAATTTTTGTGGTATTGGACTATCGTGCTTTACTTTAGCATTTTCGAAGCGTTTGTGCAAAGCAATGGGCACAGAATTGAAATTCAGCACTGTGTTTCATCCTCAAATCAACGGCAAAAGTGAACGAACTATACAAACACTCAAGGATATGCTGCGTGCCTGCATTCTCGAATTTCATGTCAGGTAGAGTAGGAACCTACCATTGGTTGAATTTGCATACAACAATAGCTTCCAGGCCAATATCGGTATGGCACCTACGAAGCTTTGTATGGGTGCAAATGAAGATCCCCCCTTGTATTGGGACAAAGTTGGTGAAGCTACACTCTATGGCCCAAGATGGTATAGAAAAAAGCTGAGTCTGTGGCTCTAATCAAGCCGAGGATGTTAGCAGCACAGAGTTGCCAAAGAGTTATGCAGATAACCGACATCGGGACCTAGAGTTCGTTGTGGGGGATAGCGTGTTCTTGAAGGTATCTCCTTTCAAGGGCATTGTTCGATTTGGTAAGAGGGGGAAAGCTCAATCCACGCTACATGGGCCTTATGTGATCACAGAAAGAGTAGGACCGGTCGCATACAGGTTACAGTTACCAGATTCCATGGCAGGACTACACGACATCTTCCATGTGTCTATGCTCAAGAAATACCTTGGCAATGCTGCCGTGTTGGCTCCTCCCAACGATAATGTTGTGGTGCAGCCCAACCTGTGTTACAACAAGAAGCCTGTCCAGATCCTCGACTCAAGAGTAAAAGAGCAACGATGCAAACGGATTCCGCTTGTCAAGGTTCTATGGCAGAATCACAGTCACGAAGAAGCCACTTGGGAAAAAGAAGACGATATGAGGGCTAAGTATCCCGAGCTGTTTAGTAGCTAAATTTTGGCGACCAAAATTTTTGTAAAGGGGGTAGGATGTAACAACCCGATCCTAATTTCTTCCGTTAAACAATGTAGTCAACATTAGAGGAATGTATTCGCATAATATATATATTTATATCATCTCGGTACATGTTAAGTTATGACTTATAATAAGTGGAAATAGGATTCGAATAAAAACTTAGTCGAAAATGCGAAGGAGTGAAGGTTAGGCGACTTTGGACGCCACGTGGACGAGGTACGGCGTCTGAAAAAGCACTTGGGGATGAGGTCAGGATAAATTTTCATGTCCTAAGTGACCTTGTCGTCTTGATGACAAAGCTACAGACGAGAACAAGATGCGTCTGCATTGAACCTGTTTAAGTGTGGAGATTTTAGGATGACGTGCGGACGGTACGGACGAGGGCAGCATGCATCCGATTTGAATTTGTCCAATTTTTGGACACATTCGGACTATACATGCGGATGATGTGGATGAATATAGGATGCATCCACATCGAATCTATCCATCTTATGGACAGTTTCGGACGACGCGGATGATACATGTAGACGCAACATGGTGTCCAAAACTGGACTGCAGATAGTAGGATAACAGTGGGATGCCAGTTTCCGTCAAAAGACTCAGATTTGCCTATGGAAATCGGTCTTGTGGATGATATACGGACTCGACTAAGTCATCTGCATCTCGTCCGAATCGTAGTAGTTCAGTAACAGGATAAAATTAAATCATAAGGAAAAGGATAGGGAACCAATCAAATATTAGCCAACGCCTCTCACTCCCATGTTCCCGACCCACTGGCGATTTGTACCCTGCATCCCTCCTGCCACTTGTACGGTTGGTCTCCCAGTTGAGTCCATTTAGCTCCAACTCCTTCACCTTTCCTTACATTTTTCGCTGGGTTTAGGTCTTCTTGGAGAGCTGGAGGTGAGTTTTGCACGGGAGTTGCAGAGGGTTGCTGCTAGAAGTTATTTTATCAACAAGAAGGTAAGGAGATGGGTTGTCTTGGCCATTTGGATGCCCTACACCCAAGTAATAGCATGTGTGTATGAATGTAGTGATTGTTGTTCATGATTTACACTCTGTAAATTTCTTGTATGTCTTAACTCTGTAGTCCCTTTTGCTCTCTCTTTGGTTGCTACATTTCTGCTCTGTCTGCTGTGATATTCTTACTTGTTTTACTGTCATGTTTTGCCAATGATTTATATTCTCTAGATGAATATGTTTTCTCTAGATATTGTGTTTAAATGATGACAAGATTGTAGAATGGAAAATGAGTCCGTAAAGTAATAAGGGCTGTCAAGGAGAAACGAGATAGACTTTCTATTACATTCTGAATATGTTACTTTCTGTCATTTTTTATATATATCATTGTTGCGACTATTAAAACCACAAAACGCAATACCTTTCAATAATTTTTACTGCAGCTATATTCCAAACATGTGATTTAAATTTTGAAGCATCGTTTAATATCTATGTAAGCACCCTAATATTATGAAACGTGAGATGTAGTTCATTTTCCATACAATACACTACTGCTTGTAGCACATTTTGTAATTCCATTTTGGTTGTATTAAGCTGTTGTTATAACTTGTTGGACAAAAGCATGTTTAAATGATGGATTCTGCTGTCATTTAAAAGTTTGTTAAGAGATTCGTTTCTGTATTGCACATGGTTATTTGCTACTGTTTATAGTTTTGGATAAGCATGTTTCAATTGCTCTGTTTCAATACTTTCGCTGCTACAGATAACTGGTTAAGATGTCTGTCCTCTTGTTCGATCGTTAGCATTCATTGCTATTCTCGTTGTTAATAAGCTTGTTATCTCTGTTTTGTTCGAACATTATCATTACTGTTGCTATAGTCATATAACAAGCACATCCTCACTGTTTTGTTTCCATTACTTCCTATTGTGATTGTCATTATTTAAGGAGCATGTTTTTCGCCGCCCTGTTCAATATATGTTGCTGCAGATCTAATTGTTAAAAACACATGTTTTGCTATTCGTTTGATTTATTATTGGGTGTAGTGTTGTCTAATAAGAGCATGCTTAGTCTCCATTATCGTTGTTTCCATTCAGTCATTAAAGCATGCCTGTTATCTTTCCTTTTAACAGATTTGAGATATGGTATTTACCACTATCAAAAGTATGTTTCGCTGCTCAAATTGATAATACCTCGTTGTTTATTATACGTTGTTGTGTTTAAGTTCTAGGAAGCATGTGTTCATCCCTTTATCTTGTCAAGTACGCTATTATATTTTAATCGTAAAGAGTATGTTTTATCTTGTTATGTACGCTGTTTAACTTGATAATATTCCCCGTTGTAATGTCGTCAAGAAGCATGCCCATTACTCCACCTCGCTATTAGGAATATTGTTGTTGATTTGGAATTTAGGAGTACTATTTGCCATTTATCCTTGACATTGTTTCGGTTGTTTACCGCCCCTTGAAGAAGCATATTTCCCCTGTTTTATTTCGTTGCTAAAATTTAATGCTCGTATGCCGACCAATCTTGTTTAGTAGCATGACTTCGTTATTAGCATGCTTTCGTTCACTTTGTTCATTAGCATGATTCCATTTGCAAGCATAGTTTTGCTTAATACCATGATTTCATTAGAAGTGCAATTTCATCTAGTAGTATGACCTCGTTTAATGTCATAGTCTCGGTTAATAGCATTATTTATAGATAGCTCGTTAGTCTCTTTAACCTGAATCGATAATGAAGCATGTTTTAATATCCTATTGTTTCTATGAAATCTTTAAGTTGTGCATTGTGTTACGTTATTTTATTGTGGTCTCCTTTATCATTGTTTCATGATATCTCTATGTATGTGTTATATGTGGTCGTTGTAGTCTTCTCTAGTTTGTTTATGATATCCCCGTATGTGTTACATGTGCTAGGCAAACGTCAAACTATTTTCTTTTACGAATGTTAATTTTCCCTCACTTACCATAACTTAAATACTATTCGGAATATTATGTAGGCCTTATTTTATGACTCAAAACCTTGGATCTTTAGTTAAGTTTTCAATATTGTTTTCCACTAACTGTTAATCATAGTCTCTTGTTTCCGTGAATAAAATTTCCTGCTTAGTCATGCTTCCGTTATTTTTATAGATTAATTTTAATATCGCTTCCGCAAGTTGTAAACAATAGTTCTTCATTTTTTTAATAAATGGTAAAAATGGGCTTTGGTAACGATTGGATTTTTGGCACTTTGATAACCCTTTTTATGAAATGAGTCGTCATAAAAGGAAGATTTTAAACTTTGAAATTCATTTTGTGAAAGTTAACGCACTCTTAAAAACGGTTAAGAATCCGGGTCATTAAAAACCTCTTTTGCAACAAATCATCAAATTAAGTTCTCAATTCATTCAATTCAGTGAGAGTCATATAGTACGGAGCAATTGAAATTGGAGTATTGTTGGGTATTAAATCAATACAAAACTAAATTTCGCTGTTAGGTTGCAACCCAGACAAATCCTTAGGAAGAATATTAGGAAAGTCACAAATCACTGATAAGTTGGAATCCTGTCTGACCGTAAGAAGATCACTGCTAATAGCCAAAATACTCCTATAAAGCTCCATTCTTCTCCGATTACCCAAATAGGTTAGTAGAACATGGTCAATTGGAAACATATGGTATGACATAGATGCACTAGAATGTTTTCATCTTCCAACGTAAGGGTTATATTTCTCCGATGACTGTCGATCTTAACTTTATACTAGCTCAACTAATTTATACCAAGGATTACATCAAATTGATCCACAGGTACTATCAGATCAATTGATAATTTGTGTTTGTCAACAATAAGGGCAGCAGATTAGACAACGAGATACATTTCATATTTTTTATTCGTGGAAGTACTCCAAATCAGGGAATTTTCTAGCTTCTCTATAGTCACATCCATAACATGAACAAGAGGTGTAAAAACAAACAAATGTGTAGCACTAGTATCAAACAATACATGAACCATAGTATTAAAAAAAAGGAGTGTACCATCAATGATGCCCACACTAGACAGATCAATAGGCTCTAATCCGAAAACTGCATAAGCTTGGCCAGTTATCTTCTCTTTGTCTTTCTTATTGCCACCAAATTCACCCCTCGATGAACTGGGAGTAGGTCCAGCCTTAAGACTAGTAGATCTTGTAAGAGGGGCACTAGATGCATAAATCTACTAATATAGAGTAGACCTCTAAAAGTCGGTACTAGTATGTTGATACTGTTGACAAAAAGCCAGCTTTTAACCAATTGGCTTTGGTGAAGTAAAGTTGTGTGGTTCAAAATAACTGTGTTGATTCTGTCCAAAAATATCATATGTCAACTCTAAAACTAGGTCTAATAAGAGCTAACTATGTAGGTGCAGAATTAGTGTGAGTAGGTCTAGGATTCACCTGACAGTTTCTCCTCAAATGCCCAGGCTATTCACAGGTATGACGAACATAAGATGTAAAGACCTGGTTTTTCGTAATCCTTTAAAATGCGATAAAATTTGAAACTTTTATGAAACCACTAAAATCCTCTTTATTTAAGACTCTTTCAAAGAAATATCAGAGTGCGTCTAAACCAGACCGCTATTAACCTTTCGCAAATCGTGGTATATTGTGAAATGTCACAGATATAAAATCATTTGTAAAACATAGCGGAAACGTTATGAAATCATTTATTTAAAACATTACGGAAGGGTAAATAATTTATAAAATCATTTATTTTGCTCTACTGACACTAAACAATTAAATATACTTTAATTACAAATCATTCTCTCTTTTACTCACTTAGCCTGGCCAATCACAAGCTCCTTCACGTACAAATCCTTCATCTCTGCTTTAATATATGATTATCGTCTTTCGCATTTACTCCTAAGTCTGTGCATTTGGTCCACATACAAGTACCTACACCTACACCACAAGTAACTCTAAGAATAAAGGCTTAGTAAGGAAAATGGTTTATGCAGTATGATATACCTCTCTTTAGTCCTTTTGGAATGGGGCCACCCAAATCAATCTTTTCATTAAGCCATTCGTTTGTTCATTACTTTACTTTAATCCATTCGTTCATTACTCATACTTCGAGTGGGAGATTCGGGAATTTTCTCATGCAATGGTGTAATGGATCGAATCTAACATTTTACTTGCAACTAGAACTCGCGTACCCTACGAGGGAGGGTCTTCACCTAGTTGTAGACTAGACCCGCTACCCATCCGCCCCTAACACCCCATTTCCTTCCTTTTCTTTAACATATTACCTCACATATGCATGCTTGAGTACCACCACTAGGATGACACTCCTTATTGGTTGTTATTAATGTGATGCATGACAATACATTCTCAACCTAACATGATGCATGATGCAATACAATTTAAATGCGCATTGAAATAAAAGTAAATGTAATTGAAATTGCGCATAGAAATGTATAATAGAAATCGAAAGCGTACATATCAAAGAATAGTTGAAATATGGAATGGTAATAATGAAGCACATAAGGAAATCAAACAGCAAACGCACTTAATAAGGAATTGCAGAAATTGAACACCCATATTAGAACAAGGTACAACAAATTTAAATAAGGAAGCATGATCGAATTAATGGAACTCAATAATAATCGAAATGTACTATTAATTAACACACTAATTATCCTAGTTAATTTTCTAGTCCATTTACATGCTTTCTACATTTAGTGTTCTAGGTGATTATTCTAATTAGTCATTATTGGTGATTTACATGCTCAAGAATATTTACATTTATTCTCTAGATAGGTATTTTAATTGATTGACATGTTCAGATTGAGTAACATGCTTACGTTTAGTTTATTAAGTTTGTTAGCCTAGTTAACTGATCATGCTCAGGTTTAGTAGATGATAACATGCTAAGGACAAGTAATTAGAAGCAAGATTATAAGCAATACCAAGAACACAATAACAAAGGAAATATAAAAACATTTATTCACATAGTCAATGAAATTCTAAATCCCTTCCTACTTACTGTATTCTTCTTTCATCTTCTCCATTCTTTTCTCATAAAGTAACGAATCTCTAATATTTTAAATTAAAATAAAGCATTGTAAAGGAAATTGTAGCGAGAGGCAATATAACTATATTAAAGGTAATTGCTGTAAAAGAGTGGTATACAGATTATTCACAAAGGAAGGATTAACATCTTAATCTAGTTAGTTGATTAAACATGCTAGTAAGTTAAACATACTTTTAAGGCCTCCACAGGCCAAAACACCCATATTTCCTTACCTAAATTGAAGAACTAAATCACACAAGGACGACAACGCTCCTAGCTCATGGTTCCTTAGCTCACAGTAGCTCCAACTCCACAACTTACCACTCACTTCACTTACGTTCATGCTTAGCACACAATAGCTAACTCACAACTCCTCTCATTCAGAACTCTCTCACACACAAGAAACTCACACGTAGGAGCACTCCTCCCAAGAAGAGAAAACTCGCGCAGTAGAGGAGAAAATGATGAATAAGAAAGGCATAGGAAGGCTTATACCTGTAGAGGAGGATGTTAGCCTTTTTGTTAGGCTAAGTTTTATTTTGATGATGACTAAATTGTGTGTTAGTTTAGTAAACCAATAAGTTGTATTTTAGTAGCATGTTGCTTGGATTAATTGATTGATAAATTGCATAACTTAATTGAATAAATCAAATATGCAATGTTTGTGGCACATGCTTAGGTTAGGAAATAAAAAACTTTATATATTTTGAATATCATGTATAAGGGAAATTGTTTAGACTATGTGATCTAGATGATGTGAAATTTAATAAAGTGTAAAAGTTGTTTATACATTGAATTCTTTTATATCATATTTATTGATTGAATTGAGAATACCCTTGATTAAGGGTATTGGGAATGTTTAATGTGTTTCTCTAAGTCTATGCAGGAGAATGGAATGTTCGTATGACTTAGAGGAAACATTTTGTGAAAGTTTGAAGTGGGCTGTGCTGTTGCGGACGCAGCGGATGAGGCGGACGCGAGGCTTAGTCGTTCGGTTTGCCTCTATCCATGTTGATGGATATGCGGACAGTGGTCGCGGATGAGGCGGAAGTGCAATGGCGTCCGCAACCCTTCAGAAGTGCGGACTTGAAGCGAAGAAGAGGACGCTGTTTTGGCGTCCAACATTTTTGTGAAGACGCGGACGATGTATGCGGATGCCGCAGACGATGGGAATGGCGTCCGCTTTGAATCTGTCCAATTTTATTGAAGACGCGGACGATAGATGCAAACGCAGCAGACGATGAGAATGGCGTCCGCAAATGCCCAGAATTGTCCAACGACTATTTTTCTCAACGGGCATTTTTGCAACGGTTGTGCGGACGATAGGTGCGGATGCTGAGGTCGTCCGGAAGATGCAGTGGCAGTGTGTATAAATAGAGGATCACTCTATGCTCTCTACAACTAACGAATCAAATATTCGAGGTGAAGCCCTGGAAAAATCAGTACTCGAATACTACTCGGTGAGCTTTTAATTGTGTTGTAAATCCAATTCTCCCTATTCCGAACTTGTGAGTTATATTTTGGGAGAATTCGGATTAGCTAGATTTAAGCTTAAGTTTCCGAGTTTAGTATTGTGCTTGATTGTAAAGGGTGATTCTCTTAGAATTCATCATACTTGGGTGACGTCCCGCAATAGTCAATTTAGGGTAACGACTCGTAAGAGTTTAAGGTTGACGACCTAAGAATTAGTCAAGGGTGACGCCCCATCTAATAGTCAATTTGTAAACGGTTTATTGGCACCCGCAAGCCAATTACATAGTGTATCTCCAAGTGCAACTTGGAGCGCGGACGTGGGCTTGTCCGCCGAACCGCGTAAACAAATATTGTGTGCATTTCTCTAACCCTCACTTTTTATATTATTGCATATATTTGTTATCGATATTTTAATTATATGCATTAAATCACTTAGGGTAATTAGGGATTAAAATATCGCACGAAAAAGTTAAAACGCTATATTCAGCCCCCTCTATAGGCGTATATCGATCCTACAATTGGTATCAGAGCGGGTATTTAAATTTTTGTGTGATATTTTGTGCACATTGTCAATATTTGTTAAGTTGCATTTATTGAAAATTTTATATATATTTGCATACTATGGATTTCAATATGTGTGAGTTAGGACAATGCACATCTACACCTCCACACTTTGATGATTATGATTATTTGATATGGAAGGGTAGAATAAAAGTGTTTATACAATCTATTGATTTCTTTTTATGGAAAATCATTGAAAATGGAATAACTCTTCCTAGACAAAATTGTGAATTCAATGATTTAGATGAACGAAATTGGAATTTAAATGCCAAAGCAATGAATATGTTATATAGTGCCTTAAGTCAAAATGAATTTGATAAAGTTAAATCTTGTATTAGTGCATATGATATTTGGAAATCTCTTGAGCTAACATATGTAGGCACAATTCAAAGGCTTGAAAATGAAGAGAGTACATCCTCCGAAAAAGAGGAGAAAGTGGCCAATACATGCTTCATGGCCAATGAAGAAATAGAGGTAACCAACTCTTCTAGCAATTCAAATTCTAATAGTGATGATAATGGTAATTTTGTAAATGGATTGCTAGAAAGTTTGGATGCATTAAAAGGTAAAAATAAATCATTGAAAAAGAAAAATGATAATTTGATAAAAAAGTATACTATTTTGAATAAATCTCTTGATGATCAAATTATAGAATTAAAAAGCATGATTGATAGTTCTAATGCTTCTTTTAAATCTCTTGAACATGATTGTAAGAATTTGAAATTATTGAATGATAAATTGATTGGTACTATCAAATCACATGAAAATGAAATTGATTTATTAAATTGTAAAAATTGTGATTTGATTAGTATTAATGAATGTCATAAACATGATATTTGTGATTTGAACATTAGAAATGATTGTTTGAATAGTTTGATCAAATCACATGAAAAGGAAATTGAATCATTGAATGTTAAAAATTGTGATTTGATTGCTACTATCAAATGTCTTGAGCATGATTGTGGTGATTTGAAAAATAGAAATGATAAATTGAATATTTCCATTAAATCATGTGAAGATATAATTAGCCTTTTGAATGCTAAATCTAAATCTATGTTTGATGCTAATGCTAAATTAACTCTCTTGAGATTGATGTTTGTGAATTGAAAGCGAAGAATAATGATTTGAACTCCATTGTGCTTAAATTCACTAATGGAAATAAAAATTTAAATATGCTCTTGAATTCGCAAAGGGTTACACTCGATAAAGCCGGAATTGGTTATGAACCCTTTGCAAAGAAAAAGAATTACACTAATCGTTTTGTTAGTTCATCTATTTGTAATTCTTGCAATTGTGTTGGACATAGATCTTTTTGTTGTCCTTTAAAATTGAATGATAAATTGGATTCAAATGTTAAATCTAAATTTGCCTATCCATTGCATTTGAACTCTAAATTTAAATCAAATGCTAATTTAAAATTTGTTTATCCTTTGGTTGCAAAGTATAATTTAAATTCTAAATTCAATTTAAATTCTAAATTTGTGTGGCTTCCTAAAGGAACCAAACCTATAACAAATGGACCCAAAATGGCTTGGGTACCAAAATTTGCAAAATGATTTTTGTTGTAGGTTGGAGGTTCTCCCAAGGAACTTAAAAGGAGAATGGATACTTGAATATCCAATCCAAAAAGGGAGAAGCTTCAAGAATGCCTCCAATGCTTTAAAGATGGAAATTATCTTGGAGGTACACAACTCTTTTTTGTTTAACTTTGATGATTAGAACATTTACTTGAATTAATTGTTAGCTTTAATCTTTTTGTATATATATAAGTTGAGATATGTTTTATTCAAGATTTGGGATTGCAATTTACTTAACTTGATTTTCATTCGTATTTTGGAGATTAGAAGATCAAAATTGTGATTGAATTCTCTAGTGCTACTTCTAGGTTGAAATTTGCTATATTTATTCAATTAGTATTTTGATGAATGGTTCCAACAATTGGATTCTAAATTGCATATCTTTGAAAGAGTGTTAGATGTTTAATTTTGTTGACTTATGATTGCTTTGAGATAAATTGATTTTGTTTTTGGAGTTAATGAATAGATATCATACGTTGTAAATTCGGTTATTTCTTCATTTGATATTTAGGAATTGAGATGTCCTTATATTCCTTCAATTTATATTTTGAAGATTTGTAATCCAACAACTTAGTCTCTAAATTGAATATGCTAATTTGAACATTGGATTGTTGGATGACTAATTGGATGATTATTAGGAATAAATTGTTTTGTGTTTTTGAGAATGTGCTTCTCCCATAAATTAAAATTAGCTTGATATAAGGGGAGAATAGTAGAAAATTTGTTAAAAATGATGTTCTATTGATTTCTCCCTTGAATTGAATTTGAATAACGAAATAGGGGGAGAAAATAGAATTGTTGAGAGTTGATTAAATCATTGACTTGTTTCAAAATTGTTAAATTTCGACTTTGATGATTGTGCTTCCACTATGCCTATAAATTGTGTTTATCATCAAATAGAAGAGAAACTTGTCTATCTTCAATTGATATTTTTGAGTTTGGAATGGAAGATATTGATAGAGTGCCTATAGGTTGAAACTTGTCTTGGATTACTTTTGTTGCTTGAGATTAGGCCTCTAACAATTAGTTTTCTAGCTTTATATATTGAATTGTTGGATATCAATTTTGATTTATTGTTTCCTCATTTTGATTGATTTAGCTATAGATAAAAAGGAGAGACATAAATTGTTTGACCAATTGTTCTAGTTAGATCTTAGAACACTCTCTTGATTTGATTTTGTTTTTTTTTTTTAGAGATTATTGCTATGGAAAATCATTATACCTTTTCAAAGATTTGTTGTGAACTTCTCCTTTGGATTATATGTTGTATGATAAAAGGGAAATAAATGTCTTAAAGAAAATTGATTGGTTTTATTTTTTTTGGTTGAATATTGTTAAGTGACTTTGGGGAGAAAAATTAAATGCTTTTGCATGAAACTTTTATATTCTTTATTGATTTCATTTTGAATGTTTAGAGGAAGAATTTCTTATTGTTTTGTTTGATAACTTTGTATCCCAAAATGTTTTTTTTTTTTGGGTTTCAAGATTTATAAAAGGGAAGAAATTCTATAGTTGTTTTTCAAAATTGATTTCAATATTCTCCATTGATTTGAAATCATTCAATTGATATCAAAAATTGATTTTGTTTTAAACTTCTATAATTGGTATCTATCTTGGATTTCCATCCTCAATGTTTTGATTATGTGCAATGACATAGGGGGAGAGGAATGAATTTTAACTTGAATATCTTTGAACGATAGATATATCAATTAGGATGTTTGAAATTAGAATTCATTTCATGAATTGGTATCAATAATGATTTTCGTTTTGAAACCTTTAAATTGGTATCAATCATTGTGTGAGTTTGAATTTTAACAATTAGGTATTGATTCAAAAATTTGGTATCATTAGACTTAATTTTTAAATTGGTATCATGTATGAAACTATTTTTGTTTTGATATCAATGAAATCATATTTTCACTACAATTGGTATAATATTCTTTGGATTTTCATTTGGTATCATATTTAGATTCCCCAAACTACTTGGTTATGTGCAAAATGATAGGGGGAGTAAAATTTTGTTTGTGCTTACAAAATTTGAATTCATCCATGAATTTATTTTTCAATTGGTATATATATTTTTTGGATGGTTCTCTTGAGTTTTTGGATTTTCTCCTAGTTGCTAGTTGATAAATTTATAGGAGGAGAAATTTTTGAATTTGTTTTATTATTGCTCTAAGGGGGAGAGCGAATATTTTGAATGTGTGGAATATCCCCATTAGATTGTTGTTGTGATTAATATAGGGGGAAAGATATTTGAATTGATTTTGATATTACACATTGATATCTCTCTTAACATTTTCTCTTTGAACTTACAATTGATATCATTATTGGCAAAAATGATTAGTTTTTTAACTTTGGATTTTCAATTGGTATAATTCTTTGAAAAACTTGTTTATCTTCAAATTGTGAATTATCAATTGGTATCCTTTGTTTATTTCTTAATTCTTAAATTGGTATTACTTGCTAGAAGTAGAGAATCTTGTTTACAATTCTTTGTTTTTAAAGTGGATTCTATTTTTGATTGAATATTTCCTAGTGGTGGTTTTTCAAATTAGTATCATATTTTTCACCACAAATAGAATTCGAATGCTAAATCTCTCAAATAGGTATGTATGCTTAATGACAAAGAGATATGATATGTTTTTTTAAATTGTGATTGTGGTTGCTTAATTTGATCACTCATGGAACTTTAATGCTTATTGTGGTTATTTACATCTTTGTGATTGTGGTTATTTACAATTGGTATATTTCTTTTAACCACAAATTGCAATTGAATGTATATTTCTCTTCATGGTTTGCTTCTTGGTTAGATTCATTGATTAAGAGGAGAGATAGTTTTAGCTTGTTGATAATTGCTCTAGGATTAATTACATTATATATTGAATATTAATACTTATTTTCCTCATTTGTTTGATTTGTGGATTAACTTCTTGATTAAGGGGGAGAAATTTGTTTTCAATAGAATTATTTGGTGAAATTATCTTTGGATTCTAATGCAAATTCCCTAAATGGTTCAATTATTGGATAGATTACTTGAAAAAGGGAGAAAATTTATTTTAATGTTGTTCATCTTATTTTGATAATATTTCATGATTGTGTTTGAACTCTCCTCCCCTAAAATTATTTTTTGATTATGACAAAAAGGGGGAGAAGGATATATAAGTTGTAATATCTTTTAGGGAGAGTTTAGTAGCATTGTGCATGGATTTATCGTTGATATATTGCATAACTTATTTGGAGAATTCTAATATGCAATAGTTATATGCAAATGCTTAGTTTTAGGATAAACAACTTATTGGATTTTGTCATCATCAAAAAGGGGGAGATTGTTAGCCTTTTTGTTAGGGTAAGTTTTATTTTGATGATGACTAAATTGTGTGTTAGTTTAGTAAATCAATAAGTTGTATTTTAGTAGCATGTTGCTTGGATTAATTGATTGATAAATTGTATAACTTAATTGAATAAATCAAATATGCAATGTTTATGGCACATGCTTAGGTTAGGAAATAAACAACTTTATATGTTTTGGATATCATCTATAAGGGAAATTGTTTAGACTATGTGATCGAGATGATGTGAAATTTAATAAAGTGTAAAAGTTGTTTATACATTAAATTCTTTTATATCATATTTATCGATTAAATTGAGCATACCCTTGATTAAGGATATTGGGAATGTTTAATGTGTTTGTCTAAGTCTATGCAGGAGAATGGAATGTTCGTATGACTTAGAGAAAACATTTTGTGAAAGTTTGAAGTGGGCTATGCTGTTGCGGACGCAGCGGATGAGGCGGACGGGAGGCTTAGTCGTCCGGTTTGCCTCTGTCCATGTTGATGGATATGCGGACGGTGGTCGCGGACGAGGCGGACGTGCAATGGTGTCCGCAACCCTTCAGAAGTCCGAACTTGAAGCGAAGAAGAGGACGCTGTTTTGGCGTCCAACATTTTTGTGAAGACACGGACGATGTATATGGACGCCGCGGACGATGGGAATGGCGTCTGCTTTGAATCTGTCCAATTTTATTGAAGACACAGACGATAGATGCGGATGCAGCGGAAGATGAGAATGGCATCCGCAAATGCCCAGAATTGTGCAACAACTATTTTTCTCAACAGGCATTTTGCAACGGTTGTGCAGACGATAGGTACGGACGCTGAGGTCGTCCGGAAGACGCAGTGGCAGTGTGTATAAATAGAGGATCACTCTATGCTCTCCACAACTAACGAATCGAATATTCGATGCGAAGCCCTGGCAAAATCAATACTCGAATACTACTCTGTGAGCTTTTAATTGTGTTGTAAATCCAATTCTCCCTATTCCGAACTTGTGAGTTATATTTTGGGAGAATTCGGATTAGCTAGATTTAAGCTTAAGTTTCCGAGTTTAGTATTGTGCTTGATTGTAAAGGGTGATTCCCTTAGAATTCATCATACTTGGGTGACGCCCCGCAATTGTCAATTTAGGGTAACGACTCGTAAGAGTCTAAGGTTGACGACCTAAGAATTAGTCAAGGGTGACGCCCCATCTAATAGTCAATTTGTAAACGGTTTATTGGCACCCGCAAGCCAATTACATAGTGTATCTCCAAGTGCAACTTGGAGCGCGGACGTGGGCTTGTCCGCCGAACCGCGTAAACAAATATTGTGTGCATTTCTCTAACCCTCACTTTTTATATTATTGCATATATTTGTTATCGATATTTTAATTATATGCATTAAATCACTTAGGGTAATTAGGGATTAAAATATCGCACGAAAAAGTTAAAACGCTATATTCAGCCCCCTCTATTGGCGTATATCGATCCTACAGAGGAGACAATTCGTAGCCATAGGGGCGGAAGAGGTTGGCTCCAGCTAGGGCTATGCGGTTGGGGTCGTGGTCTACAGGTCGATGGTGGGGGGAGGGTCATTCGTGTCTCCCATGGGGTGTAGTTATGGACTACACGACAAGAAAACAAATTTTAAATCTTTAAATTTCTGCTGAACTAGGGACTTTTGGACGAGTGTGGACGCTCTAGTCTCATCCGCATTCATCCGCATAAGTAAAATCCCCAAGACAAAATTCATAGCCACGGACGAGAAATGGCGTCCTCACTCATTCCGCACATCTGGAACTGCCATTCAGATGCGACTTGGCATTTGCATGAAGCATTTGCACGCGTCCAAATCTATCCAAAAATTTGATAGATTCAATTCGGACGAGGCAAAGCCACGTTCGCACCCGTCTGCATGCGTCCGATAGTGTCTAGGAATTGGACAGATTCAAATTGGATGTGGCTAATCCACGTTCGCTCTCGTGCGCATGTGTCTGGAACTCTAAAACAACAGTGAAGTCAGGACGTGAAACCACATTTTGCGTTGTCCCAAGGCTAATGGATGACATGCAATGCACTTGCGGACAACACGTCTCATCCACAAGTCGTCTGCATGTGTCCTGAAGTCAACTTCTAGATACATCAGGACGTAAATTCCCATCCTTGTGCGTCTGAAGCGTCGGGGACACCACGTAATGCATTTGCAGACGATATAACTCGTCTGCATGTTGTCCGCAGGCGTCCGAAAATGTCCAGAATAGCCTTTCCACACCTTTTTCCCTACTTAGCTCTCATCCTATAACACTTACCCCATAAATACACGTCATAAAATGACACGTATAAATACGCAACGTAATGTCCTAGTCAATCCATCCTTAATTTATATCGCATATACGGAGAAAACGTTATCGAAAATACCCCTTTGACTTAACGCTTCGACTACGTCCTTGGTAATACCGCGATATAAAAAGTCGGGGTGTTACATAAGAGCCTGAGCACCCACCAACAAAAAGAGTATCATTGGACTATCCAGTAGCTCCACTCTAAGTGTTTCCTCCCTTGTTTTCATCCTTTTTTTTTTTTTATCTTTTTAGGTCCTCTTAACACCCACTTGAGTTTCCTGTTTGACTTTTCTTTGTATTTACCAAACTCTTCAACCAAATCAACTTCAACTTGCTGAACAGTAGCAAACACATATGAAATAGAACTGAACTTTATAACTAATAACTAATGTCCAATCTTAGGCCTTAGATGTTTCTTAAACTTTACCATTTTGTCAATTAGATCCATCTCTCTAATATACTATGACAGCTCTATAAATTTAGCGTAGCACTCCAGTACAGTAAGACTTTACTATTCCAAGTCATGATAAGCGTTGATCATATTTTAATGATGACCATCATCACAATTACTATCTCTTAAGACTATTTCAAATTGGGTCCAAGTCATCATCTCCAACGAGTAGTTCAATCTAATAGATGTCCACCAAACTTCGGTCATTTTCAATCAATCATTGTTGGGACTCCAATAGCTGCTAGATTACTTTACATCACCATCAATCAATTTTCAATCAATCTAATGGATTTTCATCAATCATTTTCAATCAATTCATTGTCCCAACTACATAAAGAAGTTTATGTAGTGCATCTTAGGGTTCTGATTTGTCATGACTCGGAGGCGAGCCGAACAGAACCGCTAGGTTAGGCAATTCAGAATACGTCTAACCAGGAACATTGTCGTCCCAACTATCTGACTTCTTGCACCAAACAACCGCAACACTCACAAAGGACGAGCACGTGACTTACGCGACTGCACCACCCTTGCAAAGGTGGATTTGAAACACATTGCTCTAGCAGAGGAACGGTTTAGAACACGAAAAACCAACATGGATTGAAATGAGTCAAAAACAACGACATCGAAAATCTCTTTACACAAAAAAATGACAGCGTCGAGCATCCACGGGGTCTTCACCAACCATCGACACAACTGTCACTAGATGCGGACTAGTGAAAATGACAAAAGTCAATCATCAAGACCAAATAGTCATCCAATAGAACGACCTGCACGAGGATCGAGCCTCTAAGACCCTCCAACATATCCAAGGCATAGAAACCCTTCAGTAAAACGGGGATAATTCCAAAGCAAACACTTAGATTCTGACTAACCTGAAGCACTTCTGTCCTATCAATTAGACTCCAACTTGCAGAACAGACGTAATAGTCATAAGAAACGAACGTGTGACCATCAAGAAAACACAACTCATTTCTAAGCGAAACCAACAAGCCTTGGTCAAGGAAGCCTTCGCTGCAATCTTTGGTACACCCATCGAACAACTACAGTTCCCAGACCAAGCATTTCTAACAACCTATGCAAAGGTCTACGTTAACGCGGGAACACACATGGAATAGGCTGACCAACCAATAGTCTCTGATCCATTAGAACTTTAATTAAAAAATGGGCATACATATTCGAAAGAAAATTGACTTACTATATTATATTTTTTCATTACAAGGGTTGCCGAACGCGAGAGGAAATCGACTGGAGGTAAGGGATAGAGAGGTAATTAAGAAGCAGAAAGGGGATCAACATGGATTAGGTTACCTAGCTTTGATATGATATAGTTGTTTATGTTTACAATACTTTATTTATTTCTTTTAATTGATTGTTCTCATTTGTGCTTAACAAGTATAGTGGATTGGCCACTAACTAAACAAATTAGAAATTCTATGTAGTTGCATGACTTATGTTGTCAAGAAAAGAGGTCCAAGGAATTTAATGAATTCTTAGTTGCTCTAATTCAAACAGGAATATATCGTTTAGAAATTCGAAGTGTTTGTAATTAAACTTGTGCAAAAGCGACCGCGTGGTTATCCCTTTCATGATTATCGTCTTCATCCAACAACCCACGTGGGAAGTATAACTACTACAGTTGAACTAGGATGTCCAACCAGATGGGTCCTACTTGCCGGCAGCGTGGGACCCACCCAAAATGGAGGGGCCCATGACACAGAATTTTCCCTCTCACAGGTCAACCCCTCCACCTGGGCCCCTACCTCCCATATTCTCGTTCAATTAATTCATAGCTTAGTGCTTGGGTCCTACATCAATTTGAAGGCATAGGAGGTAGCCATGGTCCCTAGGGCGTGGGTCTCCCTTGGCTTGGCCACGACCTGCTCCACCATTCCTACCCTCTCTCTTCTCATAATGCTTTCTGCTGAGACAGCTTTATTTGTTAGTTGTGGCGATCCCCTGTACTCAGGCTTACATGTTAGGCTTATTCTTTTCCCTTGAAATCACCGATTTCCATCCTTGTTGAGATGGCTACGCTGGAAATTGACAATTATATTAATGTTTCACATATCCAATAATATTATAAGCTGTCATTAAATTAAACCAACTAAAATAATCAAATATGTTTTAAATTTATCAAGCTTTAAACGTCTTAAAAAGAATGAATTTTGCTTTATTGTGCACAAAAATAGTCACATGAAAAATCTCAAAATCTCTCATAAAATTATTTTACTTAGCTAACAAATTGATGACATTCGACATAACTTGATTTTAAGACTGACTCCATGATATCTTGTGCATTCAATTTATCTTCACCAGAATCGCATATAGATTTACCCTTCTGCAAAATATAGAATATAAAAATACAAATTTCGGTGTAACATTTCATGTTCTCGACCATGTGCTTTGAGCCACATAAACATCTGAAAAGGCCATTTGTCAATAATTCCACTCTTTAATACCCACGTTTGGAGTCTTCACGCCTTTCTGAAATTCTGGAGTCGTCAGCGTGAGAGTGTTACAGTGCCTGAAGGGCGATTCTTGCCCCCAATTTGGAATTTTGTGGTGAAAAATCATCGGTAAATGAAATCTCTCAACATCCAAATTAAGTTTTCATCAAAGCTAAACATTTTAACGTGATAAATCGATTTCGGTTCTGCCAAATTGGTGTCGGATCAGTTATTTTCATTTATGACTAATAGGTAAGTTTTATATTCTAATCCTAGCATCCGTTTTTATTTTCAATTTGGAGTTCCTTGTTAAAAAGTTTAGATTTTCTGTTGAGGTTAAGAGATGGAAGAAACTGAGTGAATTTTGTTATATAATAAGATTAAAATTGTGTTATGGAATGAACTTGGTTGGAAGGTTTTGAAAATAGGATAAAATAGAGTTTTTCAAAGTTTCTAATGGTTTTTCAACGTAGCAGCATGCCAAACTATTAATTTGGTAGACCGGACAAAGAATAAGTCACCCACATGTTGGTGCATGTTAGAAATTGAATGATAGTCAGAAAAAAAAAAAAAAGAATATAAGACACCGAATTTACGTAGAAAATTTTTTTCAAAAAGGAAACTACGGACAGAATAAAACAAAACCTTGAATGAGATCTATAAAGTGAATCCATTGATTTGACTTGATAAAATTTGAATCACACTGAATTCTAACAATTTCTATCTAAATATGAATTTTATGAAGAATATTAATAGTGCGTGCTGGTCAGTTTGACAAAATAAACGACTTAAAAATATTAAATTCTAATAATTTCCACCTCAAAACGAATTTTGCTGCAAAGAACTAATTTTTCAGTCTTTAAATCTTCCTCTTCTAGACCCTTAAAGAAGATTTGTAACATTGATCCATTTGTCCGTCCCATTGAAATATATAGATTACCAAACTATAAAAGTTTTCAAAGATAAATTTATCAACTAATACTCACTATGTCTGAATTTCGAAGTTTTTTTAAATATATCTTTTATCAAAATATGAAATGTTATAGTCTTTGGGTCATTATTTTACAATGAAATACATACCAAATAATTGTAACGATAAAATATCACATGAAAATTCCACAATAAATAAAAGTCCATTTATAAAATTCTTAGTATAAAATCTCAATATTAAGTTCTTAGATAGTCCATGAAAACATAACATAGTTATTAAAACATGAAAGTGCTCTTTTTAACAAAATAAACCTTCACTAGCTACCAACAAGAGATAACCTTCAAGGCTCACTCATGGAAACTCATCCTCAATAGCATCTTTCACAAGAACATCCTAGTTTGTCATAGGTACTTGTACCACAAGGTTTAAACTATGAGTCTAACGCTTAGTAAACAGTGAATATCAAATGCTATAAATATACATTACTTGATATGTCATGATCATGATTTTCTTCTATTTTTTTTCTTTAGTTTTCTTTCTCTTTTAAGAATGAGTAGGTTCGGCAATGAAACACATACCACCATTTTCCAACTTTTGAAGAGATAATCTCAAACCTTTGGGAGATAAACTCAAACCTTTGAGAGTCCTTCATTAGTTGTCATGCATTTCTGATGCACAGCAACTCAGCGAACCTTTGGTCTTGTCTATCCTGACATCAATCGGAAACAAACTAACGGGCTTATATATCCACTGGTCCAATCTTTAAGGACAATCTGTTCTCACTATTTTTTTTACATAATTTCCTTTCGTTTTTTATCTTTATTATGTGTAACTTATGTATGAAAACTTATCATCTACATGCAACAAAACATATCATATTTCATCGAAATAGAGAGCATGACAAAAACAACAATATAACATATCGTATTTCATCCAAACAGAGAGCATGACAATAACATGTTCACAAAAATTAGTTAGCACTATGAATAGAGCATATCGTAATCCTAATATTTACTCACATACATATAATAACATGGACAATAAATTACAATAACTACAAAATAGATCCTCAATACCATGTTATCATCATGAACTGAAAGTAATAATCTAAACACCTACGAACTATATCCTCAAATAATAGGGTATCACCATGAATAGAACAACAATATCTGAAAAATATAAAAATAGATCCTCTAGTCAACAATATAAAAGCAGGAAACGTGACAATAAAAATCCTATCACCTTGTGGTGTAGGTCATGAGGCCAAACACATGCATCGCTATTTACCCGGGTTCCACATAACATACACCTACCAATGCTTTAAGCTTTGTTGAATTAGAACTCTCTTCGACTCTTTCCAGAGAAAAATCCCACATTTCACCAATTTTTCTTCTTTTGGTCACCAAGTAATCTCCTCTTCTATGAGCAAAACATCCTGTCAGTTTTTCCTTTTCTCCTTTATAATCCGAGTCCGAATTGGTATCTTCAAGCTAGATGATCGGCCGCGACTTTCCAATTGGGATTAATCTAATTCATTTTTCATCGATGAACGTTTACTCCGCAGCAAAATGTTAGAGGATGCCTCAATCCTTAATTGGGCAAAGCATCGTTTAAATATAAATTACCAGTACATTAGGTGCGGAAGTACAGGCTACCTCAGACAAGTTCGTGTCCAACAAGAATATTCTCAATGAATATTCATCTCGCTAAACTAATCATTTCATGCCACGTCGTATTTCCAGAAACATTTTTATCTGTAGATGTCTACGCTCTCACAGCTTCACTATTTAATAGGGTTTACATTAGTCAAAGTGACATCATTCCTATCCTTATATATTTCACAATGGAATCTTTTTTCCTTTGAATTGATGACATTCTTTTAAATTCACGAAAGCTTTCCTTTCCGTGGACGCATTTCCTTCCTCAACTTCTAATCCAAACAACAATGTGTAATCCTCCAGCAACATCCTGACTGTTCACGTTTCATCATCAATTAAGTCCAACGATTCATCCTCCTTCCAAATAGAATCTCTTTCTTGAAAAAGGAATCTTTTCCTTCTGTCCTCTTACACCTAATGACTATAAACTCTTCTATCTATTAAATCTAACAGTCATTGTATCCTTAAACACTTACGCGTATTTGTTGGCTCTCGCATATGCCATGTCCTGCCAACTCCTTAATAAGAAACATTTTCTCTAAAATGACAATGTCTACTAAATCATAGATGACATTTCCAATTTTTCCCCCCACACATCTGCCATCCGATTTCTACATTCTCATTTCTATACAACTTAATATATTATTCTATTATCCATTTTTCTATTAAAATTCTTTATATATATATATGTATATATTGTAACATCTCATGTTCATTTTACCGTATAAAAATTTTCGCTTTTAGAACCGTGTGAGGGAAAACCAGAATAAACCAATAGCGGAAGTCTTAACCGTATAAAACTCAGATTAAACAAAATGCAGAAATCTTTATTTAATAAAACCACATCAAATCACCAATTCTAAGAAAAGCCATTTAAAATAAACCAACATTAATACTTAACAACTACTTAAAACATTTATTGAAATAAAGCATTACTTAAATATTTGAAATACTTAACATATTAAAAACATCATGAGTCATAACTCACCAAAGTCAATATCGCCAATAGCACAAAAGCCCCAACATGACAACACCTATAACGACCAAGTTTTTCGTAAATCCTTTAAAGTGCGTAAAAATTTGAACTTTTGAAAAACCGTTGAAATCTCTTTTAAAAAAAATCAATGTGCGATGCTAAACCAGACCACTACTAAACCTTGCGTTAAACTCGTTAAAAAAAAATTCAATTAATAAAGTGCGGAAGCGTTACAAAATCATTTGTTTAAAACGTTGCGGAAGCGTAAATCATTAATAAAGAAACTTAATGAAAGAACTAAATAATTAAATACACTTAAGAGAAATGAAAACTGAAGAATTAAATACACTTTCATTACAACAGTGCCCTCTTTTCGCTCTAGCCTGGCCAGATATAATCTCGCTCGTGCAAATCCTTCATCCCTGCTCCGTTATCTATTTATTGTCAGCTTATTATCTATTCATCGTTTGTACGTACACCACAAGTAATACGTGAGCCTGATGACCCAATAGGGAAAAAGGGTTAATACAATTACGCTTATGTCTCTCTTTAATTCTTTTGGAATGGGGTCCGTTCGTTCGTTACTCGTACATCGAGCTGGAGATTAGAGGTTGTCCTTTGAGATGGCTTAGTTTGATCGACTTCTAACCTCCTGTGTGCACACTAGTCCCTTTCCCGACCAGGTGAGGGGGTATCCTAGCTGCAAGGCTAGATCTGAACTACGCATCTACCCTAACTCCCTTTCATTTTCTTTTCCCTTTAGGCGTATCCAGCCCTCAAGGCTCTTTCTCAGTGATAGGCATATCCCGCCCATCCTGAGTGTCCTTTTCCCTTCTAACGTATCCCGCCCTCCAGGCTTTATTCCAGTGATAGACGTGTCCTGCCCATTTTGAACATTTTTTACTTCTTTATTCCTTAACATTTTTCCTCTCAGATGCATGTGTGAGTACTAGCCTTGGCGGCACTCCCTATTGGTTTCTATTAACGTGATGCATGACCATACATTCTCAACCTAACATGAAGCATGATGCATTATATCATAACATTAACAATAATAGAATTACGCATTGAAATGAAAATAACTATAATTGAAATTGCGCATATAAGGAACAACAATAATTGAAAGCATACAACAAAGCATAACAGGGAACAAATTACGATATCGAATTGAAAGTGATGAGCAATAAGAGACAATAAAGTAAACATACAATGAATCACAATTAACTAAACCTGCTCATTAGACTAAGCCAAACTAAACATGAAAACGTGCTTTAAACAACAAATAACAGAAACATGCTTGTAAATTGGTAACTCTTATTCTAGTTGATTGAGCATGCTTTTATTCTAACTAATTAAACATACTATAATTAATAGTCTAGTTATTATCCTAATTAATTACATGCTCAAGTTCATTACATGCTCAAGAAAGGATTACAATTATTACTCTAGATGATTTAAACATGCCTTTTATTATAATTCATTAAACATGCTTTTAATGGATTAACATACATAGCTAGTTAAATGAACATGCTTGATTAGTTATTTAATGGCTAGTTGATTAATTTGATTAATTAACATGCTCATTGAAGTAATTAACACTTGTTAGGTAAGTCACTAGTTAAGCATGCTCTGATTAGTTATTTAATGACTAAGTGATTACTCTAGTCAAGCATGCTCTGTTAAGTTAATTAACATACTCACGTCTAGTTAATTTCCTTAGTTAATTAGTTACTTTAGTTAACTAAACATGCTCAGGGGTATTCTAAGTAAATTACATTTTATAGTAGGATTAAAGATTAACATTCTCACTAGAAAAATCAAACATGCTTAACAAGATATTGATGTGCAGAAGAAAGGGCAGTAGAGTAACACATGCGTAAGGGAATAAAAATGGTAACTACAAAGCAGGTAAGCATCCAAGAATAGCAAAGAACTCTTTGCTCATCTATCATTCATTAGCTCATTTATCATTTACTAAGCATTCTTGAGAACCTTATCTTTAACAAGCAGTAAAGGAAGTGCCATAATAGAATCATAGGAAATTTAACAGCAACATGTATATACATATAAATTACAAGAAACAAGCAAACAAAGAAACTCACGGAGCTATAAAAAAATAAAGGAACTATAGCAGGGTACCAACACAGAGTTATCAACAACAAAGGAAACATATGCAGGGTATTAAATATAGAGCTAACCATAAAAGAGTAGAACAACACCAAACGTAAAACTCACACACTCAACTTGCGGTGTAGGGCCTCCAAATGGCCAAGACACCCCTATTTCCTTACCTAGAAGCTTTAACATGTTTTGGCACTTAACCATGACCATTCTTCTCTTCTTTGTACCTTCACAATTAATCAATTAATCAACTTATAAATCTCAACACATTCCTTATTCGCTACTCAAGCACTTACAGTTTCAGTGCATTTATTTTCGTCAACATTATCCATTAACACCACTTTAACCAACCATGCATATTTCCCCAACAATTATTCTTCATTTCCACTTTCTAGCTTCAAACAATAATTAACTAGAAGTGCTCAATCCCAAAACATTCTAAATGGCAGCAACTATGCCAATCATTAACAGATAATAATATACTTACTCTTTTATCTTCTTTCCTTAAGAAATTTTAGCACAATTATCCACTATTAATCCGAAGCAGAAACTGAATCAACATATCACTTCCCCATCGTGACCAATGAAACAACAAACTCATTCATCAACACAAAATCTCCATGGCCAAACCAAGTATTACTAACAGAGGATCCAAACAGCCCAACAAAGCATATTTATCAAATCGGTAACTAAACAGAATCTCATTTCCAAGTAGCAGAACATCTCCATAAATTAATTCATGAAGAAAACATGGAGAAATTCATACCTAAAGAACAATCAAAAGCTGACCTCCTTCTTTATTTCCTTCACTGCTCTCGGCCATCACTCCAAGGAACACTAGAGAGCAGGCTCTCTTTCCGTCTCCTCTTTTTCTCAACCCTTCCCTCTCTTTGTAAATTACCAATCAAAGGGACATTCTCTGCCAATACCCAGGAGGCAGAGAGTGATATTCTCCAGTACGCCCGACCAACCCATGCCTAGCTTGTATGGAGTGTTCCCCTTTGTTGACTTTCTGCAGAGCAAGGATCAGGGAAGGAAACTGAACCACAAGCTAGACCATGGCCTTCGCCCGATCCAACTTGAACAGCCAGCTCCCCTACCATCCCAACGTCGTCATCGTCACTACTCCTTCATCGTCGCCATTCTAACAACGCTGGCCACCTGAAATCGTGCCCCAACCAGACACCAAATCGTCGCTCCAACCCGCGAGATCCACCGGCGCAACTTGCTCAGAGTCGCCAGACAGGAGCCGATCGAAGCCCGAGCGCCATTGTTCACGCCTCCCTCTTCTCCCGATCGTCTTCCTCCCCTCTCCTTGTCTCCCTTTTGTTCTTCTTTGTGTTTTTTACAAAGGCCGAAGGGCATTTTTCCTTCACCCCAACTGGTTCACGCAGTGAACCGGTCCACCTAGTGAACCGGTCCACCTCACCCCTTCCTCAAATTCCTTCTTTTAATTAATCCAATAATTAAAATTATTTAATCCATCATTAATGCTAATCCCCTTACTTCTTAATGTCTCCTTTTAATTATCCCCTCTAATTAATTTACCCCAACACATTAATTTAAATTATTAAATAAATATCTATTTTAAATTCTATTTTATCCAATAAATTCATTACTTTATAATCCTACGAATACGTCATTGGTAATACTCCGATAATTGTCCTACTTAAAAAGTCGGAGTGTTACAACACCCCATCAATTGCGTTCTTCCTAAGCTTCTATCCTATCATAAGCTCCTTACCTACATTACAAGACTTAACTATGAACATAAAGCTCAGTAACCGATACAAAAAATAAAATACTTATGCTATGCTCTTTGTAAAACACATCCAGTTTTCAATGTTCATTCGTCATTATCATTACCTTTTCCTTTACCGATGTTGGAGATGTCAACTTGACAAGGTAGAACCCACATCTCACAACATCATTTAAATTTATTTACGTGTATTCCATTTTCATTTAGTTCCAGTTACCCATCCAAGTGTTAGAGATGTCAAACTTGACAAGGTAGAGTGGCATATACACAAGGCGGCCATCTTGTGGCACACACCTAAGCGGTCAACTCAAGAACCCACATATCTATACACCTATTTACGTCTATTCAATTTGTTCAGTTACATTTCAAAAAAATGTAGAAAACCATTTTCGTATACTTTAGGAAAACAATAAATGCACACAATCCTATCATCCATGTCTATCTAGTATATCCTCAAAACATGATCAGTTCTTACCTAAGGAACTGAACTTAATCTAATAAATCATACAATAACACAAAGCAATTCGTAATACATCCTCGAACAACATTTATCACAACCTAATCATCTAGTAAATGCAAGCAGTATACAGACCCTAACTCTTGTGATGTAGGCCATTTCGAGCAAAACGCATGCAATATCACTTACCTGGCATCATTAGCGAGTTTTAGTGTTTATAGTTTTCCTTCATAAAACCTATTCACAATTTAATTTATGAAATCATCAATGCTAATTCTCCAACCAATATGCAGGACAATATTCTCTAAATTATTTCCTAAACTTATCACTTCATCCATTGCCAACGAGTCTATCCAAAATCTAACTGTAGTATTATTTTCCAACTTATTACCTTGAACCTTAACATCAAATATAGCAGAGAATTAAAACCAACTTAACAGTGTGTTTTCAATTTGTTATTGAATCAACACAATATAAAACTCAAGTATATATCAATAACCAACTTGAAGGATAATATCCAGATTCTAAACCATATTCTCAATACTTCCATAAGCAAAAAAGAACATAGTCTAAACCCTAAATCCAATAATATTAATCACAGTCATCACTCGACAGAAACTATTCCAAAGACAGAACTAAAACCAATAATTCAGAACAGTTTATTGGCAATGGTTAACTGTAGAATTAGCATGGTAACATAATAAACCTTTCAATAATGTCTCACGACCAAGAAAAAATAATAATCAGACTGAAACCCAACTCAAGCAATGACAAATGACTAAAAATATAATGGCTTATTAGAATCACTGATTTCTAATTTCCTACTCCAATTCATAAATAAGACTTCGTATACTACTTAATCAATTCATAAACAAGTCATCATAGTCATCTTCCAATTTTCCCAATAATCACAGTAGACAACAAGTCCTATCATCTTCTTAAGAAAACATGAGTGAAGTTTGACTAACCTAAAGAACCAGAGAAAACAAAAGACAACCATCTACAGAGAACTTCTTCTTCAACCCACTAGAACCTAAGGAACTCGAGAGAAGTGAACTTCAACAAACAAGCTTCCTCCTTTATTATTTCTAGAATTCCTTCTCAGTCTCCTTCTCAAATTTCCAGCCACTTTCTCTCTCAAAGACCTTCTCTCTTTCTCCCAAAACTCCAAACTTTCTCTCAACCTTCTTTTTGTCTAAACAATACAACACTTCAACATGCCTCATATTTATAGACCACCTTCACCATTGTTTCAGTGTCCAACAGAAGGTGGAAGGCCAAGGGATGAAACCCTTCGAGTATCCATGAAGCGTCAACCGTCCAACCCCTCCATTTCCAGGCAACGTTTTTCCATTTCTAGGTGTCTCTCTAGTTCGTCGGTCGATCAACCTCCTTTAGGTGATCGACCGTAAAACTTCCAGATTAACAACTTTCTTCTACGCTGGTCGATCGTCTTCTTCACATGATCGACCAGAAATCAATATTTTCACCTTTTTTTTTGGTACTGGTGGATCAAGTGATCGACCACCAAAAGTTCAGAAAGCATACTAGTCGATCAAACCTCTTCTAGGTCGAGCGTTTGTAACTATGCAAAACTTTAAGTGTTTTTCTTCAATCTCGGCCAATCATTCCTTCTCCTTACGATCGACCGCCGCTATTAACTTATTTCTTCCTATAATTATCATCAAAATCAACTTATTTCTATACACTAAGGGTACATTACTAACAATTTCCTCAAATTTATTCATTACTAAACCCAATATACCCTTAAATATTCAACCTTATTATCCTCAACAACTTGGGTATTGTAATTCACTATTTTTCAATTACATTTTCCTTGTCCAACACTGAAATTGTCCAAGTCAATTCCAATAAATTCTTAATCATCCCCCTAAGCTTAATATGGACATAATCCGGGCTATCAGAATTCACTTTATCCAAATACGTTTCTCTTTACCAACACCTTAATCATCCATTTCAGCTCATAATACCCCATAAATCATTACTTACGTCGTATGCTTAGTATTATGAAAATCTGGGATATTACACACACACACACACACATATATTCTTAAGCACAATTTCTTCCTTAATAACAATTATCATTATTTTTCTTCTAAACATTGCAGTCACTACAATCCAACCCCCTTAATTAAACTTTTTCCCCAAAATTTGGCTTCTTTCCAACCTTTTTCCTTCCATTTCCCAAAAGACAAGCTTCATCCTACCTTCCTTATACAAGTAGAAAATTTTTACTTCCTTCCATTTGGCTTCTTTAAAATTTTTACGCATTTTCAGGATTGATGAAAATTCGGGTCGTTACAATAAAGGCCTCTGTAGTTCAGTAGCTTAGTCTAACACAGAAACAAAGAAAAAAATAAGGGAGTTAGGGGGCGGATGGGTAGTCGGGTCTAGTCTGGCAGCTAGGCAAAGCCCCCAACCTAGTCGGGGAAGGGGACCTAGTATACCCACAGGAAGTTAGCCCGATCAACTATACCATCCCATACGAGTCCTTCAATCTCCAGCTTGAAGTACGAGTAACGAACGAATGACCTAAAGTAAATTAATAAAATGGTAAAACGCTAATGAAAGGATTAGTTTGGGTGGCCCCCATTCCAAATGGACTAAAGAGTGGCATTCATGTTGCATTAACCCCTTTTCCTTACTGAGTCATTAGGCTCATGTATTACTTGTGGTGTAGGTACAAACGACGAATAGATAACAAGTAGAAAATGAACAGATATTAATAGGTTCATACACAAGGAAACAATGAACAAATAATAAGCAGAGGTGAAGGATTTGCACGAACGAGATTGGGGCTGGCCAGGCTAAAGATAAAACGAGGAACGGTTGTAATCACATTAAGTTCTATTATATTGTACTCCATTGTTTACTTTCTTCTTTGAAATGATTCATTTACGCTTCCGTCATGTTTTACAAGGAAAAGGTTTTATAACGGTTACGCATATTTTATCAATTGTTTTTCATAACCAGTTTAAAGAGAAAGTCAGTAGCTATCGAGTTAAAAGCACTCTGATACATTTTATTTAAAAAAAAAAAATTTCAAATTTAACGCATTTTCAAGGAATTATGAAAATCTGGATCGTTACACAAAGTTAGAATGTAGTGAGTAAAAATCATAAATTGAAGACAACTAGTAAATGTTACTATAATATATTTAGTTGGCTAAATTAACATGTAATTAATGCGGTAATTATTATTTAAGCATATTTAAATGGTTATTGTTATTATTTATTTGAATATTCTAGCGTAGATATTATATAATATGAATTGTTTCTAATTTTAAGGGATCTCAAATGATCAGAGAAGACCATATTCAAATGTCTATTCAAAAAGAAGAGAATGGAAAAGAAGAAAATAAAGAACTTAATAGATGTAAAATTAAGTGAATTGAATTGAAAATAGGAAAGTTAAGCGAATCCAAAGTGAATAGTTTTTTTAAGAAATAATTAAAATAAAGTTATAATTTTGGTCAACTATGAAATGACTTTGGAATGCTAATTGAGGAGTGCAAAGTAAGTTGCAATGACTCGTAGAAGGTAATTCACTATTGGTACGAAGAAAATATTTGGCAAATAGAAAGTCGAGACGTGTCACTTGCTTAATTAAAATGTTATTGATGCTTAAATTATAATTAAGCTTTATAATTTCATAGTTTTTATGAAAGAAAAGGTACATTGGTAATTTTTTGAAAGAAATCAATTATAATTGGAAGTTACCAATTATATTTAAAAAAATTAAATAAAGAAAAACTAAATTAAAATAGCAAAGAAAAGAGAAAACTCTCTCAAAGAAAGAGAAAGAGAAATCAAAGGGATTGATAGGAGATTCGATTCAGAAAAATATTTGGATTTGAGTTCAACTCGAAAAGTGTTCATTATGGTAAGATACGTCTGGATATAGAATTCATGCCATGAAAATGTGAAATCTATAATAACAAAAAAGTCTTTAGATTTGAATTCACATATTACAAATTTGTGTTAGGAAGAGTTTTAATTAATAAAATTTAGTGTCAAAAGAACAAGAATTTGATTCTTAATGTTTGGGTGAATTAAACATGTTTTGGTCAAATTTTTACTAGAAAACATTTACTGAATGAAGGAATTCGTGTAATGCAGTTAACACCATGGTTTTTCTGAAGTATGCCACAATATTGTGGTAGTAGGACATGACGAATAAGAAGTTGATGCGTCGATGCCACGACCTTCATGAAATAAATGTCTCGGTGTTCTAAATAACATAATGTCATATCATGGTTGGTTTATGCATCGTCATTTTTATGCGGGAAAAATGTCTCAACAATCTTATGGTGGATGCCACAATGTTATTATGTTATGGTGTTTAAAAGGAAATGCCACGAAATTTGTACAACCACCACGTTTTTTAAATAATGTCTTAGTGTTAAACACAATTAGGTGTTTTAAAAATGATTTTCAAATTACAATATTTTTTCAATATAATATATAGTGTCACATTATAACGCTATAACACAACATTTCATTATTGTGTAAATAAATTAATTAAATGATGGAATGGATAAAGCATTGCATGAATAACATTGAATGCATTTCACTGTATTTGTGTAATGAAGAAACACATATCATCATTATGAGACCAGAAGATACGTGATTAGTTAACATCAAACCCTAATCACTATAAGATGTGAAGTGTGTTGATCCATAGAGCAGATAGGGGATCAACTCAATGTCGCCTATGGGTGTAAAACCTTCCAATCTCATAAAATAGTTGAGGTCAGTGATTAGGGTCGTGTAGTGTGTCTTCGTGAAATCTAGCATTCTATGATGGATTGCATACTGGTGTGATAATATACATATATCACATTGAGCATATTGGCGTAGACACATAAATGTTTATATGACTAAAACAATGGTAATTAAAACTATATCATTTGCATGACACAAACCACAGTGTGCTATAGGTTGGGAGTGCATTAGGCAAACAATCATTATTTTATGTTGTGTTAGGCACAAGTAGTTTAAGATATATCTATTTCAATCTGGTTAAGTTTAGATTCTCTTACTGAACTTCATGTAAGTTTGCATTTGTACAAAATCCTCTCTTTTACTAGATATAGGTAACTACGACCAAAAGAAAAAGGAAAAGTCGAAGACTGATTGATTTGGTATTTTAGAGGCATAGTATACATGGTAGATCACTAGCTTCTATCAGAATGCTCTCACTCTCACTTGGGAGTTTCAGCTGTGTTTATAATTTGTACACATTTAGAGTTCGAGTCTGTACATAGGCTTGGGTAAATAGAGTCTATACATTTCACGTAGCCATTGTACTATACATTATATTATGTACTTTATTTATGGTTTGTAAACACTTTTGTTTGGCTCATACATGACTGTTTGACGTGTCTTCTCATTCACATAGTCATCATTCAAATAAGCAAAAAATTTGCATCAATATATGGTTAAATTCATATTAGGTTTGAAATCTCATTTTGAAATATCAAGTTTAATGTGAATTGATGGTATTATACTAAGGTTGATTGTGAGTGAATGTGATAAATGTTCTCATTTTGAAAGTCCATAAGTCATCATCCATGCCTAAATTGGGGTGTTTGGGATGTATTGTTACAGTGACGGTTTTGGATGAAACATCCAATGCTCCATTAGGAAGAGTTCCACTAAGTGTGAGTGGCAACACAAGCAGAAGAGGAAGATGTTAACATAAGCAAGAGTTCGTATGATACTTTTATGGGGTATAATTCAATCAGGGGAATTGGAACACAAGTAAATTTGTGGTTTACAGTTTTTTTAGTGATTTTCATTTACTTGTGAAATAACTAACATCTTTTATTTTGGTATTTGCAGGAGTTATCTTTGTAAGGTGCCAATCAACAACAACATTGGTTGAGGATTTAATTAACCTAGCTCGACTGCATCTAGTACAGCTCTTTAGTTCTTCACTTCCTTTAAATTATTTTCATCACTATAACATCTGAATTTAGCATCTGAATTTGATGTGGAAACATATTCTATAGTCTTCAAAATTCTCTAAATGCTTTTCCATATTACCATGTACTACCTTTCACTATACTGCCATTGTTACTTTATAATCTTTCCTAAATAAAAGTCTATTAACTATACTGCCACATATTGCCTTTTATGCAATCCATAGTTTTGGATTCCAAGTTGTGTGAGTAAAAGCCTATTAACTACTTGGATTGTGTGGATTGTGTTGGAACATAAACAAGTCTATAATTTAGATTTCCATTTGATTCTTTATTTGTTAACTAACTTTCTAAGGAATGGTGTTTGGATAGTGGAAAAAGGTGCAATGGGATTCTGTAAACTTCTTTATTAGTGATGTGATATAAACATTCACTTTATGATGATTTTAGAACTATTTACCGTTGTCATATGTTCTTATAATAAATTCATTTTTTGATGATATTTGTGATGATAAATTTTATTTGGGTTGATTTCAAAGTGATATACTTGATGAGCTACCTTTGATGTGAATGTTTCCATATGCATTGCAAAATATGGTCCAAGTAGCTACCTTTTAGTAAGCATCATTCATGCCTATTTAGTGGACCTTTCTGAAATTGAATTACTTGTTGTTTCTTGCATCATTCATTCCTAAATTACTCATAAAATTCTTAAAACATATAAATTGTAGAAAGGGTCATTGCTAGCACATAAGTAACAATATTATATTTATTCAAAGTTGTTCACATAGTTGAATATACATAAATTGAAAAAAAAAACTATTAACCAGATGATGTTCACAAAGATAATACACATAAATTTGTGTGACACTTTCTTGTAAACTTCTTATTGATTGCTTCTACATGTTCAACTCTACATTGTTGATGATTAACAATCTTCTTTTCTCTCATGCCCATTGTTGCATCATAACATGGAAAAAAAGTTGAATCGTCCAACTTCTTACTAAACAATGTCAATAACCAACATTGTAGTCAATTATACACTTTATTGCATTCAATAATCAATATTTTAGTTAATTGTAATTTATACCTGATAATATTAGCATCCAAAAAATGTTCATCCAAGATTTGCTTGTGTCCATGACATGCGTAAGGAAGTTCTTACATTGCAAAAACATGTAATTGTTAAAACCATTTCAGAAGCATCTAAAAAATAAAACAAAAGATGAATTAAACTTATCACATAATATAAAATCAAGAAAGAATCAACATATGCTAATTAAAACAACAAAAAAACGTCGTCAAGTTTAGGACTTTAATATCACTAGAACTTCCCCTGACTTTCCGTGATTGAATTAAGTAAAATTAATTGGGGTCTAATTGGATTATTTGGAGGAATTTTATTATAGAATATATTATCCCAAAAATAAGTTTAGAAAAATAATTGTTGGGATATAATTATATCGATTATTGGATAATTATTGATGATTTATTTTGGATACTGAATTGAAGAATTTAAATTTGACTGATAATTATCATTAAGTGATATTCGAAGAAAAGAAAATTAGAATTTAGATAAAAATAATTAAATCAAGAATTTAATTATTTCAAAGAAAGTGAGATGAGGAATTAATTAAATGGAAGAAAATGAATAAGGAGAAGTGAAGGAGCTGAACCAGTTAATCTTGTGAACTGGTTCAGGGCTGGTTTACGATCAATTGAAATCAATAGGGGGAGAGAATTTGGTTATGGCATTCGGCCATTCTTTGAAGGTGAAGAGGAATGATAGAAAAGAGAGAGAGAGAGGGAGAGGCGACGGACGACGGATGACAACGACGATGGAGCTTTGACTCTGTCGAGGGTTCGATGCTTCTTTGCGGCAACAGGGTTTTTTTCGGCGCACGGCGAGCAAACGGCGAGCTAGGGTTGGGTGGCCGCTGCTCTCAGAGTCAAAATTGGAGCTGCGAATCGCCGGTGGAGGTAAGCCGATGCTCTACGTTTAGTGTTCATCTTCCTGACTTTCGGTTATTGGCATCAGCAGAGGCGATTTAGTGAAGAGAATGGTGAATGAGGTAGGGATTCAGTACGGTTTGGTTCTATTGGCAGCTATTGAACCTGTTCATTTCTTCTGGCTGACCGGATGTTTCTCCTTCTCCCAAAACAATTGCAGCTTCCACATGGCCACCGTATATTGGACCACTCTCCTTGGTGTGGGCAATTTATCCACAAACAGGGCGTCACTCCTGTTGTCAATAAATCAATGGCAGATTGTAGAGAAGGAAGCTGACTGTGTGGTGAGTTGCGAGACAATGTATGATGTGAATGGTGAGATTTGTTGTCTGTGTGTGAACTGTGAAGAAGAGTTAGTGATAGAGTGATGAAGAGTTTCTCCTCTGCCTTTTTCTCCTCGGTAAGCTTTTGCCTTTTCTTTGCTGCAATTGGTGGAGTTCTTGCTGTAAAATGGATTTCTTCTCTATTTAATTGGAGTTCGTCTTTGTTCAATGATTTTATGGATTTTATGAGAAAAATGTAGAGAGAAAATAAGAGTGAAGGATGTTCCCTGTTATCTAGTTGTTACTCTTTTAAGGGTTGTTTTGCTTCTTATCCAGTTAGTGATAATCTGAGTTTGCATCCCTTTAATTAATACTGACTCATATGTTTTGGAAAATGGTTCTTCTGTAAGTGTAAGGTTATGTATCCGAGGTATTCATTGCTATGAATTGGTAATATTAATATTGGTTTTATCTGTTTAATTAAATGAAAGATTGAGAATATTGGCTTGGTTTCTGCCATGGAATGTTACTATGTATTTTCTCTTTTGTTGGTTAGTCATGGAAAGGTTGCAATGCTTGGGATGGGTTCTAGATTACTCTCTGCAATCTTATGGTTGTGGCAATTAAAGCATTCCTTGTCAAGTTATATTCTTTGATAAAATTGTGTGGTTGGAGAATATGTGGATATGGCCACCGTCATTACTGATTTGCAAATTATTAAGAATAGTTTAATGAGTTGATTTCCACTAGTAAATTGTCTTTTCTCTATTCTGTTAAATGGAACTATTCTTTATTGGTTGAGATACATATGGACAGTTTGGGCGGTTGAAGAATGAATGCCCTAATGTGTATGTTGTTGAGATATAAGTCTCAAAGTGAGTTTATTATTGATAATTATATATTTAATCATTTTGAAGGTATGTTTGAGGAATGAATAAAGTGGTAAAAGGTTGCAGACGACAGGTAAGTTGATACTTACTGTGTTTTGGTCTACAGACCCTACATCACAAGAATTAGGATTGTATGCTGTGTGTTTACTAGATTTAGGTTCTTTTAATAATATGTTTATTAGACATTTATACGATCATATAGAACTGTATTTATTCATCAGCATAATGTATGACATACATAATTTATGTAAATAGGCATGTGGGGATTCGGGAGAATTGGTGACTGTCCATCAGTGGTGACAACCCTATTGGAGTACCTACTCCCACGTAGGGGGTAGTGAGGTACAGTTAAGCCACATGGACTCCATGGTTCTTCCTTTCTCTTGTATTGAAATCTCAATGTCTTCAACAAAAGTGAATGGGTATGCCTCGTGGGGACACCCTATTGGTGTGTTTCCTCGTCGGAAATACGGTTAAGCCACATGACCAATTGACGTATCCATCGCCCCGGTTAACAGACAAGATACAGTTCTTCTCTGTAATGCATCGCATGATCATGCATCATATCTGTATTTCATTTTCTTATATCACTTACTGAGCATTAGGCTCATTAGTTAGGTCTTGTGATGTAGGTATGTACGAGAAACAGGAGAACAGGTCAAAGACAGTTGATGAAAGATTTGCACAGGTAGATCTTGTGGCTGGCTAGGCCAACGAATTTAAAAGGAAATTATTTGAAAAAGGGTTTAAAAATTACTTAATGTTCCTTAACGTTTCGTTTTAATTCCACTGTGTTTCATAAAAGGATTTTATTATTTTTGCTGAACTTGATAAGTGTTTTAAGTAAAGAGTTTTAACAATCGGGTTTTATAAAGGAAGAATACTCTGATGTTTTTATAAGAGAAAAGAAAGTTTTTAAATTTCATGCGATTTTAAAGTAAATAAAAATCGGGTCGTTACAGTTGCTATCAGAGCGCCTGTCTCTTAAAATCGATTCTGTACACTGTTTACCAGCACAAACTTCAACGTGGAAATACTCCATCGACTGTAAGTATTACAATTAGTTTTTTCTTTGTGAAATTATTTAAGTGTTTTTCTGTGGGACAACAATCCCGTCACTTGGAGAAATTATGGAAAATGTAATGAAAATAGTACAGTAGTGAATGTAAGCAATAGTGGTTCTTTTGATAGAATGGAATGATAGATATGATAAAAGATAGACAATACTAGAACTGCTTGGGGTTTGAGTGCAAGAATTAGGTTTGGGTGAGTAAAGAAATATGGGAGACTCTGCCCAAATTTTTATAAATTGGAAGGGAATAAATGGAAAGTAAATTCTGTGTAAACTAGACAATTTGGCTAGGTCGTCTACATTGCAAGCAATTAGATAAGGGGGTGGATTTGTTATGAGAAGGAAGAACATTGAGGGTTAGTGAATAAGCTAAATTATGAGAAGGATGATTAGTTAGTCAAGTGTTTATCCACTTGGTCGGGATTATTAAGAAGTTGTAGAAAGAGTGTTTTGGATCTTCTGTAGTGGATAAATTGGATATTTGATACCGTGGTCACTACCGACTTGGTTAAGCTAGGAATCTACCTTAAATTAGAATAAGAAATCTATTTAGGTTAAAACAAGGAACTGAATTGTTGTTGTGTCCTTCAAAGGTAGATTTTATCATGGACTAGAAAAATTGGAAAATATAGTTTGTTTATAGGAACGACTTGGATTAATATTGAATTTCGAGAGGGGATGTTGTCTAAGGAATAATATCTTAGTAATTGGTTGAGTTAGAAGAAATTTAAAATGAATAATAGGGTCTGTGTTAGATTTGGGTTAAGTCCTCTATGTCGAGTGAGACCTAGTCAGGACAATCAAAGATGTGACTACAATGATGAGGATAGAGTTTGAGAAAATCTCTTGCGCAATATGGTCATGTAAATTAACAGAATTTACTCAACTTTGACTACAGGGGAAGCAGTTACGGTGTATGTAAGATAATTAAGTGTTGTCATGGCTTATCTCGGATCGTTTGAGCGGTAATGAACATGAGCAACACTAGTTTGTACAAGGACTTAAGGTAAGGATGTATAGGGGTGTACGGTATGTGGGAACATTATGACTTAGAAAACGGTTAGGGTCCACATATGTAATTAGTTAATTACTGCCTCAATGATGGATTCCAAATTGCTTCTTGTAAATTGACAAATTTTGAGGAACAGTTAGATCGGAAGGTTTTAATTTATGGATCTAAGGGATTCTATTAAAATAGAGAGAAAACATGCTGTGTACCGAGTGGATAAAGAACATGTCTAAGAGTTTAGGTAGCACATTGTATGTTCATGTATGGCTAACATCAATAATTGACTTTGATAAAAAGTTAGAAATGTATGATTTGGAATGATTCAATTTCTGTTCTAAATTAGAGTTGGGAGTCTGTCATATATAAGGGTTATCCATTGTAGAACAAGATATTGGTTTGAAGATTTGTTAAGTCGGTACTTCGAACATTCGGAGGGTTGGCTTACAGGGAGAATCGAGGAATGGAATTGATTAATATTCTGAATTTGTTGCAAATAGATTTAATTGAAGAAATTGTTAAGCTTAATAAATAATTGATTAAGGATTTACGGACACGGAAATAGAAACAGAAACAGAACGGACACGAGAACGGAAACAGATATAGAAACAGATACGAAAACAGAAACAGACATGGAAACAGAAATAGACACAGGAACGAAAATGGAAACATAAATAAATACGGAAACGGAAACGGAAGCGAATTTCTGGAAACGGATTTCTGGGAATGGATACAGATGTGGATATAAATATGGATAGAAATACGAATACTGAAACGGATACAGACACAGTTACGGATACGGGTACAGATACAGATACAAAAACGAACATAGATACGGATACAGAAATGGATACGGGTACAGATATGGATACGGAGACAGATACAAAGACAGATACAGATACGGATACGAAAATAGATATAGGTACAGATACAGATACAAAAACGAACATAGATACGGATACAGAAATGGATACGGGTACAGATATGGATACGGAGACAGATACAAAGACAGATACAGATACGGATACGAAAATAGATATAGATACAGATACAGATACAAAAACGAACATAGATACGGATACAGAAATGGATACGGGTACAGATATGGATACGGAGACAGATACAAAGACAGATACAGATACGGATACGAAAATAGATATAGATACAGAAACGGATACGTATACGGATACGAATATGGAAATAGAAACAGAAACGGTGATGAAATAAGAATCTAATAGATGAAATAGTCAATAAATTAACATAGAATTGTGGGATGGATTCAGAAGATATTTCAAATCTGTTACTATGAAATTCAGTTAGAGAAATGAGTGAAGTGAGTTGAGATTTTATACTTCACGACGATAATGGTTAGAGCGCACTAGGATTGGATGGTGTAGGATGGTATGTTAAAACAATGAAGGGGTTTGTCGTGTATATATTTTGTTAAAATTGAATGTGAAGATGTACGGTGATTGTTCTCACCTTTCGTTGATTATTATGGACATTGGAAAAGTGAAGAACGAGTTAGTTGAGGGTAAAATACACTATGAGTAATACAAGGTCATAAAAAGGAATTACTTGTTCTTAGAGAATGAAATTGTATAGTATGTGCAAAGGTCAGAATTTAATGTGGTGTTCCCGGTGCTTGGGGATGATGAGACATGAATTGATAATTTAATAATTGTTGAAAGTGTGTTATTTTATGTTTGTCATATTGTGACTTATGAAACTAGAAATGGTTGCCTCAATGGTATATTTTATTGGGAATGACAAGAATGAAGGTGGAATCATGTGAGTAAGGACAAGATTTTGGAGGATTAAGATCTTAAAAATGCAATAAAAGTGTTCACGTTATGTTGGTTTGACATAAGTTATTTTGTAACACCCCAACTTTTTATCGAACCTTAATAAATATAATTGGAGTATAATCTAGGGATTTTAGATTAATTGGATGATTATCGAGGTATTACCAAGGACGTATTCGTAAGATTTAAGAATATTGAGAAAATTAAGCTAATTAGGATAAATACTAATAAAATAAATATTAATTAAATCAAATTATAACATGCATGTGATTAATTGGGTTAATATTTATAAGTGAGATTTGTTTTTAAATAACTGAACCGGTATAGCAAATAAGGGAGTATTTTAATAAATTGGTTTTAAATTGCTAAATTAAATTAATAGGGGGTATTATGATTTAAAGATAAATGTAGAAGTATAAGTGGGTAACTTTAAAAAGGGGGTTTGGTGTTTTAGGGGCTGAACCGGTCCAGCGGATAAATTGCAGAATGTCCAAGAGTGCCATTCCACGTGCTTCAGGAGCGAACGAAACTAGAGAAGGGAGAGGGCGAGCAGGGTGAGACGGGGTTGGCGACGGCGAGCTCGTGCTCGGCTCGAGTCCATTCCGGCGTAGGCACGAGTTGCGGCAGCGACTAGTGGCGCGACCCGCAGTTAGGGCTCGGGAGGCAAGGCGGCGCGGGACAAGTCGGACTTCCATGGGTCGTGATTCTGGCGTTAAGACGAGGTAATTCTGCTCTTCCCCTTTACGCTCTGTATTTTGGACGGCACAGCTGCTATTTTTGGCTTCGATTTGCCTGAGCTAGAAGTGCTCCGATCTAGTGATCTAGCAACCTTGGGTTGAGCTCTGAACTGGGTACGACTGGCCTAGCTTGACCAATTCAAGGAAGATGTTGTCTACTATGTAGACAACTTTTCCAGCCTGGAATCAGCGTGGGGAGCACATCGTACAAGCTGGGCAGGGATTGTATGGCTGGCAGAGTGTTGTCTGCTAGAAGTGTTAGTCTGCTGCAGAATTAAAGCTACGAAAAGGGAGGAGGTGAGGAGAGTGTTCTGGTGACTTACAAGAAAGTGAATGGCCGAGAGAGGAAGGAGGAGGAACAGCTAGGAGTGCTCTCGAGAGTGGGATACCGAGAGAGAGAGAGAGGAGAGATGAGAGGTAGGAAGCTTGCGGAAGAGAAGAAGAAAATGGAGCCGAAGAGTAAATTGAGGAGTTGAAGTCTAGAGAAGGAAATAGAGCATGAATGATAAACTAAAGGAGGGCTGGAGGTTGTTGGTACTCAGGTCCGCTCTTGTATTCTAGTAAGGAAGTCCTTCTGGGATTTCTTGTGAGTTGTGTATTTCTCCTATTTTGGTTATGAGCACCGTGGACAAAATATACTTGGAAATGGATTTTTGTCTCTTATTGTTGGTTGTTATTATGGACTTTGTGTTGGAATTGCTCTCTGGAAATATATTGCTTTAATAATGTGAACTATGTGCATTCGGTTTCTGTCATGACTCTGTGAGGATAGTTTAAATAGATGCCGAGTTGTGTTGGATAATTTAGGAGAAAAGTTAGTAATGATAAAGTTGGGATCCATGCTCTATTAAGAATGATCAGTGAACCTTTCTTTAATTATTGTTGGACGTTGATAATTAGATGTGTTCTATTGCCTAGAAAAAAAATTGTGTATTGGCAACATTGATATATACGTTATGTTGGTTGGAGTACTTGTGTTGTCTATGATAAGTAGAAGATAAAGGGATTATGTTAAAGAAGCCATATTGTTCATGCACTCTGTTTATTATTACGGAAAATAGGAATGTGTTGGATTGTGCTTCTCTGCGGTGTATTGGTGCTTAAGTGTTATGCACATTAGATATATACTCTGTGCAATTGGACAACTTTAACTATGATTTTGTCAGTTATTCGAGTTCCTGTTATGTGGGTTGAATCATATTGGGATATGTTATGTTCCGTTTACGTAATTAAGGATAAGGAAGTTTATAATTCATCATTTTAATGATAGACATTTTTAATTATGAAGGTATTGGAAAAAGGAAAGAGAAGGATAGCGATTAAGTACAACGTGCGATAAAGTTTGAGGTAAGGAACTGGATGTGTCTTGGCCAGTTGGAGGCCCTACACCACAAGTAGTGTGCGTGAGTAGTGTTGTGTTCCTTGAATGATATTATGTTGTTATTTCCTTGGATTGTTAGGGTAGATTATTGTTAGCTTTGTGATATTGTTTGGTTAATATAACTGCTATTATTCATTGTTGGTATTCTTTACTATTAAGTGATTTTGTTAGTTCTGTAATAAAGGCTTAAATAATGGATGAACGAGTGATCGACAATTGATAAACGAGAAATGCTTAGATAATGAATGAGATAGATGAGTTAAGTACGAAGACATTATTATGAGTTGTTCTTTATAGTTTAACTTCTATTTAGTTATTAATTTCAAGCTACTATGTATTTCATCATTGTTCTACTGCCACTTGTTTGTCTTACTTCCATAACCTAGTATTAGTACTTGAGATAATGACCATGGAATTTAATTAGGATAATTAGCTAGAATAATAATGGTAATTCTATTTCAGCATGTTTAAGTAACCAGTTGTCTAATTCAATTGTTAATCACATCATTGAGTACGTTAACTGACTAAGATAATAACAATAAATCTAAGTTATGTCATGTTTATTTGATTGAGCATGTTTACTATATTAATTGATCAATCCACGATAACTAGTTAGCAACGATAATTAAGTATGCTTGAATTATTAGAAATGAAGTATGTAATCCGAGCATGTAAATTGACTAGAATAATCAATCACAATCTTGAGCATGTAAATTGATTGGGATAACTACTTAGCATAATAATTGTAATTCTACCTGAATATGTTAGTTTACTCTTATTAAGTAATACGAGTATGTCTAACTAGTTGTGTAATAAATAATCAATCCTTGAGCATGTTTAGTAATTAGTATGCTCAATTAGTTAAGCATGTCTGCACGTTAATCAATTCGAGCATGTTTAATCAATAACTAAACCTTGAGTATGTTAACTAATTTGTTAAGCATGTAATTAACTAGGGTAATAACTAGACTATTAAATACAGCATGTTTGACTAATTAAAATAAAAGTATGCTTAACCAACTAGAATAAGGATTTCCAATTTTCAAGCACGTTTCCATTATTCGTTGTCTACAGCATGTTTCCATGTTTAGCCTAGCTTAGTTCAATGAGCATGTTTGGTTAAATTTTAATTTGTCGTTTGTTACTTTATTGGCTCATCTTGTTCACTCGCTGCTTCAATTCGATATAATAATTGTTTTCTGTATTTATGTATGCTTCAAATTATTGTTATTCATTACATGCGCGAGTTCAATTATAGTACTTTTACTTCAATGCACATTTAAATTTCCGTTGATGTACGTTATAATGCATTATGTATTATGTTAATAGAAACCAAGTAGGGGGCCCCTCAGCGTGGTACCCACATGCATGAGTGAGGAAAAATAAGAACAAGAATGTTTCAGGATGGGCAGGACATGCCCATCACTAAAAGAAACCCTCCAGCGAGATACGCTGGAAGGGTAGAAACCCTGAAGGCGGGATACGCCAGAAGGGGAGGAACCTTGAAGGCGGAATACGCCGGAAAGGGGACGACCAGGGAGTTGGGGTAGATGGGTAGTCCGGATCTAGCCTAGCAGATAGGATACACCCTCACCTTGTCGGGAAAGGGACTAGCATGCGCACAGGAGGTTAGAAGCTGATCAACTAGACCATCTCAAAGGACAACCTCCAATCTCAAGCTCGAAGTACTAGTAAAGAACCAAGAACCAATGAATGTAATAAAAGAATTGGTTTGAGTGGCCCCTACACCAAAAAGGAATTAAAGAGAGATATGCACAATTGTTTTCCCCCATTTCGTTATTGGGAGTAAGCTCACGTTCTTACTTGTGGTGCAGTACAAACGACGAACAGATAATAAGTAGATGATAAACACATAATGAAACAGGGATGGGTAAACAGTTGTAATCACTTTAAGTTTATTATACCGTACTCCATTGTTTAGATTCCTTTTAAACGATTTAAATACGCTTCTGCCATGTTATACAAGGATTTATTTTATAACACTTCCGCACATTTTATCAAATGGTTTTTCATAACAAGTTTAACAAAAGAGTCAGTAGCGATCTGGTTAGACGCACTCTGATATGTTTTGGTTTTAAAAAGAAAGAAATTTCAAATTTTTACGCGTTTTAACGATTTACGAAAAATCCAGGTTGTTACATATTTAATGAAAAGAAATAAATTTGGATGAAGATTTTCTTTTTACAACGAATGAAGTTTGCAATCTGATAACTTAGATGTGAGACAAACAAAAAGTGATGTAACATTTTGGAAAATTTATGTAAAAGTAGGATACGAAAAATTACATTGAGTTTAGATTTAAAGAATAATTATGCTGAGAAAATTTTGAAGATGAAATTTAAATAAGGATGGAGGATTGTAATACCCTTATTTTTCGTGATTGAATTAAGTAAAATTAATTAAGAAAATAATTGGGGTATAATTGAATTATTTGGAGGAATTTTATTATTGAATATATTATCCCGAAAATGAGTTTATAAAAATAATTGTTGGGATATAATTATATTGATTATTGGATAATTATTGATGATTTATTTTGGAAGCCGAATTGAAGAATTTAAATTGGGCTGATAATTATCATCAAGTAATATTTAAAGAAAAGAAAATTATAATTTGGATGAAAATAATTAAATGAAGAATTTAATTATTTAAAAGAAAATGAAATGAGGAATTAATTAAATGGAAGAAAATGAATAAGGCGGAGTGAAGGAGCTGAACCGGTTTAGCTTGTGAACCGGTTCAGGGCTAGTCTACGGTCAATTGAAATCAAAAGGGGGTGAGAGAATTTGGTTATGGCCTTCAGCCATTCTTCGCAGGCGAAGAGGAACGATCGAAAAGAGAGAGAGAGAGAGAGAGAGAGAGAGAGGGGGGGGGGGAGAGGCAATGGAAGACGGATGACGGTGACGATGGAGCTCGAGTCTGGCTCGAGTTCGGTGCTTCTTCGCTGCGACAGGGTTTTGTTCTGCACACGGCGAGCAAACGGCGAGCTAGACAATTTAGCGAAGAGAATGGCGATGGAGAATGGCGAGCTAGGCGATTTAGCGAAGAGAATGGTGATGGAGGCAGGGCCAGCCCAAGTATTAATTACACGACTTTGACTATCAACTACAGATTGGTTGAAATTAAAACCATTTAAGTTGAAAGCCATAGTGCTAATACCGAAAGCGGTGAACAGATACCTTTGGTACGGTCCGGTTCTGTTGGCCGCTATTGAACCAATTCATTTCTTCTTGCTGACATGATGTTTCTCCTTCTTCTGAAACAATTCAAGCTTCCACATGGCCACCACGTATTGGACCACTCTCCTTGGTGTGGGCAATTTATCCACAAACATGGCGTCACTCCTGCTGTAACAACCGGATCCTAAATCTTTGCGTTAAATGATGTAATCAAACTATGTAGAAAAGAATTGGCATAATATGTATACTTACATCGTCCCTATACTCGTTAAGTTGTAATGTATAACTTTGTGGAGATCAAATTCGAGCAAAAAACTTGATCGAAAATACAAAGGAAATGAATTTTTGGTCCATCAGGACGCATGCGGACAACCTTGGAACGTCATTGAGGCAAAATCCATGGAACGTCACCCTGGCCTTGGGGATGACTTGGGACGCAATCTAGCGTCCCAACCCTACTGTGCTAAGGTGTTGCGAATACAGAGGCGGACGATGTGCACGCCAACAGGACACGTTCGCATCAAATCTGTTAAGTCTAGAGACTTTAGGATGATTGCGGACACCTGCAGATGAAGAGAGAAGTCGTCCGAATTGAATCTTTCCGAACCCCGATTGTGGACGGTACGGACGAAAGTGGGGATGCCAACTTTCGTCCGAGACCTCAAGAATTGCCTGCAAAAATTGGTCTTGCGGACGCAAAGATTTTGTCTGTACTCGTTTGGATCATCGCAAAACTGTGAAGACAGAGATTTAAATCCGAACAAAAACGATGCCCACTCAATTAAAACACTGCTCCTTGACACAAAATTGCAAGGGAATGGCCGACCAACAGTGATTTTGTCCACTGTTTCCCCTCTGCCACTCGTACGATTGTCCCCAAGGTAAGCCCTACTTCATCTTCAGCTTCCCCTTCTCGTTCTTCATTGTCCTAGTCCGGTGCTTTACTGGAGAGCTGCTGCATGAAGAGAGGAGGAAAGAGGAACTACTGCTGAGTGTTGAGTCATCTTCAACGGTAAGGAATGAGTAGTTGGTGGCCTTTTGGAGGCCCTACACCCAAGTATACATTGTGTGAGCGACTTGTTTCGTTGTATGATTCTGTAGTTCTTGTAGTTGTCTTTGGTTTTACTATATGCTATAACTCTCACGTTTTCCTCTTGGTGCCTTGCTAGTTGCTGCATTTTATTTGTGTTTAATGTGAAAGTGCTAGTTAAGCTTGAGTGAACCAAAGGAATGATGTTTAAAATGAATGAGAAGTATGAGTTAGTTCTTGACAGACTTCTAGTAACGAATAAGGATTTAGTTTTGTTGACTACAGACTTATTGTTCTGTTATGGTTGGGTGATTGACTGGGATGTAGTCTATAGTGTTATGTTAAAGTGTTCAGCCTATTTCTATTTGTCTTTAAATAATATGACCTATAGTTTTATTACTCTGCTGTAACACATTCAGTAGTTCTATTCTCCTTGTTATGTGAGTATGTTGTGCTGATATTTTACTGTCATAACTCGTAGATAATGTTAAAGATACAAAGAATGGTCACGTTAAGCCCATTCGACATTTGGTTACTATTGTCTGTATGTTTAAGATGCATATTTCATTGTTTTGCTTGCTGCTAGATTGGTCGTTTACAAGCATGTATCTGCCATTTCGGTTCGATTATAGCTATTTGTTAGTACTGCTATTTACAACTGGTAACAACATGTTTTCGCTGCTCTATTTGGACATTATCCTTGTCGTTTATGTCTTTATAAAAGCATTCTTAGTGTTCACTTACTACTGTTTTGTTTAGTCAATTAAAAGCACATGTTCGGTATTCGTTTTGATTCATCATTCACCGTTGTAATAGTTGAATAAAAGCATGATATCATTCACTTACCGCTGTTCGGTTACTTGATTAAAAGCATATTTAGATGTTGTAATTAGCTACTGTATTAGTTTATTAAAAGCCTATTAGATGTTGGAATTCTGTACAAGTTGATTGGAAGCCTATTTAGAGTTACTGCTGTAGATAATCGATGACACACTCATCCATTGTTTTGTTTCTCCATATACGCTGTGGTATTTTACTCATTCAAAAGCATGATTTGGGGTATGGTTTGATATTCTGTTTCATAGTCATTGCTACTATTTAATGTTGTTAAGAAGCATGATTCGTAAGCAATATATTGTCGTTTTACTTGCTATTAATTTCTGTTGTTTCATTTAGCCATTTAGCCATTTAAAGTTTTTAATTAACTTAAAATTTTTGATGAGCTTTTAAGACAAGTAAGAATTCGGGTCATTACACCTGCTGTCTATAAATCAATGGCAGATTGTGGAGAAGGAAGCTGGCTGTGTGGTGAGTTGTGAGACAGTGTGTGATGTGGATGGTGAGATTCTATTATGTGTGTGTGAAAGAAGAGTTAGTGATAGAGTGATGATGAGTTTCTCCTCTACCTTTTTCTCCTCTGTAAGCTTTTGCCTTTTCTTTGCTGAAATTGGTGGAGTTCTTGCTACAAAATGGATTTCTTCTTTTTTAATTGGAGTTCGTCTCTATTCAATGATTTTGTGGATTTTATGAGAATAAATGTAGAAAGAAAATAAGAGTGAAGGATGTTCCCTGTTATCTAGTTGTTACTCTTTTAAGGGTTGCTTTGCTTCTCATCCAGTTAGTGATAATGTGATAATGTGAGTTTGCATCCCTCTAATTCATACTGACTCATATGTTTCAGAAAATGGTTCTTCTGTAAGTGTAAGGTTATGCATCTGAGGTATTGATTGCTATGAATTGGTAATATTAATATAGGATTTATTTGTTTAATTAAATGAAAAATTGAGAATGTTGGCTTGGTTTCTGCCGTGGAATGTTACGATGTATTTTCTTTTCTATTGGTTAGTCATGGAAAGGTTGCAATGCTGGGATGGGTTCTAGATTACTCTCTGCAATCTTATGGTTGTGGCAATTAAAGCATTCCTTGTCAAGTCATAGTCTTTCATAAAATTGTGTCGTTGAAGAACATGTGGATATGGCCCTCGTCATTACTGTTTTGCAAATTATAAAGAATAGTTTAATGGGTTGATTTCCATTGGTAAATTGCCCTTCCTCTATTCGATTAAATGGAATTATTCTCTATTGGTTGAGATACATATGGATGGTTCGGGCAGTTGAAGAATGAATGCCCTAATGTGTATGTTGTTGAGATATAAGGCTCGAAGTGAGTTTATTATTGATAATTATATATTTAATCATTTTGAAGGTATGTCCGAGAAAGGAATAAAGTGGTAAAAGGTTACAGACGATAGGTAAGTTGATACTTACTGTGCTTTGGTCTTCGGACCTTACATCGCAAGAATTAGGATTGTATTCTATGTGTTTACAAGATTATGTTCTTTTAATGATATGTTTATTAGACATTTATACGATCATATAGAACTGTATGTATTCACGATCATATTGCATGACATACATAATATATGTAAATAGGCATGTGGGGGTTCGGGAGAATTGGTCACTATCCATCTGTGGTGACACCCCTATTGGAGTACCTTCTCCCATGTATGGGGCGGTGAGGTACGGTTAAGTCACATGGACTCCATGGTTCATCCTTTCTCTTGTACTGAAATCCCAAATGTCTTCAACAAGAGTGAATGAGTATGGCACATGGTGACACCCCTGTTGGTGTGTTTCCTCATCGAAAATACGGTTAAACCACATGACCAATCGACGTATCCATCGCCCTGGTTGACAAACAAAATACGGTTCTTCTTTGTAATGCATCGCATAATCATGCATCATATCTGCATTTCATTTTCTTATATCACTTACTGAGCGTTGGCTCATTAGTTAGGTCTTGTGATGTAGGTATGTACGAGAAACAGAAGAACAGGTCAGAGACAGTTGATAAAGGATTTGCACAGGTGGATCTTGTGGCTGGCTGTGCTAAAGAATTTAAAAGCAAATTATTTGAAAAAGAGTTTGAAAATTACTTAATGTTCTTTAACATTTTGTTTTAATTCCACTGCGTTTCATAAAAGGATATTATTACTTCTGCTGAAATTGATAAATGTTTTAAGTAAAGAGTTTTAACGATCGGGTTTTATAAAGAAAGAATACTCTGATGTTTTTATAAGAGAAAAGAAAAGTTTTAAATTGCACGCGATTTTAAAGTAAATAAAAACTAGGTCGTTACAATAGCTAATTGTACAATATTTCATCCAGAAAATGTTATTAGAAATACACTATATGAGTTAAACTTACAACATGATATAATATCATGAAAGAATCAACTTATGTTAATTACAACAAAGAGTTGCCCCAAGGTCTAGGACTTTAATATCACTGAAATTTCGGAGCAATAGTAGTTCTACAATATTTCATACACAAAATGTTATCTGAAATACACTAGAAGTGTCTAAATAACAGACCTAAACCTATGTCAAAAATGCATAAGCTATCAAAACAACACAAGATGAGAAAGCACTGTCAAATTCCTTTAAACTGGCATTCCATGACTTGTACTCATATGAATTTGTTAATTAATTCCATTAAATTTGTGTGAAAATGTTATGGTGGACCCCTTTGCTTCCTACGTGGAGCTCATTCTTCCATCGACGTGGCACTAATTAAAGAAGAAAGAATGTACATCAATTACTGAAGATAAAAAAAGTGGCAAGAGAGGCCAGGATATGGTAATCAAGTGTGTGATTTCTTTCTACATTTTCTTCTTGTTTTCTTGTCTATTCTTCGTCTAATTTTCTTTTTCTTCACTTATATCTTACCAATAAAATTTCTTGCTTTTTGTCTGATTTCCTAGCAACATCATAACAAGATGTATTTGTTTTCTTCTAGTCAAATGAAGACATAATGACTCGCTTCAACACTAAGTTGAACAAATTCAGATCAACTATTCCTTCATGTTTTGACGATTATAATAGCTTGCGGCAGCAACTATCTATGGGGCAAGAGCATTTGGAAATTACAAGACTCCATTTTATGTAAGATGTGGCTTCAAAACAAGACTCCATTTTGATCATCCTCAACAAGCTATTACATGCTCACACAAAGCATTTGCCAACTGACATGGATGAGAAGAATGTAGTTGAGGAGAGTGTAATCGAGAATTTGGGGTTCCCAACCAACTTTGGAACATTAAGTCCAATCTTGGATAATGGTTTGAATGTTCAAGACATGGATTCGAACATTTGCGGATTTTGTATTGTCATAGCAGATTCTAACTCTGAATTTGATGTTGAATCAGATGTTGACGAATAGATCAATCCAATTTTTGTTTTACATTCAAAAGATAACAATGATAATGATATCAATGGAATTGATATCTAGACTAGTTTTAGTTTACAACAAAAATTGACTGTAAAGGCATCTTTGCAACTATTATCAAGCATCCTCTATCAAAGTTCAAAGGGACAATACAATCTTATGAAGTTGTTGTAAACATTTGAATTGTTTAAACTCTATAATGTCACAGTAAGTCCTCTATAATCTTGTTGTCACTTCATTACATGTTTATAATTGATCTCTATGGAGGAAACTTAATCTAGGTACTACAACTTTACCTATCAATGTATGTAAGTTAGTACATCATATTAATAAAGAAATATCAACTATGACACTAATCAAACATCCTAAGATCATATGCATCAATGAGGTGATGGCTTGCAAGACTAAGAGTAACATTCTCAATGGCAACTACAATTGTGGAGAATTGTTTGACAATATTAACAGTCAAAAGAAACTAAAGGAAGATGAGACAATAAAGTAATTCTTGCCGCTTATTAATGTTGTGGATTATTGTCATAGCGTTGGTGTTTTTCATCTGGACCTTAAGACTACAAATTCACTGCAAGATTCTACTGAAGTTCTTATAGTTTTTTATTTTGAATTGAGTGATCTGCTTCAAGTTAATCACTCTTTGAAGATTCCATATGAGAATTTCTACATTCATCAATAACTATTTTCATTCATATACTATAACATCCCATTTTTCATTTAGCTTTCCGTTAGACATATAAAAATTATTCTTTTTAAATTTCATTCATAAAAACATGGGAAGAGAAAAGCAGAATAATCATAAGTGGAAGTCTAATATTAAAAACATACCATCACAACTTTAAAACTATTTAAAGCAAACACCATTAACATATTTTAAAACTAAACTATTTAAAAATAATTAAAAATTGTTTAAAGTCCTTGAAAATACTTAAACACACTTTATTTCATTTCATGAGCCATAAACCCCAAGGTCAACATGCACAAAGTAATGAAAGCACTCATCTCATCATACTTCTTCCACGTCACTTCATTGGGATAACAATCATCACCTACATCACAAGAGAAACAGTGAGCATAACGCTCAGAAAGAGATAGAATGAAATGCAATGCTCAATGTATGCTTATGCAGTCTATCTCAGAAAAGAACCTATCCATTATGTTATTCAGTTTATGTTTCACTTTGTTAGTCTAAACGTTGAGGATTTCTGGAATAGAAGCAAAGAAGAACCCCAAAGTCCATGTTAGGCTTAACCATCACTCCATCCCTACATGGGATGAGCTATATCCATCAAGGGAGTTATCACCTAGGACTGCCACCAATCTACCAAACCTCCACACGTCCCTTTATATTTTTTACATCCATTTCCTTTCAAACACAATGCATGTATTCACCAACCTTATCATAGCAATTCTACTAATGATGCATGTCATGGATGCATTTCAAGTAGAACAATTTACCAAGGTTGTATATGAAAGAAAGCAAACTAACTATTTCAACATTATTTTCAACTTCAATTTATCAAACAGGAAACAACATAGAACTGTTTCAACCTTTCAACATACAATTATTCAAGGAACAATTTCTTTAGTTCAAACAATTTATACTATACATTGAAGATACATAAAGCAATTCAATTCAATATAATACTACTCTCAACATGTTATTCAATGGTTTATTAAGGTATGAAAACAACAAAACAAAACAATTCACTTAACAGTTTCCTTAACAGTTTCTTAAAGCATGAAAAAACAAGGCAATTTCAATCAATCCAATATTTGTTGAAACTCAACAATTTAACAAAATAGAATATGACAGGGAACAACTTCAATCATTTATTCACTTTTCGCAATTCCACAATTTATCAAGACAATACATTAACAGAGAATATGCCATTCCTTTCAACATTTTCTTCAACCCAAAATCGGTTTATCAAAATTGTGTTTGACAGAGAACAATTCCAACATTTTAACATTTTCCTTCAATCCAAATTCTATTAATTCTATTATCATTCAAAGAGCAATTCAATTCACCAAAGTATTATCATCAATAGGTTTTGTTCAAGCAGCAACTAGAAACCATGGCATATTCTACTTAACAGACATAACCATCAATGAAATAGAAATCTACAGAGCATTCCTTCAACCATTTTTATCAACAAAAAATAGGGCAATTTCAACAACAAACAACACAAAAACATTCAAACTTTTGTGATATAGGCCACCTTTGGCAAAACACACACAATATCTCTTACTTGTCTTTGCTAATTCCTCTCCTGTCAATGATCTTCTTTCACCAGCAGCACGACAGTATCTAATGAAAACAAAAACACCGGAGCTACCTTCAGAGAATACCAAAAAACTTTCTTCTTTTCTTCTACCAAATTTCTCTCTATAATATATTTATATACGTTCAGTGAGAGAGGACAAGTCGCTAAAATTCAATTTCCAGGAGACACCTCATTTTTTTGACATTGGTTAGCCATTTTCTAGGTGATTCTTGATATTCCGGTTGATAACCCTCTTCACATGATCGACCACAAATCATCAGAGTCACAATCACCATGACCACGATTGATCGCGATTTACTAATGATCAACTGCAATTCTGCCTTTTTCAAAAATACTGGTTGATCACCCTCTAGTAGACAATCAACTACTTCCAAAATGATTGGTCTCTATATAAATTCTACTTCGGAACCAATTGATCACCCTCCTTCATCTAACCGATCGCTTCCAAAATGCTTGCTCTTTATAATATTTTGCTCAAAAGGAGATTGACTGCTAATACTTTAGATCGACCTCAATTACTCATTTTCATCCTACTCTTTATTTAAATGAGCATTACTCTTACTTATTCTTCTAACATGTAGACAACTACAATTCTAAACAAAAATACTATCATTATAATTCCAAAATATCTCTAAACATTAACAACTCGGGCATTACAATTCACTATGTCATTATAATCTCCATGTCTTCCTTTCGTTCCCAAGTAGCCTCCTCGATCGAATGATTTTTGCCATAACACTTTGACTAGAGGAATCTGTTTGTATCGAAGTTCCTTAATCCTTGAATCCAGAATTAAAACCAATTTTTCTTCGTAACTTAAACTTGGTTGACTTCTACATTCTCTTGAGGTATCATTTGAAGTAAATTCTCATGGCATTTATTTAGCATAGACACATGAAACACATTATGAATGCTCTCCATAGATGCTGGCAATTGTAATTGATATGCCATTTTTTCTATTCTTTTTGTAATCAAAAATAGACCAATGTACCTTGGACTTAGGTTTCCTTTATTCCCCAACCGCATAACTCCTTTAAATGGTGATATTTTTAGAAATACCAAATCCCCTTCATTAAATTCCAAATCCCAATGACGATGATCAACATAGCTTTTCTAGCAACTTTAAGCAACCAACATCCTTTGACGAATAACAACGATCGATTCTGCGATTTGCTGTAGTATATCAGGTCCATAAAATTCTGCTTCTCCAACCTCATCCCAATGTAATGAGATCAACATTTTCTACCATACAAAGCCTCATAAAGCGCCATTCTAATTGTAGCTTGAAAGTTGTTGTTGTAAGTAAATTCTACTAAAGGAAGCATCTTTTCCCATCCAACTTGAAATTCTAACACACAAGCTCACAACATATCTTCTAATATTTGAATTGCCTACTCGCTTTGACCATATGTTTGTGGATGAAAAGTAGTGTTAAACTTCAATTCAGTGCCCATTGCCTTATTAAAACCTTCCAAAATGCAGAGGTGAATCTCGAGTCTTGATTTGATACAATTGAAATCGGTACTCCGTGTAATCGTACAATCTCTTTAACATATAATACTATGAAATGGTTCATCTTATAAGTCATCTTTACTGGCAAGAAGTGAGCAACTTTTGTCAATCTGTCGATAACTACCCACATTGCATCATACCCTTTCATAGTCTTAGGCAATCCTATGACGAAGTCCATAGTGATATGCTCCCACTTCCATTCCGTTATAGGCAATGGTTGCAGCATTCCCTCTAGCTTTTGATGTTCTGCTTTCACTTGCTGACAAACTTGACACAACGCCACATATTGAACAATATCAACTTTCATTCTTGGCCACCAATAATGAGATCTGAGATCTTTGTACGTTTTATTGCATCCAGGATGAATAGAAGAGTTTGAAGAATGAGCTTCTCGTAATATTTCTTATCATAAACATAAACTCTCTGGCAAGAACCATCTATTTTTAAATTTTACAATTCCATCACCAGACATGGAATAGTCTTTCTATTTCTCCATAGTCGGGTTAAATTTAAAACTTACGCATTCCGCATCTTCTTGTTGATCCTCTTCAATCTTTTCCAGTATGGTAGGCTTCAGTGTCAGTGCTGATAATAGATAAGTTAACTACAAAGGGATCATCTGTAAATCCAATTCTCGAATATCTTCATGAAGTCCCGCACTCATTTCACTACATATCATATTCATGGATATAACATTTCTGCTCAGTGCATTTGCCACTACATTTACTTTTTCGGAATGATATTTGATTTCACAATCGTAATCTTTCACAAATTCTAACCACCATCACTGTCTCATAATCAATTCTTTTTTAGCAGAAATGCATTTTAGACTTTTGTGATCTGTAAAAATCTCACATCACTACCCATACAAATAAAGTCTCCATATTTTAAGCATGAATACCACTAAAGCTGCTTTTGGATACATCACAATAGATACAATAATTACCTTCTTCCATTGGCATGGTCAAAAAAGGAACTATAGCCAATCGGCGCTTCAATTCTTGAAAACTTTTCTCACAGTTGCTTGTCCACCAAAACCGTACATTTTTCCTCGTTAACCCAGTCGAAGGCAGTGCAATATTCTAAAATCAATTTATAAAATGTTGGTAATAGCCTACTAACCCAAGGAAACTTCTTACTTACCCCACATTTTTTGCTGCATCCAATCAATCACTGCTTAAATTTTTGCTGGATCCACTTTGATACCATTCTTGGAAATTACATGATCGAGGAAACTTACTTTACTCAGCCAAAATTCACATTTTGAAAACTTCATGTACAATTGATATTGCTCAATGATAGATAAAGAAATCCTCAGATGCTCCCGATCTCATCTTTTGAACGAGAATAAATTAGAATGTCATCGATGAAGAAGATAATTAACTTATCCATATATTTCTTAAAAATTCAATTCATTAGATCCATAAATGCTGCAAGAGCATTGGTTAACCCAAACGACATCACCATAAATTCATAATGTCTGTATCATGATATGAATGTTATCTCTGGAATATCGTCAGGCTAAACTTTCAACTGATAATATCTCGATCGAATATCGATCTTCGAAAAGACGCAAACACATTATAACTGATTAAATAAATTGTCAATTTTTGGCGAGGGATATCTATTCTTGATTGTTACTTTATTCAGTTCACAGTAGTTAATAGACATTCTCATCAACCCTTTCTTCTTCTTTACTAATAGAATCAGTGCTCCCCATGGTGAAAAGCTAGGATGGATAAACTCTTTGACGAATAACTCTTCTAGCTGGATTATCAATTCTCATAACTCAAATGACGCCATCCTATACGGGTTTTTCAAAATAGGCTTAGTACCAAGATGCAGATCAATCATGAACTCACTTTCTCTATCAGGCAACAACCCTTGAAGATCATCCATAAAGACTCTCGAAAAGTTTTAAACAATGGCAATTTCCTCCAACTTTGCTTTTGTTACTACCATTGTGTCCATCACATTCACGAGGAATCCTTCACATCCATTTTTCAATAATCAATCCTCCTTAAGCGTAGAAATTACTGCTAATTTACCTTTTTTTCTTGACTGCATAAAATGAGTGTGGTTCACCACCAGGAGGGAGATTCTACAATATATAATTGCGTGATGATGGAATAACCAGTCCATCCCTAGAATAATATCACATCCTTTCATATCCATTACGATTAGATCAACATGAACTATGTGGTTGTTTATTTTAACAACATATGCTTTTAGAATACCACTAGCAATCAAACAATCGCTAGAAGGCAAGAGTACACTATACTCTCTCATTACCAAATTGGGGAGACAATATATTTTTACACCAAATTCAGCCGAAATAAAGTAGTGAGTAGCTCCAGAATCAAATAATACATAAGTAGCTAAGTTGTTAACATAAATTGTACTTGACACAATCAGGGAAATAATTATTTTTATACAAGATTTAAATGCAATAAAAGAGTGAATTACTCATACAGCAGATAAAACATATGTAGCTACTTCATTAATCATAAATTGTACCTGAAATGACTATAGGCTGCTCCTCTTCTTCCTCATTCCAATATAAATAGAAAACTCATGGTGCCACCTATTCTAGTTTTCTTGCAAAAGTTGGACAAACTCTAGCGACATGTCTCGACTTTCCACATTTATAACATAGTCTCGAGCCCGCTTTGCATTCTCCATAATGGTTCTTCTTGAATTTTGGATATTGATTAGCCTCATTTGCTCTAACATTGGATGGTACAACAGCTGCTTCATTCATAATACGTTTGTCTTTCCTTTCTTGCTCTTCATTCTTTGATAGCTTTTTTTTGTAATGACCCAATTTTCATTACCTTTGAAAATGTGTAAAATTTAAAACTTTTTCTTTTCTTTTGTGAAACAACGGAAGATAATTCTTTTATAAAACTCTTTTTACAAATCACAGATAAAAGCTTTTAAATCCTTTATTTAAAACTCTTTTCTAAATTATAGCAGAAATAAATAATATTCTTTTCTTTGATAATTAAATTCTTTATAAAATAATTTCCTTTCTCTACTCTTTAGCCCTGCTAGCCACTAGATCTGCTCGTGCAAATCTTTCATCCACTGCTTCTTAAACTGTTCTCCTGCGTGTACCTACATCGCAAGACTTAACTAATGAGCATAAAGCTCAATAAGTGATATAAAAGAAAACTGTACAATACACATGTCATGCAGCTTTTAAAATTTCCTTTCATTTTTTGTTTCTATTTCTTTTCCTTTTCTGTCTTTCATTTTCTTTTTCTTTTACAATTTTCATGATCTTCACTTTACTTTACTATTCTTTTCTTTACTTGATCTTTACTTTACTTTATCTTGAAAGGCGTTGGGGATTTCTAAACTTGACGAGGAGAAGAGCCAACTCAACCTAACATTCCTAGACGACCCCTTTATATTTATCTTTGTCTTAATCTTGACTTTACTTTATCTTGAAAGGCGTTGGAGATGTCTAAACATGATGAGGATGAGCGGCCAACCCAACCTTACATCTCATCACACTCATTTACGTTCATTTCTTTACATTTCATAACAGTTTCATTTCTTCTTTGTTTCCTTTTCAAAACCATGCATGAAAACCATTTTCGTATATTTTGAAACCATGATACGTGTCATGCTCCTGAATGCATACAGTGTCTATCATATCATTACTATAATCTCTAAATATGCTAATCTATTAAATAAATTATTAAAAGAACTTAGTTCTAATAAACACCCAGCAAATAGCAGTACAATTCGCGAAACATGCTCAATATATGGCTTATTCTAATAAAGCAGTAGACATGTTTGATATCTTACTATAAAGCATTAAACAATTAACATACAATTCCTCACTCTTGCGATGTAGGGCCCCAAAGACCAAAACATATGCGTACCACTTACTTGTTTCAATGGCGTGTTTTGTACTTTATCCCCCTCCCGTTAATTTCTTCAAAATACTTAATATTTATTCATCAATATTTACAACTTAAGAATCCCAACTTTGATAACGTTATTCCTCGTTCGTTATTTAATAATTCAAATACTACTTAACGGTTTTCTTTAACTTATCTTTATAAATTTAATAACCAATAAAAGAGTAACCCTAATGTAGATGAGTTAAAATGTTGAGTTGAAGCATGAGCGAGCTAAGAGACATGCCTTTTAGGATGATTCTATTCCTTACTTTTACTCATTGTTCTGTTTAAATCTCTGCATATATTATAGGTTGTTATTCCTCTATCAATATATCTACGTATATTGTTCTTGTCATTCCCATTGACCAATGCATATATTGTTCTTGTCGTTCAAGTTAATAATAGTTTCCTTGCTACTTCTAGTGTTTGAATGTCTATATGATTAATCGAAGTCCTTTTTCCCTATTGAGCATGTTCGTCGATCTAACGTAATTCAATTGATCACTTTAAATTATCTACACATGTGAACCCATATAGTTAACCTCAGCATATAAACAATTGGATTAATCTAATTATGTGAACTAATGTCTGATTAACTAGTTAATGATAATTACTCGAACATGTAAATTAACAAATAAATCATAGCTGTAATTAGCATGTTGATTGGCGTGTTTAATTAGTAGCATGTTAGCTAACTAATGCCATGTCTATTTAACTAATTTACAATAACTAGCTAGTTAATGATGACTAGGTATGTGGGAACCCAAACATGTAAATTGACCTAGAACAACTAACTATCACCTTGAGCATGATTAATTGCTAACCAAATAGAACCCTTGCATGTTTAATAAACTAGATTTGAGCATGTTAATTAACTAGGTTAATTAACTAAATGGGATTAATTGGAGAGCATGTTAACTTAACTAAAGTAATCAATTAACTTAAGTATGTTATTTAACGCGAGCATGTTCAATTCTAAGTATGTATAATCAACTAGTTAAGCGTGTTTAATCCCTTAAACTATTATTTTGCTTGAGCATGTTAAATTAGTAAATAACCAGCATGTTAACTTACTAAGTCATGCCATGTTTAATTAGCATGTTTAAGTAACTAACTAGAACAAAAGCATATTTAAATCACCTAGAATAATAAATATAGGGAGCATTAAATGGACTAGGAGGTTAACTAGATAATTGACACGTTAATTCCTGTATTCAATATTATAAATGTTCTCTATATTAATGGTTGTCTTCACTGCTATGCATTTTCAATTCCTATTATTATTTTATATGCATTTTTAATTTCAGTTACTTTCATTTATGCACACTTCAATTTTTTATGAATGTTATATTGTGAAGCATCATGCATCATGTTAATAGAAAATAATAGGGAGTGCCATGGGGTGGTACGCACACATACATAAGTGAGGATAAATGATGAAAATAAGTAAAACGATCAGATAATAATGGCCTCTATGCTCCAGTAGCTTAGCCCTACTTAGAAACAAAGAAAAGAATAAGGGAGTTGGGAGCGAATGGGTAGCTCGGATTTAGCCTGGCACTGGACTACGCCCCTTTCTCATGTCGGGAAAAGGACCAGCTGCACACATGATGTTAGAAGTCGACCAAGACTATACCATCCTATATGGTCCTCCAATCTCTAGCTCGAAGTACGAGTAACGAACGAATCACTTAAAGTAAAGTAATGAAATGGTAAATGACTTAATGAAAGGATTGGTTTGGGTGGCCCCAATTCCAACAAGGACTAAAGAGTGGCATTCGTGTTTGCATAGAATCATTTTCCTTACTGGGCCATTAGGCTTACGTATTACTTGTGGTGTTGGTACAAACGACGAACAGATAATAAAGAGATAATCAAACAAGAGATTAAAGATTTGTATGTGCGAGATTGATGCTGGCTAGGCTAGAGGGAATGGAAAAGAAAAGGTTGTAAATAAATTGTAATTAATCAATTAGTTTTCCTTTCTCAAACACAGTAATTATTCATTTAGTATTTCATCGTTAAATGATTCATTTACGCTTCAGTAAAGTATTGATAAATCTGCAACGTTTTACATAAATGATTTTATCATTTACGCTTCCGTACATTTTATTAATTGGTTTTCATAACAAGTTTAAAGAAAGAGTTAGTAGCGATTCGGTCAGATGCACTCTGATATGTTTTGCTTCCAAAAAAATAAAATTTTCAAATTTTATGCATTTTAACGGATTTACGAAAAACTGGGTCGTTACATTATACCTGGAAAGGAAGGAACATCCGCACGTGTAGGGGTAGGGTGGTCAGTTGGACAGAGGGGAAAGATCGGCTCGTGGGGTTTCGGGTCGGATTCGTGTCGGGGTCACGTCCTCCCATTGGTTGAAGTTCGATTTCCTTCTAACTTTAAATTAGTTTTGTCGCAGATCTCGGTTAATTCGAACGAGTGTAGACGACGTCTTCACGTCCGCATTCGTCCGCGAGACCAAATTCCTTAGGCCAAATTGTGGCTTCATATGAGAAATGGCGTCCCCATTCTCATCCGTAACGTCCGAATGCCAATTCGGACGCCATTTGGCATCTGTAATTCGTCCGCATGCATTGTCCGAAAGTGTCCAAGAATTGGACAGATTCAATTTGGACGATGCCTCCACTCGTCCGCCATTGTCCTCTAACATCCAAAGGTCTCCAAACTTGGACTGATTCGATGAGAACGCATCCTGCCCTCGTCCGCACCCTCGTTCAAATGTGTCCAAATTTGGAAAGATTCGATGCAGACGATAGGTCGATGCGTCTGCGTGTGTCCGCAATCGTCTTAAGGTCAACACTTTAGACACAATAGGACGCATTCTCTCGTCATCACTTCCTCCCAAACTACTATGCAGCCATGTTGTACACATGTGGACAACAATTCCTCGTCCGCACGTCGTCCACATGCGTCCAAAACTCTAAAATTCTCACTTTTCTTCGTCCTTTGATACTTAACCCTTATCCCATAACATCTTCCCCATAATTACATGTCATAAAATAACACGTATAAATACGCAACGTGATATCCTCCACGCTCCATCATTCAATCACATCGCATATACGGGGAAAACGTTACCAGAAATTCTCCTCAACTTAACGCTCTGAAACGTCTTGGTAATACCCTGACAACTGACCTACTTAAAAAGTCAGGGTGTTACATAACATAATTAAATCTATAAACATCAATAAGGGATAGGCAGAGGCTCACCCCTCCAGAAGCATGCCTAATGGATTCCAAAAAGCAATAGTTTTCCATCCACATCTTCAGCTCCAACACTTCACTTCCTCAGTTCACCACTAAACCCTGGATAGTAATAAAATCAATAAACAATAGCAGACTATACTTACAGCAAGGAACCACAGTCCTTCACCAACAAAATAACAATCCTAACACAATTTATCAAACAACCATACATAGAGTCCTTCCCACTTGAACCTCCATCCACTTCCATCTTCTATTTCTTTTTTCCATAAAATGCATAAAAGAAGGGAAGGAATCACTTATCAGAAGAACCCCAGAGATGAAGACATAGAGAAGATCTTCCTTCCACTTCTCATGCAACACTCACACCTTCCCCAACACCAATCACAAATTGCCAATGGCAAAGGAATGGAATGTGGAGCAATTCCAGGTGAAACCGTGAATTAAGATAACCAATTATCGTCGTGGGACACTGAATACAATGAGACCAGTTGATATACCGGTTTATAGACTGGTAGACATGCTATCTATCTCTCCCACATGAGTTTGCGCTACTTCTCTAAATGCCAGCGTTTCATCCACCCTTTTTTTATTCTTTTATTTTATTTAAATTAACAATTTCATTTAATCAATCCCCTTTTTAATTTATCTCCAATAAATTCTTAACCAAAATTCCCGCTTTCCTTAATTAATATTAAATATATACTTATATGTCAAATATACGTATCATATATTAATCGAGCCAAATTCTAATTCCTAACTTATTCCGAACGTCACTTGATAATAATTGCCGGTCCAATTTAAATTCCTCAATTCCCTTTCCCAAATTAATTTCCCTCAAATATAATTATCCAAAAAAATCTCATTACACCCAATTAATTTTCCAATTATCCTTAATTACTTTCATTACGAGAAATTGGCGTATTAAATTTTTATTCCTTTGTTCACCGATGGTCCACCATTTGTTGCTGATTCTGATTATTCTAACAAAAACCTTTGATTTATCTCTCGCTGCCTAGCCACCAGCAGTTCATCATCCTCCACCTCCAACGCCTTGGAGACAATCTTCGCATATGGAACGTCTTGAACCATAGATCTTGACTCCTTTGAAGATTTCTACTTTCAGCCTTGGATAAACTGATGGACATTATGTTCATTGCTTGCCATCAGGTGTGACATAAATGGAGACAGCGCTTCAAATTTCCTTATATATTCCGATACAGTCACAGTTTGACATAAATGTACAAACTCCACCAATTTCTTCATTCAGGTCATGTGGTTGAAATATTTTTCCTAAAAAATCTCATTGAATTTTTCCCATGTTAGGGTTCAAACATCTTATGCTACCTTAATAGAATCCCACCAGAATCTTGCATCTTGGATCAGCAAATATGCAACACATGAAACTTTCTCAGTCTCTCTAATCTTCGTGTAATGAAAAATATCTTCCAGAGTCTTTATCCACTCCTCAGCTCTCATGAAATCAACAATATTTCCATCAAAGCTTGGAGGCCTTAGTCTCTTGAATTTTTTCCACCCAGTCTCCTCGAAGACCACCATTTGACGTTGATTCCCATTCTCTCTTTCCATAATATGCCCAATATATTGAAATTGTTGTTCCACTATAGTAGTTAGTTGGCCAAGTGTTTCATTGTTGTCATCCTGTTGAACATGTTCTTGGCCAATAGCATTTTCTTTGTCAACAGCTTCATTCCTCACATTATCAGCTCTAACAGCTTCATCCCTCACATTATTAGCTTGTACATTTCCTTTAGTTCCCCTCACCATTATATTATCCTACAACAATTTTATATTGTGAAACAATAATTTAAACAAAGCAATTTAACTAAGAAAATTAAACTTACAGTCGAAGAAGTATCCCACGATAAGTCTTGCGTTACCGGCAATCTACAGAATTGCATTTGACTCAGTTATGCTCTGATACCATATTGTAACATCCCATTTTTTATTTAGCTTTCCATTAGACATATAAAAGTTTTTCTTTTGAAATTTCATAAATTAAAAATATGGGATTAGAAAAGGAAAGTAATCATAAGCGGAAGTCTAATATAAAAAACATATCATCACAGCTTTAAAACTATTTAATGCAAACACCATTAACATATTTTAAAACTAAAGTTTTAAAAGTCCTTGAAAATACTTAAACACATTTTATTTCATTTCATGAGTCATAACCCCTAAGGTCAACACGTGCAAGGTAACAAAAGCGCTCATCGCATCATATTTCTTCCACGTACACTTCATTGAGATCACAATCATCACCTACATCACAAGAGAATTTGTGAGCCTAACGCTCAGTAAGAGATAGAATTAAATGCAATGCTCCATGTATGCTTATGAAGTCTGTCTCAAAAAAGAACCTATCCTTTCTGTCATTTAGTTTATGTTTCACTTTGTTAGTCCAAACGTTGGAGATTTTTGGAACAGAAGCAAAGATGAACCCCTATACTTCATGATGGGCTTAACGGTGACTCCATCCCTACATAGGATGAGCTGTATCCATCAAAGGTGTTATCACATAGGCTGCCACCAATCTTCAGAACCTCCACACGTCCATTTATGTTTATTACATTTATTTCTTTTAAAATGCAATGCATGTATATGTCAACCTTATCATACCACTTTTACTAATGATGCATGTCATGGATGCATTACAAGCAAAACAATTTACCAAGGCTGTATATGAAAGAAAACAAACCAACTATTTCAACATTATTTTCAACTTCAATTTATCAAACATGAAATAATAGAGAACCATTTCAACCTGTCCACAGACAATTATTCAAGGAACATTATCTTCAGATAAAACAATTTATACTAAACATTGATGATACATAAAGCAATTAAATTCAATAGAATACTACTCTTAACAGGTTATTCAATGGTTTATTAAGTTATGAAAACAACAAAAAAATACGGTTTACTTAATAGTTTCCTTAATAGCTTCTTAAAGCAAGAACCAACAAGACAATTTCAATCAATTCAATATTTGTTGCGTCTCTACAATTTAACAAAACAGAACATGACATGGAACAACTTCAGTCATTTCTACATTCTCTACAATTCCACAATTTATCATGACAATACATTAACAAAGAATTTGCAATTCGTTTCAACATTTTCTTCAACCCAAAATCGGTTTATCAAAACTGTGTTTGATAGAGAAGAATTCCAACATTTTAACATTTTCCTTCAATCCAAATTCTATTCATCCTATTATCATTCAAAGAGCAATTCAATTCAACAAAGTATTATCAGCAACAGGTTTTTATCAAGCAGCAGCTGGAAACCATGGTAGATTCTACTTAACAAACAGAACCATCAATTAAATAGAAATCAACAAAGCGTTCCTTCAACCATTTTTATAAACAAAAAACAGGGCAAATTCAACAACAAACAACACAAAAACATTCCTACTGTTGTGATATAGGCCACCTCTAGAAAAACACACACAATATCTCTTACCTATCTTTGCTAATTCCTCTCCTGTCGAAGATCTTCTTTGCACCAGCAGCACGATAGTATCTCTAGAAAAACAAAAACGCAAGAGCTACCTTCAAAGAATACCAAAAAACTTTCTTCTTTTCTTCTTCCAAATTTCTATCTATAATATGTTTATAAATGTTCAGGGAGAGGGGACATGTCGCGACAACTTGATTTTTAGGAGCCACCTCGTTTTCCAGATGTTGGTTAAACATTTTTCGGGTGGTTCTTGATATTCCAGTGGATCACCTTCTTCACATGATCTGTAACACCCCGTTAATTCCAAACGTGTGAATTAATTTTTATTTGAAAACATATCACAGTTATTTAAGCGAAAATAGATAATAAAGCATAGTTTAGGTTTTACAATAAAAGTCTATGATTACAAAACATTTATTAAATCCCAAACATCTAACATACTGTGAGCCACAACCACTCAGATCGAACCCAACTAATAACCCAAGGGATCATCCTGAAATACCTCCTCCTCAACTGGTACATCAAAGATATCATCACCTAAATCATGGGGAATACAATGAGCCTAATGTTCAGCAAGAATTAGAATGGATGCAATGTTAATGCTTATGCATGATCATACGATGTATTACAGAAAAGCACAGTATCTTTTCTGTTAATCCAAGAGTCGGATACGTCCTATGGACAGGTAGCTATCCATCACTCCTACATGGAGATACGTCCTATGGCCTCATTATCATGGTCATCACCACACTCCTTTGTTAAAGACGTTAGGCATTTCAGTACAAGAGCAAAGGATACATCCTATGGTCCACATGGTTAACCGTCACCTCGATGGGGAGATACATCCTATGGTGTCCCCATTAATGAACTGTCACCAAATCTCCCAAACTCCCACACGCCTAGTTACATATATTAGGTATGTCATACGATATGTTGACAATTTCATAAGTTCTAGGCATGATGCATGAATGTCAATTATAGCTCACAAAATATCAAAAAAATTAAAAAACAATTTAGGAAAGTAATTTAAAGGCACATTATCTTATCAGTTTCGTTATTTAGCTATAACAATTTTAATTCTTATCATCATTTAGATTTCAGGAATTCGAGTTAACAATCCAACTTTGCAACAAAACTCAAACAGAAGAAATCACAACCAACCCGTGATGTAGGCCTTCTTTAGCCAACTACATTCTAATTCATACCTTTGGAGATTATTTCTTAGTCCCTTAGCATTTAGCTTTTATCCATTTTTCCTCGTTAACGTTAACACCTTCACAATAATATGTATTAATTAAAATCCATGATTTCTTATTTTGTTTCTTTATTAAATTATGGATAGTACTGATCAGGAATATTCCCAGGAAAGAATGCTCTTAGTGATTCTCCTTAGACAAAATATCCTGTCCAAGTAAGTTCTCAAAAAAGACTAGAGGGTCACAATGGCCCACATTAAATACCAGTCTCCTTAGACAAAACTTACTTATATAGTACAATTACACCGCTAACAATATTTCTAAAATAATATTATGATAATAACGATAATATTAACTAATATTTATAAACTAAATTTTATCATTAAACTTAAGAGGGACTTAATTTTTTAACAGAATCCAAGAGGCGTCCCACAATTTCCTCCCCACTTTCTCCTTTTTCTTCCTCTCTTCATTTTCTTTGTAGGATTTCATTCAGAAAATCTCCTCACTTTTCTTCCTCCTCTCACTCTCTTCCTTTCTTTCTCTCATTGGTGTCCTTCCTTCTTGAAGCAGCTCTGCCTAGGCAGAGCTCGTCTCTCTCTATCACCAAAGACAGGAGAGACACCACTACAAAAAAACAGGGAGGAGCACACCCCGAAAAATAGGGAAATTAAACGCGAAGCAGATAAGCAATGTTTCTTGGAAAAGTTGATTCTCTATCTCTAGTGTGGGTGCAGTCGCACGACTGGACCTGCGATTGTGACCGGTCCTACATCAAATTGCATGTAACTGAAGTAAATGTAGTCTAACTTTTGACAAATCATAAGGGTCCGGTTGCATGGTGCGACCGGAGGTTGCATTGAGACCAGAACCACAGTAAACGCAATGTAGTCGGACCAACAGCATTCGCTGCAATTTCTTCCATTTCCAATACGTTGTCGTTCCACTATTCATTTCCTTTATTTCCTTTTTACTTTGCAACACAAACCTCTTCAAAATAATTCATTCTAGAATCAATTTTAACAATTTTCCAATGTTTACATATCCGAATTTATCACGATTCAATAATAATATTTTGACTCTGATAATAATTTGCAGTATTACATGATCAACAGCAAATCATCAGAGTCACAATGGCCATGACCATGATCGAGCACGATTCATTGATGATCAACCACAATTCTGCCTTTTTCATAAAAATCGATCGATCACGCTCTATTAAACAATCAACTGCTTCTAAAATGGTTGCTCTCTATATAAATTCTGTTTTGCAACCGGTCGATCACCCACCTTTTCCAAAATGCTTGCTCTCTATAATATTTTGCTTAGAAGGAGATTGGCTGCTAATCCTTTAGATCAATCTCAATTACTTATTTTCATCCTACTCTTTATTTATATGAGCATTCCTTTTATTTATTAGTCTAACAGTAGACAATTACACTTCCAAACAAAACTACATCATTATAAATCCAATATATCTCTAAACATTAATAACATCATTATCCTCAATGATATAACAACTCGGGGCATTACAATTCACTATGTCCAAATACCATAGTACTCATAATTGAAGTTTTACGTATAGATGAATTTTTGGATATTACATATACAAAACAATTGTTGATAGAAAGGATCCGAGTAGCATTTTAGAATATCTAAAATTTACTAAAATCGACTTGTTAGGTACCATTTCATTTGGCTTTCTACCTTTGTTGATTTTTTACCTCTTGTCACTAAAGAAATTGTGGTGTTGGATACAATTGGTTGGACATACAATGTTTTTTATGATGAAGTTTTTAGTTTCTCCAGCTGGGGACAGAGATGACAACAATGTATTGGTTTAATAGTTTGATCATGGTCTAAAATTATGTTTAGATTTCTTGGGCAATTAGTCTAGTCTCATTAATAAAGGAGCTGGTCATGGAATACAAGCTTAAATATTCCAGTGGTATGGCCACAACATTGTTGATGAATAGCTTCCACATTAATGATAGTCTTTACAATCTGATCAAGATTATAATTGTATAAACTAAGGGGGAGAGATCAAATTATGCAACACTATATGCAGATGCTTAGACTTAGGAATAAACAACTCATAATATGTTGTTATCATAAAAAAAAAAAGGGAGATTGTTAGCCTAAGTGTCATTACACTTATTTGTCTTGACGATGAATATTTTAATTGAAATTATAAGTTGTTTATTGATTGATTATGCTTAATATATTTATCTTATTATTTATATTGACCTTAATTAGAAATACCCTTAATACGGGTATTAATGTCTTCTAATATGTTTATCTAAGTCCATGCAGCCTATATTATAATCATTGGGACTTAGAAGATTAAATTTGAGTAAAACACGGAGAAGAAGTCGCCTAAAGTGTTGAGGTGATCGACCAAATTTGTGAAAAACTGATAAAGTGTAATACCTCGATTTTCCATAATAGAATTATGTAGAGATAAGCTAGAAATTAATTGGGTGATTTAGGATTATTTGGATAATTATTGAGGATTTAATTAATGGGATATTTATTTAGGAAACCGAATCGAAGAATTTAAATTGGACTGATAATTTTTATCAAGCAATATTCAGAATAAATTGAGAGTTGGAATTGGGTCGAAAATAATTTAATTAAATGAGGGTAATTTATTGAAAGAAGAATTGAAATAATTTAATTAAATATAGGGGATGATGGAAGTTAAAAAGAAAAAGAAAATTAAATTAAAAAGGGAGTGATAAACCGGTTCGAGCTATTCGGTTCACGTTGGTTCAAACTGGTCCAATTTGAGAGGAAGGAAGAATTAATTAAGGCTGCAGTTTGTGTTTTTTTTTTATGAAAGACAGAAGAGAGAAGGCGATTCAGAAAGAGAGAAATTGGGAGATCGAGAGATAGCCCGAGAGGGAGACCGAGATTGAGAGAACGAGAGACAGCGATGAGGGAGCTCGGGAGCACAAAGAGGATTGGGTTCGGCCAATTCTTCTTCCTGATGAGTTGCTGTGCGAAGGAAGGCGCAAACTGTGCAGGGCTAGGGCACGGGTTGAACGAATCCCGCTGGTTGGACAGTATTCGACGGGACGAATTGGAGCTGCAAAATTCTGTGTCAAGCCAAGGTAAGTCATGGTTGATTTATCCTCTGTCGATTATGGGTTCATTTGGCGAAGAAAAACTAGCAATGGCGAAGGACAGGGGTGAGTTGTGACCTCTATGTTTCAAGTTGGACCGGACCAGAGTGGGTTTTCTTCTGCAGCTTCTCCCGTGGAAATTTCTTGAATTTCATGATATATTGCATTGATCTCCCCGAAGCGATAATGTGGTTATGTGGCGACGTCAGATTGGACCTCCTTCATTTGGATGGGTGAGTGTTCATGAGCTTCTACTCCCTGTGTCTATAAAGCAATGGCCGAAGATGAGGTAACACTTTGGACGACTTGAGAATTAGAGAGAGCAAGTGGATCAGGAGAAAATCTGGTCATGAAGGTGAAGAGGAAAAGAAGGATAATTTCTCTCAGGTGTTCTTTCATGGAGTTCTTCAAGGTATGAAGAGTTCATTACTGCTGTTATTTGTTGGTTTTCATGCACTGCTCAAATGTATATATTGCTGAAGATTTTGTTCTCCTGCTTGGGTTTATATTAATTGTGTTAATGTTTTGTGGATGGACTGTATGAGGGAATTACTCTGTTGAAATTGGTTTTTTTCATGGTTTGGATTTTACCAAGGGGGAAATTGTGAGAAATTGTTGGTTGCTTTGTTGATGATTATTGTTGAACTACGGTGGATATTTGCTGTAATGTGGAATTGTTAAACTTGATTATTATTTGTGATAGTGGAATATTGTTGGAATATGATAATTGTTTGGACGTTGTTTGTTACTAATATTTTGGCTGTTGAAGTTGGAATATGATAACTCTTTGGATAAAAGAATATTAGTCATGCTGGGTTATGCTCATTGTATATTGTGGGCATCTATTTTCTACGATCATTTTGGTTATGGTCTACTGAATATGGATGTTGGTCTTTCTATTGATAATGAAATATTAAAGTGTTGATGAAATATGGGTTCTCTGTTGGAATGGTCATGGTTGGAAATACTTTGTTGGTATGATCGCTCCCTGCCTCTTATGTGTTGCTCTCTGTCCATAAATATAAGAATATGGTAATTAGTGAAATGAAGGGAAGGGTTAAGTTTATGGTTCTGTAAATTAAGGATACTCTTTTATTGGCTATAAAATTAATAAAGATAAATTAATGGAAAATCATTGAGTGGTAAATAATGATCGAGGAATAACGGTATCATTGTTGGGGTTCATAAATTGGTAAATATATTAATACATAAATGTTAATTATTTTGAAAGTATTAATAGGAGAAGAAAAAAGTGCTAAACGTGTTATGGAAATAGGTAATTGATACGCATGTGATTTGGTCTTTGCGACCCTACATCGCAAGAGTTAGGAATTGTATGCTGATTGTTTACTGCTTTATAGTAAGATATTAAGTTTGTTTACTGCTTTATTAGAATAGCAAAAAATTGAGCTTGTTTCGCGAATTGTACTGCTGCTTGCTGGGTGTTTATTAGAAATAGGTTCTTTTAATGATGTGTTTAATAGATGAGCATGTTTAGAGGTTATAGTAATGATATAATAGACACTGTATGCATTCACGTGCATGAAACACATCATAGTTTTCAAAAAGATATGAAAATAGTTTATATGCATGATTTTGAAAAGGAAAAAAAAAATTAAACTAAACGGTTATGAAATGTAAAGAAATGAAGTAAATGGGTGTGACGAGATGTGAGGTTGGGTTGGCCACTCATCCTCGTCAAGTTTAGACATCTCTAACGCTTTCAAGATAAAGTAAAGTCAAGATTAAGACAAAGATAAATATAAAGGGTTTGCCTGGCGATGTGAGGTTGAGTTGGCTACTTCTCTTTGTCAAATTTAGACATCTCCAACACCTTTCAAGATAAAGTAAAATAAAGAAAATAATAGTACAGTAAAGTCCAGATAGAGAAAAGTTAAAATCAAGAAAACAGTAAAAGAAAAAGAAAAGGAAAGACAGAAAATAAACAGAAAATGAGAAGAGATTTTAAAAGTTGCATGACATGTGCATTGTACAGTTTTCTTATATATCACTTACTGAGTCTTATGCTTGTTAGTTAAGTCTTGCGATGTAGGTACACTCATGAGAAAAGGTTAAGAAGCAGTTGATGAAGGATTTGCACGCGCGGATCTTGTGGTTGGCTTGGCGAAAGGCATTTAAAGGAAAATGATTGTAAAAGTTTTTGTAAAGATAATGTAAAAGGTTTATTTATTGTATTATTCAAATGATTGGTTTTATTTATATAAGCTTTCTACTGCGAAATGTAATAGGATGATTAAGATATTGGTCAAGAGAAATGTAATTGAATATAGTGAATTATGATACTCCAAATTATGTTTGTATTAAGCTTACGAGAAAGATTAGGATTGTTGGAATTAATTGGAGATGTATTCGATAATATTTAGAGTTAAAAATGGTGATAATAGAATTGGTTTCACTAATATAGATTGCATAATTCTAGAAGTGAAGAAGGAATTATGGATTAGATACCTTAAGTATAGAATGATAAGTTGAATTTTATAATAATTATAAGAAGAATAATGTAAAGGGATGGCGGTTGATCATTTGGAAGGAAGTGGTCGATCATTATTGAAGCAAAGCATATGGAGTGCAGTGTAGTTAGAAACAGTCGACCGCAAAAATGGCAGAGGTAAATATATATTACAGTGGCATTTTTGGTCGACCAAATCCTCACTGCTCAATCGCAAAACTAAGATACAATATGTAATATATTTTGGTCGATCTATTCATCTGCATACTTGACGTCTTCACAATCTATTCATCTACATACTTGACATCTTCGTCGACCACTAAATATTACAGTGGCGTTTAAAGAGAAAACGGTCTACAAAATGGTTGATCGCTTGTCGATCGAGGTTATTTTGACAGCCGAGAGGTCGATCACTTGATCGACTGGTGCACAATCTTTAGTTATGGAAAATAAGGTAACTAAAATTTGGAAGATTTTGAATCGCCTGAAATCATAGATCACGCCTCCTCTTCACCGCTATGGTTTTAGGTGTATAAATATGTGAGGGTTTGGCTGATGAAGAGAGGTTCTTTTTGGTGTTTCTCTCAAACTTCTCTCGGTTGTTGTTCTATCGAATTCTAGGCAGCTATGTGTGGTTGGTGAAGGTTTTTTATGGGGGAGAACTTATCAGAGAAAATGTTATCATGGCAAAAGGTAAGATATTTGTGTGCGCTTTGCCCGAAAGGGCCTACGTCACATGAATAGGTTTGTGTGGCTTTGTTATAGAATATATTGTCTGTGTCGATGGAAAGACTGTGTATTTACTTTCTGTTGATGAATCTGTTTTCGTTAACAAACCTTAAAACTTGATTGCTATTGATACTATGTTCGTCCATGCTACTATTTGATAAAGACACTTGTTGATGGTATAACATTGAGATTTTGGAAAAGCCTCAAATTTTGTATTCTTTTGATGCCATGATAACTTTAAGAGAAATAGGTTAACCTACTCTGAGTAAAAAATGTGTTGATGCCTTCTGTTGTTATATTGTGATATTGATGATATTCTGTCTATGTTTAAATGATGATTGAAGCTATCGATTTCATTCTTTGGTTTGTGTTTTTGCCAGATAATGAAACCTATTGTTATATTATTGTTTGGTTATTGTGAACCTCTGTAAATTACTGCATGTTGAGAATGATAAATTGCATTTTTATGATGTATATACCTTATGGCATTTTTCCTGTTAGTATGTACTTTCGTCGTGGATTCCAGTTGATTTGTGATGTTAGAACCATGTTAGGATGATTGTTTTGCAACATGTTTAGAAGCTCGATATTATAATATTGAAACTGTTAGAAATAAACATGTGAAAGGATGAACATATGGGTTTACTGCTCTGTTGTTATTTTAATTATAGCACATATAGGATTTAATTACAGTTGTTTCATAATTCATGCTACAATAGTTGGGGAACATGTTAGTTTTCCTGCTCTAATAATATTTTAGTAACAGCATACACAATATTAAATTACATTGGCTTCATGATTCGTGCTTCATTTTTTGTTGATTGCATTGTATTGCTTTCTAGTATTATATTAACTGCTACGTGACATCATAAATGCTATGTTAAGATGCTTGTTTACAACCTGCTGTGAATCATTAGTGATATTCTAGGATGCTATTTTGCAACATGTTCAAGAATTTTGTATTGATTAGTTTTAACGGTTGGAGAAAGAGATGATCATGTAGAACTTTATGCCTTGTTATTATGTTAATTACAACATGTTAGGAATAATTCATAGTTGTTTCATAATTAATGCTTCCATGCTTTGTGGTGAATTGTAATGTTTTCTTCTTGTATTATTTGAGTTGTTGTGTGACATCATATAGGCATGTCAGTTAAGGATGCAAATCATGCATTGTACGGGATAATAATGAATTTAATGTATGTAAATAGACGTTAGAGGTTGGGTAGTATAGTGACAGTGATACTTTGGAGAACTGAGAGATGATGTATCTCTTCCCATGTAGGGATTGACTGACCTGTTCTGCCTAGGCTAGATCCCAAGGATGTATCTATCTCCCTGTGGAAAATATCTTCAACGTTCTGATTGAAAGTAAAACGTTAAGTAAAAGCATAAGGGATAGGTTCTCTTTTGACATGATAGACATGTGCATAGAGTAAGCATTCTGCATTTCATTTATATCACTTAATGGGCATTAGTCTCATTATCTTTCCTATGATGTAGGTAACGATAATGATCCAGATGATGTGTATGTGGAGGAAGTATGACGTGATGAGGACTTGTGTTACCCGGCGTGTGATGACCTGGGGATATGGCTCACAGATGGAATAAAAAAGTTTAATTATGTTTAAGACTTTGAAATAATTTGGTTTTAAGATATGTTATTTTTATTTTAAAAGAATGATTTCATGTTTTCCTCACTTATGTACTCTGATATTTTACATCAAGCGTTTTCAAATAAAGTTTGAAAAAAAAAAATTTTAGTGAAAAGTCCAAATGGAAATGGATATTACACACTCAATCGCAACAGAGGTGGTCGACCGCTCAAGCTATGTCTATATATAGAAGACACTCCAAAGTTCAAAATAACAAAGTGAAAATCGAAACGAAGCTCTGCCAAATTTTATTATCAATTCCTCATCAATCAAGTAGTGTCAAACCTAGCTCTCCAATCCTCAACCTTGAGAGTTTAGATTAGGAGAGCTTAGGTTAATTGTTGTATTTTCTATTTAGACTAATTGCGTTCAAATCAAGGGTGGCGCCCCATAATAGTCAAGTGAAAAGGGTGACGCTCTTAGAAAGAATCATTGTAAAGGTTAGGTTGACACCGGTGAAGTCAATCATCACTAATCGGGAAGGTTAGGTGATTAAGGATCTCTAAGTGAAAAACTTGAAGCCCGGATGGAGGCCAAGGTTGCCGAACCACGTGAACAAATTATGTTTGCATATTTCTCGAACCCTTCCTCTTATATTTGTGATTGCTTGCATAATTATTATTGATAAATCGCTTAGAAAATAGAGTTTAAATTATCGCACAAAAAAGTTTGGTACACCTAATTCACCCCCCACCCTATAGGTGCGTAAATGGCTTGACATGATCAGCTTAAAAATGCAAAGAAAATGGAAGATGCTTTTATAGTTAAATCATTTGCAAAGGGAGTAAGGGGTTATTGGATGGAAGGTTGGGCCACCGTCCTTCTGGTCAAATTTTTGTAATCTGAGGGACAAGAATAGTGTGTGGAGGAGAACTATTATGGTGGAGCCCTTCTACTGCTTATGTAGAACTCATTCTACTACCCATGTGGCACTAATTGGAGAAGAGAGAATGGACGTCAACTACTGAAGATAAAAGGGGGTGAGAGAGGTCAGGAAAAGGTCGTCAACTGTGTGATTTCTTTCTACATTTTATTCCTATTTTCTTCTCTATTCTTCCCGTAATTTTCTTCTTCTTCACTTGTATCTTTTCTTCTCTTCTGAATACCAATACAATTTCTTACTTTTTTTTTATATCCTGGAACTATTGTCATGCTCTGTGACGTAAAATGTCTTTGTTGTTATTTTTTTAAACCATTCATAAAAATCATGTATTTGAAGCATTACAGTGGAAGTCTTAAAAGAAATCTTAATTAAATTCAAACTTTAAAAAATTCAACATAAATATAAATATATGCAAGATAATTTTAACTTAAATCCAAACATATTAATACCAACAATTAAAATAAAGGGTTTTTTTTCTAATTTCATTTTCCTCAAATGATGTGCCCTAAAATGCAAGAAGTCAACACAATGGCAAAATAAAAATCAGCTAGCACTAATCTGAACGCCCAATTTGAAACAATGTCAACTCTCAATGCATACAGCCAATTTGTCTCAATTTTGGAGGGGATTTTGGGCCCTACAAAATTCACAAACAAAATCGTTACACAAACGGAGATATGTACGAAGCAAGGTGCTGCTCAGAACACCACTAGAAAAAAACAGAATGTGGCTTATTCAATAAAGAGTTGCACAAAACAATCCAAACGATCTTCAATCAACAAACAATCCATAACACTTCAAGAACATTCAGAGATCATTCAGAATCTAGAATAACAAAATGAGATACTGTAAAAATCTAGAGAACAAGTTGAAACTCCAAACTGGTCCGCTTAGCTTCAATCAGCCGAAGAAAGTGACTCATTCAAACCTCATCAAGAGATAACTCCACCTTGGTTTTTCCTCAATCTTCTAAGCTTCCATGCCAAAGGACAACTCAAAAGGGAGCTGCTAGGAGAATTAGCATAAATCTTCCTCTCCAAGAACGTTGAGGAGAAAGCCTTTGGTGATGGATCCGCGGTGAAGCAAAAACCAAGACACCAAGGGGTTTTGGGAGGCAACTCCAACAACGCAGAAGCAATTTTTGTTTAGGATTTATAACCTAAAGATTAGAGCCTCATTAGGATGATTAAGTACCCTCCTAAAGATTCCCTAATGAAAAATAACAAAAATACCCTTTATGTCCAAGTTTGGGCATGAATGCTTGGCTAACATGCTAGCCGAGCATTCCTACAAAAACCAAATTGAACAACAACTAAATCCAGCCAAAATCAATCCAACAAATTATATCTTAATGAAATATAAAGCTAATCAACATGTCAACTATAAAAATAGGCAATTCACCAACTAGAGGGTGTCCATAACTTCAGAATTGTAAACCTCCAAATTGTCGCAGTTGTTGAGGTTTAGCTGAGAGGGTGCTTCAAGGTTCCAAGTGATCATAAGCCAAGGTGCCTCTTTGTCCCCATGCCTATGTTCCTCTCCAATTCCCTAAAGTTTAGCTTCACCTGCAAAATAAACACTTGTTAGATCTTGGCTCAGTCTGGGGTGATAGGGCCTAGGGGTGCATCATCCTCTTTGGGTGATTAGGGATTTGACCTCAAATCCGAGGCTTGGCCAACTTGTTGCTTTTTCTTCTTCAACAACCTCCTTACACCCTTGATTTGAAGGTTTAGTATAAATCCTATTTCACTTTACAATTGTATTTTGTTTCCATCAACCAAAAAAAACACCATGAACTCATAATTGCACAAGACAGAACTAGGATTTGGGTAGAAATTGGTGCAATTTCAAAAAAAAAAAAAAAAAACTAATTGGTGGAATTTAGGCTTGATTTTTGGACAGCACAAACCTTCATAAGTGAGGAAATCATACTTCAAAAATCACTGTCAAACTCGTTGGAATGAAAAAGTTATGTGCGAAAAGTAACAAGCTGGTCCACCTTTCCACAATCCTGTAAACATCTTAAGTATGTGAGGACCCGAGAAAAATTCTTTCATAGGTTCACCCAAATATTGTCCACTCGAATCAAATGGAAAATTTTTATTGACACCATGATAATTTTCTTTCATGTAAGACTTCTCACAAAGGTGGAAGAACAACGGTTGATTCGCACAAGATAGCATCTAGATCGACTAGTGGTAGCAACGTTGAGTCAAAATAATCTTCAATCTTAAAATTTCTTTTCTCAACCATAACATTAAAACCCTCTTTCCAAAACTCAAAGGCAGCACCAAAATCAAAGGAATTTCCAATTTAACCAATTCTAAATAGCCAAGTAATCAAATTGTTTAGCGATGCATACCCCGAGCACATAATTTTTGCTAGTTTGCTTGTTTCTCCATTATTTTCAACTAGCTTATGAAGATTCGGTTGTGGTAATGCCCCTAAGCCTAACTCCACATCCATATGCAAGTAAATAAAGTTGACATAACTCCTTTCGTTTGTTAACAAGGAAATTACTTTGTCCATGTTCAAACTTTGGGTAAGAAAATTTTTTATCCTTTCACATTATTCTTCTCGAGTTGGTAGAGTTACATCCCTTGGAATCACTATATGGAGAAGTTCATCTTGAGCAATAAAATCCTCCTTATGTTTCTTTTCTTCCTCCTTAGTTGCTGCCATTAAACTATCTCCATTCTTTATATGATAATTTCCAAGAATTTCTCCTTGTAAACACTCATTCCCATCTATTCAGAAGCATTCTTCCTCTCGAAAAGTTATAGACTCGGAACCCATTGCAAATAATCAACCTTCTTGTGAAAAAATAAGTTCTTCTTCTTCTTCTTTAGTTGCTGCCATGGTGTCTTCTACACAACCCTTATCATTTGAGTCCTCCAACAATGTCATAGCCTCTTGGTTCGAACATTGTGAAACAATGCACCAAAACCCTAGGCACTTGGTGCACTTGAGATCTCTAGACATGGGTCGAGAACTCTCCACAATTGTCTTCTCCTCCACCCCCTTTTTGGTCATAAACTTTAAAACAAAAGGCTCATCTTTAGCTTCAACTTGTGGCATAGAAATATTGGAGAGTTTATGGCTTGGCCGAGAATGACAAGTCTCAGAAGATTGTGTTAGTTGCTTTTCAATTTTCATGGCTTGTTATATCACACTATCCACCACTTTATAGGGTTGGATCTCCACGTTATCCCCAATCTCTTGGTTTGACCCTTTGATGAATCTTGCAATGCTTTGCTTCTCTGGTTCGTTAATTCCACTCCTTAGTTTAGGGTTTTCAAACTCAGTTACATATTCTTCCACCAAGAGCAACCCTTGCTTGAGATTTTGCATTCGAAGAAATAAATCTTGTTTGTAGTGGTGCGACACAAATCTCTTCATCAATCTCCAACTATGGATTTCCTCTTCACCAATATGCCTCCTCTGATTTTTCAAGTCTTTCGACCACGAGCTAGCACAATCAGATAACTTCAAAGAAACTCATTGAATTTGTTTCTTTTCCAAATAATTTGAACATTCAAAATTTTCTCTACTAGGTCCATCAAATCAAGAAATTCATAACCATTTCTCAAACCTTCAAAAATAGGAATGGATGGCTTTAAAGGTTTCAACTCAACACAAAAGTTATTTTTGTACCTTGGACAAGATGGTTCGTAACAATTGGTTTCCATATCATCCTCATCTTGTCTACTCTCTTTTGATCCTTTAGTTTTAATTGAGGAACAAATTATTTTTCTTCGTCTGGGAGTCCTTGGTTCCTCACATGTCCACTAGAGAGCTCCTCTTGACTTTGTTGTAATTTAAGCAACATTTCCTTAATCTCATTAAGTTGGTGTTGCAAACTAGAATCAGCCTTTTTTTGCTCTTTCTCAGTTCACAGATTTGTGACCCGAATTGTGTCCTTCTTAAGAGCATTGTAAGCACCACTTCTTGTGTTCATTTTTCCAACAAAGTAAACTTACAGAGTTGCACAATAAGCCACTTAGGCTCCGATACCAAATGATGGTCCCCAAAATGGAAGAAGTCAACACAATGCAAAATAAAAATCGGCTAGCACTAATCTGAACGGCCAATTTGAAACAACGTCAACTCTCAATGCATACAGACAATTGGTCTCAATTTTGGAGGGGATTTAGAGGACACAAGGAAATAGGGGACCTCCAAAATTCACGAACAAAATTCTTACACATGCGAAGCTTTACACTGCTCGAAACATCACTAGAAAAAAACAGAATACGGCTGATTCAATAAAGAGTTGCACAAAACAATCCAAACGAACTTCAATCAACAAACGATCCTTAACACCTCAAGAACATTCAGAGATCATTCAGAATCCAGAATAAAAAAATGAGATACTATAAAAATCTAGAGAACAAGTTGAAACTCCAAGCTAGTCCGCTTACCTTCAATCAACCGAAGAAAGCGACTCATTCAGACCTCATCAAGAGATCACTCCACCTTGCTTTTCACTCAATCTTCTAGTCCTCCATGCCAAAGGACAACTCGAAAGGGAGCTTATGGGATTATTAGCACAAACATCCCTCTCCAAGACCGAGCAAGAATTTTGAGAATAAGGCCTTTGGTCATGGATCTGCGGTGAAGCAAAAACCAAGACACTGAGGGGCTTCGTTTAGGATTTCTAATCTAAAGATTAGAGCCTCATTAGGATGATTAAGTACCCTCCTCAAGATTCCATAATGAAAAATTACAAAAATACCCTTTATGTCCAAGTTTGGGCATGAATGCTTGGCTAACATGCTAGCCGAGCATTCCAACAAAAACCAAATTGAGCAACAACTAAATTCAACCAAAATATTGTATCTTAATGAAATACAAACCTCATCAACATGTCAAGTATAAAAATTGACAATTCACCGACTAGAGGGTGTCTATAACTTTGGAGTTGTAAACCTCTAAATTGCCACAATTATTGTGGTCTTGCCAAGAGGGTGCTTCAAGGTTCCTAGTGATCATAAGCTAACGTGCCTGTTTGTTCCCATTAGGTTCATCTCCAATTCCCTCAAGTTTAGTTTCACCTGCAAAATAAACACTTGTTAGATAAGCGGTGAGCCTCTTGGCTCGGTCTCGGGTGATAGGGCCTTGTGGTGCATCATCAAATCCTCACCCATTAGTCAATTTCACTTTAACAACACCTTATCTTCGCCCATGACAATTTTCCATCAACTAAAATCTTCATTAATCCTCATCATTAGGTTCCTTAGTAAATTCATCATCATCAACTTCACGAAGTTCACATGTGAGCCTAACTCTCACTAAAAGATGCATAAGTATAACATGAGCGTGAGATGCATTTTTTTTTAAAAACATATATTTTCCTTTTCAGTCTTTTCTTTCTTTCTTTTATTCTTTCGTTCTGTTCCTGTCATTATCATTTGGATAATACCCCAGTCCTACCTCATTGGGGAACTAGTCAACCAAAGCCTTTAATCTTTGGGGGATAAACTCACCAAAGCCTGTAATCATTGGTGTCAAATCGCCAAAGCCTCTATCATTGGGTAACTTGTCCACCAATGCCTCTACGTATTCTTTCTCTCATCTTTTTTTGTTTCATTCTTTCTTACATAAAAACATATGCATGAAAATTATTTTTGTTATTTTTTTGAAATCATGATGCATGAAACATACAGGTGACATATCATAACAATCTAACATGCATGAACATAAGACATACTAGCAGTAAACATATCTTTGAAGAACGTCTCAACATAAATAATAGTAACAAACAGTAAGCATATCCTTGAAGTAAATATAATATGACAACACATCCTCCACTCAATGAAACATCGCATATTATAATATATCCTCGAAATAAACATAACTTCACAACACATTCTTAAGTCATAGCATATCGTCCAACAGTATAGCATATCGTCCAATGGTATAGAATATCCTTAGAAATCATTAATAGAGCAACATATAATATCAAACAGTGTAACATATTGACATGAAAACATTAGGGCTTGGAAGCATTGTAGACGATCATGATTTGTTGTTTCGTAAACCTTTTGGGAAAACTTTGACAACAACTAAAACACCTGAAATGGACGATTTTTTATACAATTTTTTGATACAATCTCAAGATATGAATGATAAAGAAACCTTCAAAATTTCATGCAAAAGTTCATAGGGACGACCAAGATATGGCTACAACGGTGCAAGTTGATCAGAAAGTTGTTAAAAATTGCAACTTTCTACTCTCAACTTTCTAATCTCCAATAAAAGAAAGCACTCCAACTTGATAACTTGTGAGTTATTACAACCTTACTAGGAAATTCACTTTCGTTGGAAAGAAAGTGAGAAGGTTGCAATAAGAAGGAAACTAATTCAACTCTCACAAAGGATTAGAAATCGGAAGACAAAACAATTGATTGTCAACAACCGAATTGAAATTTAGGTTTTTGCTTGAAAGAGCAAAGAGGAGAGGGTTAAAGCTCTATATTTTAATTCATCAAAACTAAAAAGAAAGTGCCCTAAGGAGAGCTTAAATAGCTCCTCCAAAATTAGGGTTTACAAGTTCAAAAATAAATTTACGAAACAAACCTAACTAGGACTCCTACTCGATCTAGGACACCCTCTACTCGAGTGACTCTAAAATTGACCATAAAATAAAATAACTAAAATAAACTATAAATAAATTATTAAGTTCTACTGCGATAATCCAATAGGTATCTTTTAGGGGATTTGGGCTTTAATTCCGAGTACGAATGAATGACTTCTTTGGCTGAAACACAAATCTCTCTTCGCGGAGCTTTAGTCATAGCAAACAAACTCCAAATTTAATAAAACACCACTATTCTAGAAAGTGTGAGATGTTAGCTATAATCTTTATAAAGTATACTTTTTGATATGAGATTGTGAAAGCTGCCAAATAAGTCAAATACTACCTAGGGGTTAGATTATCAGTAGTTTTTGGAATGTCTCATACTTCCTCTAAACTTGTACTTGATTTTCTACTTATGCTTGATTTTGAATAACTTGAAGTTATATTTGGATGCGTGATAGATGTGCTTAATACTTTTAATGCATTTTTCTCCATGATTACTACAAAGAAAATAAAGAAAATTTCATTAGAAAATCTCCTTACTGGACTATAATTGGAGGCAATTCCTGGCTCATCACATATCCTCAAGCATCATAATGACAATCTAAAAGTTATAAGCGTCCAAATAATCCTAGCGTCTTTATGTTGCAGGCCAAAGATCAAACACATCCACACATAACTTACCTAAAATTCCTAGTAGAATTTGTAATACCAATTTTTGTTCCAACCAATTTACAACCTTTGAAATAACAAAACAGGAATCGGGTTAGTGATAAAAGTTAGAACTTGATCAATTATTCTATTTCAAGGAATTAGAAATATTTTGCATGGTTTCATCATTCATCACCATTGTCCAACAAACTTAAAGAATCCTCACTGTAGAAAACATACCTTTCGAGTCCTTTAAAGAAAAATTCACCTGAGAGATCAAAAGAAAAACCTCTCGTCCTCGCTACTCAAGGGTGATTAGGGTTTCACCACCAACTCTTTACATTTATAGACCATCAAATACAGAATCCCATGGAAGAGAATCCTGGGAAAATTGTATTCATGCATTATCGTTTCTTCAACAGTTCAAGAATCAAATCATAGCTTGTAGATTCTTTGAATAAACAAGTTTTGAATTTGTCTGCAGTAGTAGCGGACGAGCAGGTACCACTACGGATGTCTGATTTGTTCTTCTCATCTAATCGAAATCTTCCATGAAAGCATTTTACAATTATGTTTGCAAACACTAACCTTTTTGTAGTCATCAACTCTTCCGTGAAAGCCAAAGTTTCTGTGGATACTTCATCTTGTAGATTTATCCGCTAATCGCTATTTGCCACTACACTTATTCTTTGTGGATATCTCTCCCGCGAATGCCAAAGTTTTTTTAGACACCAATGCTTTCGCAGATGCCAACATTTTTTAATATTCACAGCTCTTTGTGAATCCCTAAACGATGATATTATGTATCTTACTTGTTTGACGTGAACAAGATCCTCTTTCCGATCCTTGTCACTAGCGAATTACTCAACTCAAACACGATGTTTCTCTCCGTATACTTATCTGCTGTAGACACATTCCTTTTCGTGAATATTTATCTTCAGAATACTTCAATCTAAACAATGATGTTTTTCTCATTTTTCCTATTCGTCGCGGACGTATTCTCTACCACGGATATGTCTTTATCCTAAAACAATATTTATCCATTCTGGTGATACACAAACATCCGTGAACTCCAACTCTTTTGCAACACCTACGCTCTTGCGGATCCTAACACTTCTGTGGTTACTACCAATTTTTACTATCCTTTTTTAATCCGGCTACTAATTTTCATCCGGCCTAAATGTAACATGCGTTGCGCATGACTTTAAAATGTCTATCCCTTCATCCTGGTCGCTCGTTGCCTTCATCGAATGGTCTACCTTTCATCTGATCTTATCATCTAATGATTCACCTTTCATCCTCCTTATCCTCATTTCCTTATGCTAGAAAATCACCTCCGAAGATGAAAAAGCTTCCGCGAATACAATTCTTTCCGCAGCACACCACTTAAACATTTTCTTTCTAACCTCATTCCACACCCATCATAATATTTTCCATAGAATCTATGTGCAACCCTCTTTATCTTATCCTTTTCAATTTTCTTTCATGCTTTGTTTTCCTAATTCAGTAATAAATTTCATATGAAAAATAAAATCCTTCACCAAAATATTCCCCATTTCTTAATTTATTTAATAACTCTAGTATTTTTAGAAAAATATAATCTTTCACACTAGCTTTCCTTATTCTGTATCTTACTCAAAATTCACATATTTTAAAATACATCATTCACAACACAATATAAAAGTATAATTTTCCTATTGTGACATTATTCATCCCACTTATTCTTTAAAATGTCACAGCCCACATGAATTGCTCATAAGAATTTTTGGTGTGTTACATAACTTCCTTATTAAATTAAATTTTGTCCTCAAAATTTGTCTCACACAACCAACATAGGATATATCATTTTCCATTTCTCTTTCCCTTGTGCCCTTTATAAATCACTTTTCCTATTTTCTTTACAATAAAGCTAAGTCAAATAACCTCGAACCAAGTTTTCCTCTTTCTATAGAATCCCATGATTTCCTTTTAATGGTAAAACCTTTAAAATAATGTGTTTTCTTTCTCCTCAAATTCCAACTTCATCTGCCTAGAATTGATAACATTTCTTCAACATATTAAATAGCATACTAATTCTTATATACTAATTTTTATTATGTAAATCACTCTTGTAACGACCCGATTTTATTTACTTGAAAAATCGTGTAAATTTAAATCTTTTCTTTTTATAAAAACATCAGAGTATTTTCTTGTTATAAAACCCGAGCGTTAAAACTCTTTACTTAAAACATTTATCAGTTTCAGCAGAAGTAATAAAATCATTTTACGAAAACGCAGCGAAATTGAAATAAAACATTTAAAGAATATTAAATAATTTACAACCATTTGTCAAATCAATTCCTTTAAATTCTTTAGCCCAAACCAGCCATAATATCCGCTCATGCAAATCCTTTGTCCACTGTCTACGACCTGTTCACCCATGTGTATACCTACATCGCAAGACCAAGCTAATGAGCCTAAGGCTCAGTAAGTGATATAATGTATGATGCACATGTTATGCAACTTTTAAATCTCTTTTCATTTTGTTTTCTATTTCCGTTTCTTTTCTTTCTTTCTTTTCTTTTCTTTTACAGCTTTCTTATTCTTAATTTTCCTTTATCTTAACTTTACTTTACCGTTCATTTTCTTTACTTGATCGTTACTTTACTTTATCTTGAAAGGCGTTGGAGATGTCTAAACTTGACGAGACGAACCTCACATCTCCACACGACCCCGTTTGTTTCCTCTTTTTCTTTATCTTTATTTTATCTTGAAACTTTACTTCATTTTGTCTTTACTTTATCATTATCTTTACTTTATTGTTTTGCCTTTGATATTCAACTCAAACCTCAACCAATGGGGGAGCAACCCGCCCAATGCCTTTATCCATGGAGACCAAGTCCACCAAGCCTCTATTTATGAGTCTGAGTTTAATATCAAAACTTTAATCATTTAACATTGGAATGTAACTCAACCAATGGGGGAGTAACCCGCCCAAAGCCTCTAACCATGGGGACAATGTCCACCAAGCCTCTATTTATGAGTTACATGCCAAAGCCTTTATCCTTTTTCTTTACTTTACTTTATTATTTAACCATGAGGGAACAATCCGCCCAAGCCTTTACGTTCATTTCTTTACTATTCATAACCATCTCATTTCTTCTTTGTTTCCTTTTTTTGCATTTCATAAACGCTTCGTTTCTTCTTTGTTTCATTTTTAACATTTTGTAAACGTTTCGTTTCTTCTTTAATTCCTTTCTTTATAAAACCATGTATGAAAGCCATTTTCGTATCTTTTTGGAAAACTATGATGCGTGATGCTCGTGAATGCATACATTCTCTACTAGAGAAATTTAATAGCGGAATCAACATACAATTCATGCTTATAAAAATTGTAAACATCGAAACATGCTATTTAAAACTGTAAACACCGAAACATGCTATTAAATACTGTAAACAACGAAACATGCATCTCCTATTTCTTGCGATGTAGGGTCCGAAGACCAAAGCACATGTATATCACTTACCTGGAGTCCATGGCGTGTTTAATACTCTATCCTTTTCCTGTTAATACCTAAACCATTAAATTCACGTATTATTAACCGTACTTATATGACTCACGCTTTCACAATCTGTGCATGGAAAACGGAATAGCAAACTTCATAATGTTGCTCATTCCATCAATGTGTCATGTTAAATTATCTTTACAAAACCAAATAAATCCATATTTTCCATGGCAAAGTAGAGAACCATTTAATGCCTATTTTATCATGTCATTACCAAGTGAATACTTTCGAAAGCCATCTTCATATATCCTTAAGCATTCGAGAATTATGACCAATAATGACGTATACTCACTGTTCTTAATTTAACAATTTTCATTAATCCTCTATCTTTGCATTTCACAGCCACAATAATAATAATTTGGCACATGCTATCACCCACATGTTCATGTTTCTAGTATGAACTAATGCAAAACAGTCCATATAACAATAGTTCACGCTGTACGTCCACAACCAACCAAGAAACAATCATTAATCCCAATAAAACCAATGATTCTAGACAAACTGTTCTTAAACTAAACAATCCAAACTTATCAACAATTCTTTCTTAGTTCAACCAAACAAGTAATAGTTCAACAGCCAAACAAGTAATAGTTCAGCCATAGCCATATACAGAAGAGAAGACAATTCAACAAGTAATAGTTCAGCCACTTCAATCAAAATAACAAAGCATTTAGGCACTTTCAACCAAGCAAAAGTATCAGACCTTCGAAATTATCCCACAAGCAATCAGAAAAACTACAAAGAAATACTCTGTATCCAAGCAACAGAGCACAATTTCATAGACATATCCATTAACCCAATACATAACATAATTCAGAAAACTAGGAGGAAGCTCCTTACCTGACAATCGGATCCTTCCACCTCCAGAACAATCAGCCTTCAATCCATCTTCAACGTTTCTTCACTGCCAACAATTGAAGCTCCAGCTTCACTCAAAATTTCAAAACCATAAAACAGTAGCTCACTAAACTAAGAGAACCTGTTCTCTGTTTCTTCTTGTCCTTCGGCCTTCGCACCTTCTCCAATTTTCTTCACTGCTCACAAACTGCTCCCGGCCCCTTTCACAGAGAGCACACCCGAACAGGCACAACACTCAAAACACTTCTCTGCTACCTGAATTAATAACCGAGCAAAGAGACGTGCACCGTTGGAGAAGCCTTGCACCGTTTGCAGAAGAGTAGCCGCGTGGAAGAGTCCCGCCACCTAATTCATGGACTTAACCAATTTAGTTGGGAACCAACGGAACCAGTCCCAAACCAGTCCCGAACTAACTTCTCCACCAAACCAAGCCCCTGTCACACCCATTCAGTTCGCGTCCAACACCTCGCAGCACCGAATCCAAACAATTCGTCCAAGAGATCAGAATACCCAATGATATGCATAAACAAGCAGAGACGCTAACCTTGGTTGGAAATCGCAGTCCAAATTGCGATTTCAAATGGACCGAACGAACCCGTGCCGTGCCCTAGCTCGCACGTTCGCCGTTCGTCGTGACGACCGCAGCCCATCGTCGCTGCCATGCTCCGAAAAATGCGAACCCGAGATCGCGGCGACGTCCGTCGCCTTTGATCGCTGTCGTTCTCCCCTCCAATCGCTCACTCCTTCTCTGTCTCGCATTCTCGCCCTCTCTCGCTCGTTTCCCCTCTCTCTCTCTCTCTCTCTCTCTCTCTCTCTCCTATTTCAAATGGCCGATGGCCAATAAGGAAAATAAAACCATTTAATTGGTTTTTCAATTAATTATTTCTTTTCTTAAAATTTCATCCTTATTTAATTAATTTCCTTAATCCATCCTTTCACCTTCTCTCATACATTTCAATCCCATTTTGTCTTCATTTGTACGTAAAATCGAATTACTCTAATACATCAGATCAAGCCGAATCAAAATTGGTATAATAAAGAATGTCATTAGTAATATCCCGATAATTTATTCGACAAATTTAAATATCCACAATTATTTTCAAATATATAAAATTCGAGATATTACAACTCTATCTTCTAATATGGGTAAGGGGAGCTTAACATTTATATATCGTTCAAGAAGTGCCTAGGAACATAACAAGTAGAAATATTATAATTTATTATCCTTAATCATGTTGTTGTTTACCTATGAATCCATATTTACCCTAATTAAAAAAAAAATCTCCAAAATATTAAGCCCATTCCTTTCATTGATCTTAAAAAAAGTCTTAAATTAATATATCCAATAACCACAATTTATTCTGTTTAAGTAATCCACTAGTCCAAAATTTCTAGAGGTGCTCCAAAATCCTAAATCTTGACTTTTCTCTTATAGTGTGGCTTTGTCTTTTGACACATTAGTATGTTGCACGTCACCATCTTTTGATAAGGAAAAAAACTCTTGGGACCACCTTCTTCTGGTCCATTCCTAACTTCGAGCAATCTTTGGCCATGTGTCTCATCTCCCCACATTTGAAGCATTGTCGGCTGCTAGCTCTACATTTGCCAAAATGGTTCCTCTTGCACCTAGGGCATTGACTGACTTTGAGTTATTTTGACATTGTCACAAATTGTATCTTGCTCTACTTGGACATGCTTTTTAGTTCTCTTGTTGTTCTCCATCATTAAAGGCATCTTTGCTCCTTATGCATCAGGTTGCTCTTCCTTTTTTGGTTGTGTTTAATTTTTCCTTAGGAACTTCCTTCTTGCTTTCATCTATTTGGAAACTTGCAATTCAGTCTCTTTGACTTCCAATACTTTAGACACGATCATTGGATAGGGTACACTTTGAGTGCCATAAATTTTCACATCTCTATATATCTCCACTTTCAAACCTTGCGCAAACTGAAACACTTTGAGATCATTTGTAGCCACTAGGTGTGGCGCAAACCCTGCCAAGGCTTAACATTTTAAACGTACTCAATAGCAGATCTAGTTTGGTGAAACTGGGTAGACTCTACCAACTTTCATGTCCTTGCGATGTGGCTAAAGTGCTTTTCATAGAACACTTCCTTGAATTTTTCCCATGTCATTGTCCTCACATCATGGGTAATATTAATTATGTCCCACCAAAACCTTGCACCCTCAACTAGTAGGTATGTAGCACATGAGATTCTTTCTCCCTCACCTATTCTCAAATAGTTAAATATATCCTCTAGAGCTCAGATCCATTCTTCAGCCTTGGTTGGGTCAGAGAAATTCCCATCAAATTTTGGTGGGTTCAACAGACAGAACTTCTCTCATCTAGCTTTGACATGAAAATGTCGCATCCTTCCTTACTCTTCCTTTTCTACCATTCACTCCAAATATTGAAACTGGCATCCCACAAACTCAGAAAACTCACTGATTGTCTCATCCCTAGCACTCATGCTTATCTAGCTCTTCTCACCATATTTATTCTTAGAAAATTCTAATACTGACAAACAAAAGAAAATAACTTAGAAATCAAACTTATCATCTAATTTCAATATACTTATAATTGATGAAGTATTCTCATGTGGAGGCTTACATTGTCAAGCAGTCTATAGAATCATCTTTAACATGAGTGTTTTGATACCATTTATAATGGCTAATATCATAAAACTTTTTTATTGCCATTTTTTTAAATCATTCACAAAAACCATGCCTTTAAAGCATTATAATGTAAGTCTTAAAAAAAATCTTATTTAAAATTTAAACATAATAAATTCCAACATAAATATAAATATTAGCAAAATAATTTTAACTTAAAACCAAATATACTAAAGCAAGCAATTAAAATAAAAGGTCATTCATTTTAATATTGTTTTCCTAAATATTTACTCATGAGTCAATTTCACTTTGACAACGTCTTTGCTTTACCCATAATAATTATCCATTAACTACGATCCTCATTGATTCACATCCTTAGGTTCTTTAGAAAACTCATCATCACCTACATCACAAAGTTCACCTATGAGCCTAATGCTTAGTAAAAAAATGCATAAATATAGCATGAGCATGAGATGCAATTTTCATAAAAACATATATATTTTTTTTCAGTTATTCTTCTCTTTTTTTTTTTTGTCTTTCATTCTTTTCCTTTCATTATCGATGGAATTCGACACCACACCTCCATATTTGAGAATAAACTTGCCAAAGCCTCTAATCATAGGTGCCCATTTGCCAAAGCCTCAATCATTGGGAAACTAGTGCACCAATGCCTCTACATATTCTTTCTTTCATCTTTTTATGTTATATTCTTTCTTACATAAAAGCATATGCATGAAAATTATTTTCATATTTTATTGAAATCATGATGTATGAAACATACACATGACATATTGTAACAATCTAACAAGCATGAAGATAAGACATAATTTGTAACACCCCGACTTTTTAGTGGAATTAAATAAATATAATTGGAATATAATTAGGAAGTAATTTAGATTAATTGAATAATTATCAGGGTGTACCAAAGTCGTAACCGTTAGGTTTAATTTAAAAGAATTTATTTACAGTTTAATTAATAAAAATCAATTTAAAAAATAGAATTAAAAAGTTTAAATTAGACGTCTAATAATCTTTTAATGATAGTTATGATAAGTCGAGAGTAAGAAATTTGGTTGATTAAAGTATGATACGTATACTTGATTATATATATATATATATATATATATATATATATATATATGTTAAATAAAATAAAATAAAAGAATTTATAATAAAATAAAAGAATTAAATTAAAGAGAATAGATTAAGGGGGAAAAGATTATCTTTTTGGGTATTTTGAAGAGAAGGAAATTGCGTGGCCTTCGGCCATTTCACGATTTCTCAGCGGAAATGGAGGTAATGGACGAAAATGATGGAGAGATCCCAGCCATTTTCAAATCTGCAGAAGGGAGATATAGAGAAGGGGAGATGGGAAAAGGGGAAGGAAGAAACGAGAGGAGAGAGTGGCCGCGAAGGGCAGTCCCGAGAGGAGAGACGAGGCGATCGGTGAGCGACGATCAACGACGACTAAGGCGAGCTCCGGTCTCGGCACAGCGAGCTCGAACTCAGCTTCGGAACGGCTCCGTCGTGGCGAGCAACGTGCGGATGGAGGCGATTGAAGCGATGGCGACGCGATGCTGGAGTCTGCTGTGCGACTCGTCTGGCGATCCTCTCCAGCGTTAGGGTGAGGTAGGTTCGCTGTATTGATGTCTCGGTACCCATTGTCGCTCGTTGTCAGTTTTTAAATCTTGTTTCTGGTTGTTGAATCCAACGTTGATAATGGGTGTTGTTCTGGATTCGGTTTTTAGTTTAATTGTCTCTGCTGGAAGGGCTGGCTGTTCTCGGTGTTTCTCAAAGAGCAGTCCTCTCCGGTGCTGCAAGCTGGAGACAGAGTTGAGGGAGGAAGTTGTAAAGACAGTGAAGGAGCTGGCAGGAATGAACCCTTGGTTCTGCCCTGTTTTCTGGTAAGCCTCATTCTCGGCAGGTTGGGTATTCTGGATGATTACAAGCTGCCTTTGACTAGTTGATGATTAGATTTAGTGACTGTTGTTCTGGATTTAGCTTGTTGTGATAGGATGATGCTTTCGTTGGAAGAGTTTATTGACATTTGCTTATTGTGGGGTAAATGAATCAATGCCTCTCTTAATAGATGAAATGAGTACTCTGTTGGTTGCAATGAAGGTTGGTGGTTAAGCTAGAATTTAGTAAAAGCATGAATGAATTGTAGGAAGTGGGTAAATGTTAATTTGATGCTCTAAATAAAATGATTGGATGTTGTTGCTCTGAAATTATATGCTCAACCTTGATGCAGGAGTATACTTTGCAGTTGGGTTGTAGAATTATGAGATCTAAGTTAAGTGTTTCGCATAATAGATCGATGCCCACTAATGAATATGTTTTCTACTGTTGGATATTGTTTGGATGAGTCATGAAGCATACGTCCTGTAGTTTTACTATATGGACTAGTTTGTTGGCATAAATTATGTTTCATTTAAGGTGTTAACGGGTTCCTGAAACTACCATGCAATTAGGCTAGAAAAAAATGATGAAATTTATGAAGTTGTAATCATTGATGATAGATATTTTGATTATGAAGGTGTTGACAAAAGAAGGAGGACAACTCTTAAGTACTAAAGACATTAAAGCTTTGAGGTAAGGATTAAGGGGTGTTTTGGCCATTGAGGCCTTACACCACAAGTATGGGTGTGTAAGTTAAAGTATTATTCTTAAAATGCTTATTGCTAGATGATAGTTATGTTGGTTGTTTGAATTGCTTGATGTTGATGTTAGATAGTTGTAGATTAAATGATAGCTCTCTTGGATGAGTATAGTTTCGTGGCTAATTATGTAATGTTAGTAGTGATGAATTGTGTTTGGTAAACTTAGCTGAGTGTTGTGATGCTTCCTCTTATTGGTGCATTGTGTTATTTTCTGTTATGTGATCCTTATGCCTTGTTTTCTTAGTAATGAGACGATAATAAATGAGAATGGATAATGAATAGGCTCTAATGTGATGAATATAGAAAAGTAACGTATGAAGGTGGGTAAGAGTTAATGGATGATTAATTGCTTTGTAGTTACGGTTTCAGTCCCTTATTCATATCTTTACCTTGCTGTCATTGTGTTGTTATTAGTTGTACTTCAGCTTGATTATTTTATGAAATTAACTCGAGCATGAAAATCCATATAATAAACCAATTAGCATGTCCACTTATTTAAACATGTATGATTTACTCGTCAACTAATCAACCAATTGCGTGTTTTCTTGACTGCTAAGTATTAGTTGTAATAATGGTTGTTAAGAAATAGAGAAGGATGAACTAAGAAAAAGAATGAGTAAGAATGAAATAGAGCTAAGAGTTTTATTTTGTTATTGAATGACTAAATATGATTAATTCTTCCCTTGTATTATGTTATTAATTAGTTGTTTGACTTCCCTAATTCTAGCATGTTACTTGCTAATCAATGTAATTAATTGAATCAAGTGAACATGTTAACGATGTTAGTTAATTAGCCAAGTATGTAAATTAACCAGCATGTCAACTTAGCTAAGTCAAGTATGTTAATTACTATTGTATGAGCATGTTAATTAACTTAACTAAATAAGATAATCTGAGCATGTTAACTAGCATATTAATTACTATTGTATGAGCATGTTAATTAGCTTAACTAAAATAGCTAAGCCAAGCAAGTTAATTGTATTTAAGCATGTTAAAAAACTTAGATAGTTATTGTAGCATGTTAATGAACTAGTGAACATAATTAAAGTAATCAACCCTTGAGTATATAAATTACTTAGAATGATTAACTAGATGATAATTATAATTCCTCATTGAGCACGATAATTTAGTTATGCTTTGTTCCCATACGAATGTTGCTTGTGATCCAATATATTTCCTTATTATCGTGAAATGCATATATCAAAGCAAGTTCCCCGTTGTTCATGTAGTTCTATAAGTGCTTCCTCCATATCTTGTACGTAATCAGATGTTCTATCATTATTACTTGTCTCTGTGTGTTTGTTATGCTGTTGCTATTCCTTTTATATGCTCTCTTAAATACAATTACTTTTTTAATGCGCACTTCAATTTCATTAACGATGTCTTACTTTGCAGTTACTTTCTTAATGCGCACTTCAATTTCATTAAAGATGTCTTACTTTAATTGAGAGTAGAATGATAAAGAAAATGAAAAAGAAAGGAATGAAATGGACATGAGTTAATGATCCAATGACTAAGTGAATGAATATTCTAAAACACTTTTGTTATTGTTTTCTTAGTATTGTTTAAGATCTCGACTATGATTACATGTTCTTGGTATGTGTTTCCTGTTAAACCAAATATAATTAGTTAAGTAGAATCAATGTATGAAAGCAATGTGGGAGCATGTTGATAACCAATTAGAATAATGACTTAGAAATATAAATGTAGGATGCATATAAAGGGACTAGAAGATTAATTAGGCTAAACAACTAAAGAACTAGAATAATCATCTTGTTTTCTTGAGTATGTTTGGCTTATTGTTCATTCGTTGTATTAACTCCATGTTATACTTGTTTCTCTTATGCGTAGTTCCTTTATTATATTATGTGCTTTACTTTCCTATATGTGTTTTCAACTATCGTTACTTTCTTTCATATGTGCACCTCATTTTCTATGAATGTTATACTGTGAAGCATCATGCATCATGTTAAGTTGAGAATGTATGTTCATGCAGCATGTAGAAATCAAGTAGGGAGTACTCCAAAGGGGTAGTACTCACATGCATGGTGAGGGTAGTACTCACATGCATGGTGAAGAAGTAAAATGATAATGAAAAGACAAAGGACAGGAATGAAAAGAAAAGGGAGTTAGGAGGCGGATGGGTAGCGGTCCTAGTCTGATAATTAGGAAATGCCCCTACCATATCAGGAACGAGACCTAGTTATCCACAAGAGGTTAGGTTCGACTCACTGTACCATCCCATACGGGTTCTTCTAATCTCCAGCTCGAAGTACGAGTAAAGAAAGAAAGAAAGGAAAGAAAGAAAGAAAGAAAAAAAAGCATAAATGAAATAATTGGTTTGGGTGGCCCCCATTCCAAATGAAGTAAAGAGAGTCATAAGCATAATGCATTTTCCCTTTTCCTTACTAAGCCCTTTGGGCTTATAGTTGCTTGTGGTGTAAATGTAGGTACTAGCACGCTATGAGAATGTATGGACTAGGAGTAGCGAAAGATAAAGACCAAACAATAGCAAGCAGGGATGATGGGTTTACACGCTCGAGGGATGCTCACGGCTGGCCAGACATAAAAAGGGTAAAAGAGAAATTGTTTTAATTAAGTTAAGTTGTAATAAATCGTATTTAAATGTTTTGGGTTTCTTTAGTTGAATTGTATTCATGCTTCCGCAACGTCTTACATTAATGGTTTTGATTTCATGCTTCCGCATAAGTTTTAATAAATGTGATTTTATACTGAGTTTTTCGAAAGAGTTAGTAGCGATCCGGTTAGAAGCACTCTGATTTACTTTTAAAAAGGAAAATTTCAAATTTTTATGTATTTTAAAGGATTTACGAAAATCTGAGTCGTTACATAATTGTAAGTAAACATATCCTCAAACAATGTCTCAATGGAAATAGCAATAACAAACAATAAGAAATCCTCGAAGTAAACATAACATGACAGCATATCCTCAAGCCAATGAAACATAGCATATTATAACATATCCTCGAAATAAACATAACATCATATGTAACAACCCCATCCTGATTTTTCCTGTTAAACGATGTAATTAGACTTTGGAGGAAGTATTGGCGTAAAATATATTTATTGATATCCTCCCTGTACATGTTAAGTTGTGACTTATAATACGTAGAAATAAGACTCGAATAAAAATTTAGTCGAAAATGCAAAGGAATGAAGGTCAGGCAATTTCAGATCCACATGGATGAGGTCCGGCATCCGAACGAGCACTTGGGGACAAAGGCAGGATGAATTCTCACGTCCTAAGTGACCTTGTCGTCTTTCAGACGAAGGTGCGGATTATGCAAACTAGAGCAGGACTCGTCCGCAACGAATCTGTTTAAGTCTGGGGACTTTCGGACGAACACGGATGCTTGCGGACGAGGAGGAACATCGTCTGATTTGAATCTGTCCAATTTTTGGACACATTCAGATGATGCATGCGCATGACGCGAGGACGCCAAATGGCTTTCGAATGGTTATCAGGACAATATGGACGATAGGGGGACGCCGTTTCTCGTTCGAAACCACGAATTTGCCTAAGGAATTTGGCCTTGCGGACGAGCTATGGACAAGAGCAAGTCATCAGCACTCGTCCGAATGGCAGCAAATCAGTGACAGAATAAATTAAAAACAAAAGGAAAATGACGTGGAACCAATAGAAAAACAGACCACTCAACCTCACTCCCACGATCCCGGCCGGCAGAAGGTTGTCGCCTGCTTCTTCCTCCTACCCACAAGTATATTGTGTTGACTGTGATTCTAAGCTTTGTAATTGTTTCTATCATGCTATGAATGCCTTGTTCTGCTGTAGATTTTGGTTGTTCCTAGGCCAGATTGTTAGTTGTTCTTGTGTTGCTTCTTAATACATATCATCTTTACGAATGAATGTTAGTGTGTTGGGTGCTAAGTTGAGTTCCATGTAGTTATATATATATATATTTTGTGATAAGAACTATTAAAGCTTAATGGTTGCTACAAAGAAATGAACTCAACAACTATGTAGAGATGAACTGAACTAGAAATGGGTATTTCTGTCGTTTTGTTTAGGTATACCCCTCTGTTGCTTTCATTTCACTATACGTCGTCTTACTCTTATTAATTTTGTAATAGAGGCATGTCTTACTGTTCCCTTCCTCCATTAAACGTTGTTGTTTGTTATCCAAAATAGAAGCATGAATGCGTTGTTCCGTTCTTTATATTCTTACCATCTCGGTTATCATTTTCTTGGGGTATGACTCACTCTTCGTTTCACTGCTGTTTTTAGAAGTAAACATATATTTTTTTTCATGATTCGCTATTGTTATAGTTGATTTAAACCATGCTAGATGAGCATATATGTTAGACGTTCATATTCCCTGCTGACTCGTTCGATTATTTCTTATTAATACATGTTAGATGTTCATATCCCTTGTTGTGTTCGTTATCGTTTATTACTGTTCTATCGTTCGTTTTAGTGGATGTTAACAATATGATTTACCGTTATTACGTTGTTTCAAGCTGCTGTAAATTCCTTGTGCAAAAATCTGTCCTGTTATTTGCTCGTTGGATGTTTAAAAGCATGTTTCGTCGTTCTTTTAGTTGACATTATTCACTGCTATATTTTGTGTAAAAACATGCCCAGTGAATAGTATTTCTGTTGTTATGTTCATTTGGAAGCATGATTAGCTTTTGTAATTTCCGTTACACATTCCAATTAAAAGCATGCTTAATCGCTATATTTGCTACCGTTATAGTCGATTAAAATATGCTTAAATGCTTATATTTTCTGTTGGTTCGTGTTAGTCATTAAAAGCATGAGTAGTTCTTTATGTGGTCGATCGAAAAGCCGGTTTAGATGTTGTATACTGCTGCTTCCTTTGATTTAAAAGCATATCGCGTTGTTCTAAATTTGATATTTATTATTCTATGTTGTCGTCACTTCCTTATGAAAAAGCGTCTCCCGTTCGTATTTCATTAAATACTAATTGCTATATTTGATGTAATAGCATGATGGTTGTCATATCGTTGTTATGCGCAGTCATTACATTCGTTGTTTAGAATGTGTGATATTATTCAATTTATTCCTTGTTATCATAAATCCTCTAAGTATTGTCATTTACTTTCCATATATGTGTTATTTAATTTTTGCAAAGTTGTTTTCACATTAATAGAAACCAAGTAGAGGGTACCCCCTCGGGGTGGTACCCACATGCATGAGTGAGGAAAATGCCATGAACAAGAATTGCTATATTTGATGTAATAGCATGATGGTTGTCATATTGTTGTTATGCGCAGTCATTACTTTCGTTGTGTAGAATGTGTGATATTATGAAATTTATTCGTTGTTATCATAGATCCTCTAAGTATTGTCATTTACTTTCCATATATGTGTTATTTAATTTTTGCTAAGTTGTTTTCACATTAATAGAAACCAAGTAGGGTGTACCCCCTTTGGGTGGTACCCACATGCACGAGTGAGGAAAATTCCATGAACAAGAATGGTCGAGGTGGGCGGGATACGCCCATCATCGAAGAAACCCTCCCGGCATGATACGTTGGGAGGGATGAAACCCTAAAGGCGGGATACGCCAGAAGGGGAGGACCCTTGAAGGCGGGATACGCCGGAAAGGGGACAAAAAAAGGGAGTTGGAGGGCGAATGAGTAGCGGAACTAGTCCACGGCTAGGCGAAGCCCCTAACCTTGATGGAAACGGGGACCTAGTTGCAAGTAAAGGACTAAGTCCGGTCAACTATTCCATCCTCCATAACCTCTCCAATCTCCAGCTCGATGTGCAAGTAAAGAACGAATAAAGAACGAATGTAATGAAAAGAATTGGTTTGGGTGGCTCCATTCCAAGAAGAATTAGAGAGAGATATGCATAATTGTTTTCCCCCATTTCTTTACTGGGCGAAAGCTCACGTCCTTACTTGTGGTGTAGGTAATGAAGTGATTATTTCGGCCATTCCGATGCAGCCTGCGACGTATCTAGAGGAAACACAGGCGGAGTAGTAGTACGACGCCAAGTTAAAGAAGAAGAAGTGGTTTTGGAAAAGAGTTTAACGTCAAACATGGTTTGTAAACGTTAATTTTCCATTTTAACCCTGGTTGGACACTCATTAGGATTTTCGGGATTTTATTTAACGTTTGTTTCGTGCCGCTTCTAAGATTAAGTTTCCACTAATTTTATCAATCATAGTTGTCCTTTTGAATTAAACCAGTTGTTTTTAGCAAGTTGGTAACGCTCGAATTTTCTCCGCACTCTGATTTTAAATGTCAAATGATTTCCAAATGACATTTCTTCAAAGTTTTAATTAACTCAAAGATTTTTTGACGAGTTTTAAGACAAGTAAGAATTCAGGTCGTTACATCATAACACATCCTCAAGTCATAGTATATCATCCATTAGTATAGCATATCCTCATAAATCATGAATAGAGCAACATATAATATCAAACAGTGTAACATATCCTCGAGCATCATATAATGAACACCTAATAGATATAATCATACAAATAATCCTAGCGTCTTTGTGATGTAGACCAAAAGGCCAAACATATGTAAATATCACTTACTTGAAGTTCCTAGTAGAGTCTATAATATCTAACTTTTGTTCCAACCAATTTAGGTCCCTTGAAAACAGAAAAGGAATCAAGTTAGTGATAAAAGTTGGAACTTTATCAATTACTCTATTTGAAAGAAATATAACAATTTCCCCGATTTCATCATTCATCACCATCATCCAACAAATTAAAGAATCCTCACTGTAGAAAATGTACCTTCCAAGTACTTTAAAGAAAATCCACCTGAGAGATTGAGAGAAAAAACATTCCATCTTCATGGCTCATGGGTGATTAGGGTTTCGCCCCCCATCCCTTTACATTTATAGACCATCAAACAGAGAATTCAACAAAATAGAATCCTGTGGAAATCATATCCAAGCATTATTATTTCCTAAAAAGCCCGAGAATCAAATCATAGATCACAGATTCTTTGAATGAACCTGTTTTGAATATGTTTGCAACCGTAGAGGTTGTGTAAGCTACCACTGTAACACCCTGAATTTTTAAATTAGATAATTATCGGGGTATTACCAAAGACATATTTATTAAATTATAATTTATGAAAATCAATGTAATTAAAATAAATATTAAATTAATAAATAAAAATTATAATGTTTGGGATAAATCGGTTTGGTTCAAGTTGTTGGTCCGGTCCGTTTTAAAATCAATTTAAGAGAAAGGGGAATCGAGAATGAAAATTTAGGTTTTTTTTTTGTGCAGTTGAATGAGAAAGAGAGAGAGGGATAGGGAGAGAGGGAGACAGCAACTGGAGAGATCAGGAGACGGTCGGGCGAGCTCAGGTCTCGGCACGACGACGCAAGGGGAGGCGACGATGGTTCGAACGCAGGTCATGCGCGCCGTCCAGCGGCGTGTGAACGAACGACAGGCTTGGGTGTTGATTTGGCATTCGGAGCTACGGTGTTTCATCGACTTTCTGGTGATACTCGACGACGGTAGGGTGGCGATGATAAATGAGCAGCGAACGGTGAGATAGGCGTCAGGAGCGTCGACGATTCGCGAGGGCAGCGCGAATCTGATCTGGTGCCCGTGACCTCGACCCGGTATTGTCTCAGCTCGGGTTGGATGGTCTTTGATTTCCTCAGGTAATTTAACCTTCTAGTCTGCAATCTTGATGGATTGGTGTTAAGATTAGTTGTAGTTTTCCTTTAACTACGAAGTGTTGTTTGTGTTCTGTGTTGGTGAGCTGGAAGGAATGCTGGCAGTCGGTTTGGTTTTGTACTGCTAGTGATGATTTCGTATTGATGGTTGTTACAATTGCGATCTCAAGTGTTCTTCACGGTAAGGATTTCCTCTCTGATGTTGGATTCATGATTGTTTGATATGGGTAGCTTGATATTAATAATTTGTTATTATGCCTTGTTTCTGGAATGGGTTGGCTATTATGATGATCTGGTAATCTGTGAAGCATGTACGAATAATTGATCTGGATGGATGAGCTGAATAAGTGATTGACACCTGCTAGTGTTAGAATTAGTTCTGTCATCTTGACGTTGTTTTGGATGTATTGGTCGATTTCAACTTAGCCTTGGTTGTTCTGGATTTAGCTTTGTTGTGATAAGATAAGGCTTATGCTGAAAGAGTTTTGTTATGTCGGAATGTTCTAATAGGTTGGGTTCTATTGTCGTAGTGGTTTCACTTAAGAAACTCTAATAAGTATCTTATAATGATAGGAGAAGATGATGTGATTAATATGTTCATTAATTGGTTAGATTAATGATTGAGCGTTATTAATTTGTGAAGGTAGAGAAAAGAAGAAGAAGGATAGCGGTTAAGTGCTAAACGCGATAAAGCTTTGAGGTAAGGAATTGAGTGTGTCTTGGCCATTTGGAGACCATGCACCACAAGTGTGTGTGAATGTTGTGCTAAATGTATTACTGTTACATTGATTTTGCTGTTGTGTTGTTAAGTTGAAATTGAATGACTAAGAATGGAAGAAATGATAAATGGAAAGTGATAGGATGATAAGATACACATGAATAAGTTATGAACTGCATAAGTTAGAAATTCTATTTTTGTGAACTGCTTATACTTGCTATAAATTCCTTGTGATACTTATTGCTTTTCTTGGGTCTGGTTAGAACTAGGAATGCTTTAAATAATTAGCATAAATTCGTTTAGCATGTTTCTGTATATTAAATAATCAAGCATGTGTAGATTATTCAGGATAGTAATTGTATGAACATATTTAGCATGATTAATTAAACTGAGCACGTTTAATTAAATGGAACTCTTTGCATGTTTAATTAACTAAGCCATTAATTGTAGTATGTATAATCAAATTGAATAAAAGCATGATCAACAAATAAAAATGTAATTTCTCATTTGAACTTCTTTAGGTAATTCGAGCACGTTTAGTTAACTTAATTAATTAGCAGGTTTATAATTGAAATCAATTATTAATCATATTTCGTTTTCTATTGGTTGAACATGTTTCTGTTAATTATCAACCTAGTATCATTGATAAGCATGTTTAATCTACTTAGGTATTCAGTAGTTAATAGTATATTTATCTTGCTATGTTTTATGTTGCTTTCAATTCGCTTCTATATTTGTTTTCAATTTATGTTATTATTGTCATTCGTTGTTTACTATTTGCGCTATTCTTGCTATTCATTATTTAATTATTGTTCTTTTTATATTGTGTTAACATATATCATGATAATATAAACAAGTAGGGAGTGCCATTATGGGGTGGTACTCACATGCATAAGTGAGAAAAATGAAATGAACGAATGCAATGATGATAATGATGATGAATGATGGGGGATTATTGGGCGGATAAGTAGCCCGGATCTAGCCTACATAGGTTAGAGATCGGTCAACTATTCCATCTAGTATGTGTTCCTTCAACTTCTAGCTCGATGTACAAGTTATGAATGAACGAATGAATGAACGTAATGTAAGTTTGGTTTGGGGAGGACCCATTCCAAGTGCACTGAAGAAAGGCATGGCATATGCATTTTCCCTTTCCTTACTAAGTCTTTTTAGACATACGTATTACTTGTGGTATAGGTATACGTGAATGATGAGAAGAATGATGAACATAACATAAAGCAGTTGATGAAGAATTTACATGGGCTGAGCTTGTGGTGGCCAGGCTACGAAGAGTGGAAATTGTAAATTCGTTAAGTGTCTTTCCAAAAAGGTGTTTTAAATTATAATTGTATGGTTTGTTTATTTCGTTAAAATCGTTTCGTTTCCGCAATATTTTAAAATAAATAATTTTAACGCTTCCGCATATTTTATCCAATAAATGATTTTTATAACGAGTTTTTACGAACGGTTGGTAGCGGTCCGGATTAGGCGCAATCTGACATGTTTTTCTCAAAATTTAGCGCATTTTTAAATGTATGAAAATCCGGGTCGTTACAACCACTGTGGATGTCAGCTTCATTCATCTCATCCAATGGCAATCTACCACTATAGCATTTTACACTTATGTTTGTGGACACCAACTTTTCCACACTTGCCAACTCTTTCACAGAAGCCAATGCTTCTGCAGATACTTCATCTCGTGGATTTATCCGCTAATAACTATCTTTCACATACACTTATTCTTTGTAGATGCCAACGTTTCTGTAGACACCAATGCTTCCATGGATGCCAACATTCCGCAATATGCACTATTCTTCACGGATCCTTAAATGAAGACATTTTGTACCTTACTTATCTATCACGGCCGCGATCCCCTCCATGTATTTTTTGTCACTAGTAGATTAGTCAAACCAACCGATGACATTTCTCTCTGTATACCTATTCGCCACAGATGCATTCCCTTCTACGAATGTTTATCTTCATCGTACTTCAATCTAAATGATGACGTTTCCCTCATTTTTTCTATTTGTCGTAGACGTATTCCTTTTTGTGGATATGTTCCTTATCCTAAAATGACGCCATCCATTTTGTGTACACACACACTTCTGTTGATTCTAACTCTTCTACGAATACCTACACTCTTGCGGATCCTAATACTCTATAGTTACTACCAATTTATACCTTTCTTTTTCTAATTTCAAAACCAATCTTTCGTCACCTTAAAAATAAGATGCATTGCACATGACTTTTGAACGTCTATCCCTTCATCCTGACCATTCTTTGCCTTTATTGAATGGTCTACCTTTCTTTCGATCTTATGATCTAATGGTCCACCTTTTGTCTACCTTATCCTCATTTCCTTATACAGGAAAATCACCTCTACGGATGCAAAAGCTTCGGCAGATACAATCCTTTTTTGTGTCACCCCACTTAAACATTTTCTTGCAAACCTCATTCCACACCCCAGTGTAATATCTTCCATCGAATCTTCTTGCGACACTTTTTATCTTATCCTTTTCAATTTCCTGATTTTCCTAAAAATGTAATAAATCTCATATACAAAATAAAATCCTTCACTAAACTCTTCTCCATTCCTTAATTTATTTAATCATTCTAGTATTTTTATTAAAGTGTGCTCCTTCACACTAGCTTTCCCTATTCCGTATCTCACTCAAATTTCTCATATTTTAATATAATTTCTTCATAGCACAATATAAGAAATATATTTTTCTATTGTGACGTTAGTCATCCAAATTATTCTTTAAAATTTCTCATCACACATGAAATTGCTCATAGGAACTTTTAGGTTGTTACAAATATCATAACGAAAACCAGAAGAAATTTCATAATTTCGCACAAATAAAATGAGAGATAACATCAAAATGCAATTCATAAGTAGAATGTTGAGCAATTGCACAGAAAATGCAACAATTTTTATGGTGGCTATGCAACTAATGACAACAGAGTCACACATTGACAATGCGATGCAAAACCAAAATCATTGAGTGGAAACTGCTGAAATTTTAGAGTAAACAAAAAATAAATGACTTGGAATCAATACAAAGTCATCCTACATCAAACCGACAACGATAGCGATCTTTGTTTATCATTCTTTCTCAGGAAACCAAAATTTGATTCATCTTTGTCCAATGAGTCTTCGAATAGCAGAGATCTTTTCTTTTATTACTCTCATCGAGGGGGATTGGAAAATCGTAGATTTGATTTTACAAGCGTTAGAGCTGCAATTGGTTTCTTCTCACACGCATGCACAACACGTGTGTACCAATAGCCCTCTAATGGTGAGGGTATCACTTGTTAACAAGCTGACTATGAAGTACTTTTTATCAAAAAATAAAGTCATTGCATGGATTATCAAACTTCGAGATCCATATTACTATTTACACTAAAATTAAAAGCAATACATCACCTTTAAAATTTTGTAAAGTTTGATCAACTCATATATAGAAAATAAGTCACAATTAAGACACACTGAAAACATGCAAGCTAAACCCATAATATAATCCATGTAAGGCTTTCAGTTACTATTCGACACAAGAAATTCTCCATCATTTTGTCCATCTTTGCAAGACTAGCTTCACCAGAATTGTCCATGTCATCAATGTGACAAGTATAGTTTTAATTGTAATTATGTATAAATTTTAATAATGCTATTGCATAAATTTTCAATAATCGGACATTAGCTTGATCCCGAGTTCCTTTTTTCTCTGATATCCTTTTTGATATCTTCAACTCTATTTTTTATATATTTTCTATTTTTTTGTGGTTCCTGTTTTCCTTTGGATGTTCTGAAAGATTTATTTAATCTTTGGATGGTATTCGTGTATATTATTACTATGATCAATGCTAGAGTTTGGGCTTTTGAGTGGATGTAGTTTCAAGAATCTTAATGAACTCTTGAACGGGATAATATAATTCTTGTTAATTTTCTTTGTTGTATATAGTTTGTATGAATTGTTATTATGCAATTTTAATACATTTAGAAATGGTATTCTTTTTTTTTTTCAGATAATAATTACAAGTTTTGTTCTTATCCTCCGACTTCAATATGCCCTTTGGATGATTACCATTTCAAACCCATTATTTTTTTCTCTTTTCTGTATTATCTTGAACAAACGTACCCACTACATGAGTTTTAGGTCTGATTGCAATACTCCTCATCTTCTCCTTTGAAAATGAGCCATCATAAATATTATGACTCGGAGGTGGGCTTAATAGAAACGTCAGGTCGAACGACCAGAACCTTAGACAGAACCTAATCGCTCAGTCCAATGATAGATCATCAGCGGAAGACTTAACATGAAATAAAATCCAAATCCAAAAGAAATGAGTCAATGTCCATATAGTGATCAACAAGAGATACAAATAGCATAATAATAAATAAATACTATTCAGGAAATGAAACTATTCGACATCATATAAATAAATTCTATAACTAAGAAGGAAAAAAAATTCTCACCATGAAATACAGACATCAGCCACCTCAATCAAATCTGGGAAGGATGGAGTCATTAATGTGAGTGACTAACTCAATAAGGAAATATATAATATATGCAATGCATGATAAAACTAGTTTTATCTTTTATCTCAAAACCATGATCAAATGCTGTACCGTACATGGATTTAAAATCATTTAAAATTCTTTTTGTCATGGTTGAATACATAGACAACTATACATAAAATAGGCACTCATCGCTTTTCCATTAAGAAAAAAAACAACCTCAGTGAAAAAGGAGGGGTCACTTAAGGACCCCTCTGACACACTCCATAGAAAGGCGACAGTCTGAAGATGGTAGCACCTTATGAGTTAGAAAGAAAAAATGACAGTGATATGAAGCGACGTCACCTAGGTTGCTGGCAAACAATTGTCAACGACGATACAACCAGTAAATGAAAGAATCTATGACACCAACCTGAAGATTGAATGACATCACCCGAGTTGCCAGTGAATAATGGTCAGCAACAACACAACATGTAAATCAAAGAATCTATGACGGTAATCCAAAGATCTAACCAACCACGTGAGTCTGAAGCAATATGACAGTGATTTGAAAATCTTACAACATCACATATAAAAAAAATTAAATGACTAAATACCCTAGCCAGGTTTAGGGATTAAAAATCTAAGGAGCGAATCATCAGTGCCCTATTGCCTATTTACTTTAGGGTTACAAACCTAAGAACACTTTATCGATGCCCTATTATCCATTTTCGTGAATTAACAAACAACCTTCATGCAGTACAAGGTGTCTAGGGACAACTGCCTCCCATTACTTTGGTTGTGGGGCCCCAATATAACACAAAGCAATGAAGGTTTGTTTGAAATATATGTCAGCATATAAATCAAAGGAAATGAAGTAACGTGCATGTATAAAATAAATGTGTAAAACCAGCGTATATATAATATAAAAACAGACATGATGTCAATCAAGCCACATCAGGTTTTTCATGTGTGATAACTCACAAAATTAAGGTTTTAGAAAACCATGACGCAATACAAAACAATATAAAAATCCCTACTTTGATGATGATAGAAACCTAGCTACCAACTGCATGCACTATAACGACCCAGATTTTCGTAAATCATTAAAATGCGTAAAAATTTGAAATTTTCCTTTTAAAACAAATCAGAGTGCGCAAATCCGAATCGCTACTAACTCTTTCTTAAAACTCGTTGTGAAATTAATACATATGCGGAAGCGTTAAAATCATCTATTTAAATTCTTGCAGAAACGTTATAAATAGTCCTTTGTAAATCATAGCGGAAACGTAAGAAATCTTTCAAAAGAATTACTAAAACATTCAAACATTACGTCTATCAAATAAAACTTGAAAATTAAATTGTTAATTCATAACCTTTTTCTTTTCTTTAGTTTCGTTGGTTCATCATTGTTTACTTTCCTTTATCTTTGTCTTGCCAGCCCGAATCCTGTGCATGCGAAATCATCCATCTCTGCCTCGTTATGCGTTTCTCATTTACTTCTTATCTGTTCACTATCTGTTCGTCATTGTACCTACACCACAAGTAAAGATATGAGCTTACGCTCAGTAAGGAGATGAGGAAAACAATTCATGCATTCTCTCTTTAGTCTTTGTTGGATTGAGGGCCACTCAATCCAACTCTTTCATTACGTTCTTTTTCTTTGTTCGTTTCTTACTCGTACATCGAGCTTGGAGATTGGAGGTTTTCCTTTGAGATGGCCTAGCCGTTTGGGCTACCCATCTACTCCAACTCCCTATTTCCGGCATATACCCGCCTTTAGGGTTCTTTTCTTTCTGTCCCGGCATATGCCCGCCTTTAGAGTTCTTTCATTCTGTCCCGGCATATACCCGCCTTTAGGGCTCTTTCATTCTATCCTGGCATATACCCACCTTTAGGGTTCTTTCATTTTATTTCCGGCATATACCCGCCTTTAGGGTTCTTTCGTTTTCATTTCGTTCTTCCTCACTCATGCATGTGGGCACCATTCCGATGGTTACCCCCTACTTGGTTTCTATTATCATGAAACACACTGCATAACATGAACTTGAATATATAATGATAAGTAAACGCGCATAGAAATACTAATTGAAATGACATGAACATAAAGTAACGTGCAACACTTATTATCGAAAGCTAACATGTTCCTCGAAAATAGTCTAACATAAAAACATGGTTAAGCATCAATAATTGAATATATATAACCTAGAACCAGAAGGTTCCTATCCAGATCCAAAAATAACATGTACAAAATCCATAATTTACAGAAACAGTAAAATCTGAAATGACTTACACAATGCTATTAAAACCCTTATCCTTTCGTTCTTTCGTTCATTCATTCTCATCATACGTTTTCTTATCATTTCATCATTTATCATTCTCATCATACTTTTCTTTTCATTTCATCATTCATCTAGTTTATTCATACTTTTTCTAACTTAATTCATTCTCATTTCCTAGTATCATCCTAGTAAAACAATAAGAATAATCGACTTCAACACGAAGCAATTCACACACACTTTACTTGTGTGTAGGGCACAAGGCCAAGACAACTCATTCTTTACCTCGAAGCTTTAATGTGCATTAGCGGTTAGNACAAGGCCAAGACAACTCATTCTTTACCTCGAAGCTTTAATGTGCATTAGCGGTTAGCCGTTATTCTTCTTCTCTTCTTCTTTGTACCTTCACAATTTAATAACTTATAATTATTAATCAAATGAATTAATTATTCGTCGTCTTTTTCTATCTTAAATTCTTATACATCGCTTACTAGAGTTTCCTAAACGAAACCGTTTTGTTAATTATAACTTAGCTTAATTAATTAATCTCAATCAATAACGTCTAGAAACTAAGTTTAACGTATAGCGAAGACCAATAAGATTCTATCCATAAATTACTGGTCCATATACCAAAGCCCAATAACAATATTTGAATCGAGTCATAAACTATTTTACCAAATTCTCATGATATCTTTATTCCAATAATTGAACCGAAACCAAAACCAATAGTCATCTAACAAGGAGCATTATTCATATATTAACGTCCAAAAATGCAGCCAACAATAACCAAACAACGCAACAGTAGATGTCCAACAACAACTAACACATCTCATTATCTTTCATTGTGCCCTATTCTTTCCATTAGATCCATGAATGGAACATAACATTCCAAATAATAGAACGAAACACTAACAACACCCACCATGGCTAATGACCAAACCAACACCCCAAAACAATCTACTTTAACTATCATATATCACTAATCAACCTTCATAATCGAACCTGGACCATCACAGCATATAAGTCGCTGAATCAAACCCACAACAGCTATCTCATCTAATAGCAGAGTACATTCCAACATTCTAGAATTCAACACAAGAGCAGAATCAATACTGGAAATTAACAACTTAATTCTCGTAACAAAACTTTGCACTATGATTAACCAGGGCTTCAAAATCAAAATAACTTAATGGCTCCTTTCATTTAACAAAACCAACATATCTTAGTGTCACATGACTTTAAATCTTAAAGGCACATAGGCAAATGCTAGAATTCAAACACAACATGCAAAACCATTTTCATTTTATCTCTCCCAACAATCATCATCCAGAATTCCACAACTAAATCTCAACTAAATTTATCACCAACAGGAACAACACATACCCATAAACTGAAGGCATCTCACGGCCTGCTGCACTTCCAAAGGCCTCACGGCCACATAGAAGAGTTCTCCCTCCCTTCTCTCTCAATTTCTCTCTGCCCATTTTATCCACTACTGTCAATGATTTCTCTTCCGACAGCCTCCTCAATTCGTCAACAACCCCAACCACTACATTAATTCACTCCTGCTCAGCTCAATAATCTCACCCGACAGCATATCCCCTTTTTTTTTTGCCATGCCCGACAACCACTTCAGTAAGGTGGGCTCCCCATCGTGTGTCGGCAGAGCAATTTTTACTCGAACCAAACCACAGCCTTCAACCGAGCCGCCAGCCGTTGTTCAGTCGCGAGCCGCCCCTGCCATCCTTGAAATCGCCCCCTGCCAACACACTAACACCCAAATGCAAAGGAGGAGGAAAATTCGTCGGAGCTCACCTAAACCCGTCGCCGTAATTGCTGCCGGAACCCGTCGCCAGAAGCACGCTAGCGGGAGCTCTGACTTCGAGCCCTAGCCGCGACTCGCGTCGCCTTCGCTCTCCGTTTGCCGCCGCAGCTCGCCAGGAGGTCGCCTCGCCGTCGCCGTTCGTCGTTCATCGTCGCGAGCTCTGATCGCGCGTCCACCCGATCATTGGAGTCCTCTCCCTCCCCATTCGGCGTTCTTTGGCATTCTTCCAGAGGAGAAATGGCTTCTGCCATTTCTCCTTTTCATTTCAAATTTTAATTTTAATTTTTATTATTATTTTATTTATATTATATATATATATATATATATATATATAACTCATTTAATTCTTTATATTAATTTAATATTTTATAATTTAATGTATTGTTATTATGTAAGATTACAATTATTTTCATAATATATAATTTAACGAATGCGTTTTTGGTAATACCCCGATAATCAACCTACTTAAAAAATCGGGGTATTACATGCACTGTCATAACCTAATACCAAACCAATGTCAAAATCTCAAATCAACACTAGAGGCAAAACATGAGTCCTAAATTGAAATGAAAAACCAAACTAAAAGAGCTAATAACAAGTCTTCTCAGCTCGACTCTAGACATGATAGGAAACCGATAATTTATAAAGGAAATTATAAAAAGATCACTAAACCCCATGATTCTAAGAAATCTCACTTTGCGGTCAACCAAGACATAGCAACAGTCGACCAGCCACATTTATAGATGACCAGCCACATCCACAATCTACCAGAAAGACATAGCAGATGCAAAGTCATGGTTGTGCTTAATGAGACATCGTTGCGGTCAATTGGGGACTAGACAACAGTTGACAAGCTACAACAGAGCTTGGCCAAAATCACATAGCAGCCAAAAAGGCATTGCTAAAGTCAACAAAACACGATTGTGGTCAACCATGACAATGTATTGTTTTACCATACGTGTTTGCAGACATCCAGGACTCAACGACAATAAACGAGACATGATTGATGTAAATCGAGACCAAGGAATAGTTGATGAATCATCCAGCAGTTAACTAAAACCAAGTAGGAACCCAAACTGAGAGACAAAAATTGAAAACTCAGTGTAAAACACACTGTGGGTTCGATCAGGGTCCATTTATGGTTGACTAGACTGCTCTATGATTGACATGTGGACATCAAGATTAACCATGCAGACGACCAGACAAGGATCCCAAATGGGAAATCCCTCAAATGCTCCCACGGCCATCCCCACATACACAACAAGCTACTAAGATGAGGGTTTTTGGGGAAACCCTCTAGGAATCTCACTGTTTTCCCTCCATTCTTCAACCTAAACACTTGCACAGACTTTAAATTTACAAGACTAGCAAAGAAATACACAAAGGATTCGAATTTCTAAGCTCGAATGCAAGACCGACACAAAATGGAAACTTGAAACGAAAAAACAAAGTTGGAAATCCACATACCCATGAGAAACCCTCCCAAAATTTAGAGATCGAGAGATCATGAACACAAACCCAATGTCAACATTCCACTCCCGCGCAATGGTTTATCTCTTCTCTCTCTCTCTTCTTCGCCTCGCGGCCGACTCAAAGGAAAGACTCCTTTTAAAAAGGAAGAAAAGAAAATATTTTATTTTATTTTATATATATTATTGTCAATTATAATATATATATTAAATAAAATATTTAATCTAAATGATGGAAAGTTAAGCACTAATTGAAATTTGAATTTCGATAAAAACTTAAACACACCAATCACGATCTCGTAGATCTAGATTGCACGGTAATATAAAATTTGATCACTGAACCGAACCCACACACGTGGCCAAAAGAACCAAGACACGCGGTATAACCCTTGTCAACACAAAAAAAATTCATCTTGATTAAACCAAAAAAATTTACTCATAAAAATATAAAATTCAAAAGTCGCAGATTTTAAATCCTTCCCACCTTAAAGATTTTTGTCCCTGAAATTCAACACAACCCAAGGGGCCATCGAACGGATGAGAGTACTTCTGACTAAAACTCTTAGGAAACCCCTTGTCTAGTGTCCTTTTCACACCAAGTGAATCAAGAGAATCTCCTAGGGAAAAACTTGAGCACCTACCTCTAGGACTCATTTTTCTACTTAGTACAATCATGAGTCTCTCCCAGATATGTTGGATTCCTCTAGAGGTTCCTTGAAACATTCCAAACTCAAGAGAAACCGCCAACTTTGCCTTAGCCCAATATAGTGGTGGACAACATGATCTCTTATACAACACCTTGTATAAAGAGATGACAATGCTTATCTAGTGGTTTTTGTTGACTTAGGAGACTTAGTATGTTTTTTTATGATGAATACGATTAATTTATTATAATATTCTAAGTTTGAATATACCCTTGAAAATGAGTATTTAACTGTACTAACATGTTTGTTGACTCTATGCAGTAAAGGATAAAACTATAGGACTCAAAGTTAAGAAAGATCAATTTGAGAAGTGGGAAGATTATAAGGTTTAGGCGTCTAGATTCATAAGGCGGACACCCGAACATGATATATGAAAGAATTTCTAAATAGTTATGATCATCTAGACTAGAGTCAAGTTTTCACATGCGGACTCCCAAACAATATTTCAAAAGGCAAAATGCACACAAGTAGTCATCCAATCTAGAGGGACATTTTCATGCAGACACTGAGAAAGTATTTCAGAAGGACAAATGCATACGAGCGGTTGTCCAGTTTAGAAGGACATTTTAATATACGAATGTCTAACCATTTAAAATAGATGAATTTACACTGAGGTGGACGATCATACAAAGGAGGACGACCACTGCGGCAGTCCACAACTTAAAATTACATAAGTTCACTTCCTATTTTGCTGTGTCTAATGGGTTTACCACGGATATATTGTAGACCTCTAGAACCTGCTCGTGGATGCCTGTGACCCTTGATTTTAGAGAAAACTATAAATAGAGGTGCTTTCAAATTCGAAAGATAAGAAGAAAGAAAATATACCAAATTACTGCCAACCTTATTTTTTACATTTCTCTTCAATCTCTGAGTGCTTAGCTTATCTCTCTCATTTCTTAACTTGATATCATATTTTTGTGAGAGTTTAGGTTTTTGAGCTTGTACTTCATTGTCCAAAAAATTCTACACACTTTACTTGTGAGACATTTGAAGGTTGACATCATGTAAAAGTCTTGGTAAGGTTTGATTAACGCCCTAAAGATCAATCGAATATCATTGTGGAGGTTATTAAGGAGAGGAAACTTCATGGGGGAGCCTTTAAGCGTTAATGTAGGTAAGGTTGCTCGAACTGCATTAACAATTTGGTTGCATTTCTCTCTTTTACTCTTTACTTATTATATTTATTTTTGCTTGCATATTAACGATAAAATCTTTAGTAAAGAAAAGATATACTATTTGAGTAAATGAACAATTAAATTATAAGGTTAATGAAAAAGCTTGATTAACCGAATTCCTCAACTTGAGATCATATCTTTGTGAGTGTTGAGGTTCTTGAGCTTATACTTCATTGTCTAAAAACTTCTACACACTTCACTTGTGAGACATATGAAGGGTGATGCCCCGTAACAATCACTGTAAGACTTGATTAACGCCCGGAAGATCAATCAGTTATAATCGGAAAGGTTATTAAGGAAAGGAAACTTCAAGGGGCGGCCTTAAAGTGTGAATGTAGGCAAGGTTGGTCAAACTGCATTAGCAATTTGGTTGCATTTCTCTCTTTTACTCTTTACTTATTATACTTGTTTTTGCTTGCAGATTAACGATAACATCTTTAGTAAAGAGAATATATAATATTTGAGTAAGTGAATGGTTAATTTATAAGGTTAATGAAAATGCTTGATTAACCTAATTACTCACCCCCTCCCCCCTCCCCAAGGTTAATTTCAATCCTACAATTGGTATTAGAGTAGGTTATTAAGCTTGATTGTTATATTAAAAAATTGTCATGGTGTTTAATATGAGCTGTAATACCCCAACTTTTTATATCGGAATTTAATAGAGATAAATTGAAAGTAATTAAGGATTTTTGGATTTATCGGATATTTATCGGGCTATTACCAAGAATGTAACCGTTCGGCTATATCAAAGAGAATTCATTGGAAGCTTAATTGATAGAAATCAATTTAGGAAATAGAATTAAGAAATTTAAATTGGACCTCTAATAATCTTTTAATAATATTTGGAATAAGTCGAGAGTTACAATTTGGGCCGGTTAATATGTGCTACAAATATTTAACACTTAAATATATATACATATATATAATATTAATTAAAGAATTAAAGGAAAGTGAAATCTATAAAATGAAGGAAGGAATTAATTAAATTGGAAGGGAAACTGAACCAGTTCGGTTCATGCTTGATGGCCCGGTTCACCAGTTCGGTTCAAATGGAGATAAGTAAGGATGGGTTTTTAATTTAAAGAAGAATGGATTAAAATGGAAAATATTGAGAGGGACACGGTATGGACTGAGAAACTGAAGGGAGAAAGAGGGAGAGGGGACCCGAGAGGGTGATCAGGAAATTGTGAGCGACGATGAGCAGGACGACGAATGGGAGCATGCTTGGGATGGCTCTTCCGCGACAACCAGCTAGCAGCTATGATGGCAACGTGCGAATATGTGGTGCAAGTGGAATCAGAACTTCGGCGGGTTGCATTTTCGGTGACGATTCAAGGTACGTTTGGTCGAGTTTTCAGCTCCTTTGCGCTCTATTGATCAGGCATTGGCTGGCGTAGGTTATTAAGCTTGATTGTTATATTAAAAAATTGTCATGGTGTTTAATATGAGTTGTAATACCCCAACTTTTTATATCGGAATTTAATAGAGATAAATGGAAAGTAATTAAGGATTTTTGGATTTATCGGATATTTATCGGGGTATTACCAAGAATGTAACCATTCGGCTATATCAAAGAGAATTCATTGGAAGCTTAATTGATAGAAATCAAATTCGGAAATAGAATTAAGAAATTTAAATTGGACCTCTAATAATCTTTTAATAATATTTGGAATAAGTAGAGAGTTACAATTTGGGTCGGTTAATATGTGGTACGAATATTTAACACTTAAATATATATATATAATATTAATTAAAGAATTAAAGGAAAGTGAAATCTATCAAATGAAGGAAGGAATTAATTAAATTGGAAGGGAAACTGAACCGGTTCGGTTCACGCTTGATGGCCCGGTTCACCAATTCGGTTCAAATGGAGATAAGTAAGGATGGGTTTTTAATTTAAAGAAGAAAGGATTAAAATGGGAAATATTGAGAGGGACACGGGATGGACCGAGAAACTGAAGGGAGAAAGAGGGAGAGGGGACCCGAGAGGGTGATCGGGAAATCGCGAGCGACGATGAGCGGGACGACGAATGGGAGCATGCTTGGGATGGCTCTTCCGCGATGACCGGCTAGCAGCTGCGACGGCAACGTGCGAATGTGTGGTGCAAGTGGAATCAGAACTTCGGCGGGTCGCATTTTCGGCGATGATTCAAGGTACGTTTGGTCGAGTTTTCTCCTCCTTTGCGCTCTATTGATCAGGCATTGGCTGGCGGTGCAATTTCATGGGGGTGAAATCTACGATTTTGCGATGGGCAGGGGATCAAGTCGGGTTGCAATCAGGGTGCTCCGACCCGGGTCTGAGTGATTTTGGTTTGACCCAGCTCGGGTTGAACTGTGCCTGCCGAGAAGGATCTTCCATGTTGGCCTTCCTTTCAAGCCTAGAATCGTACCCCGCGTGGGGGGCAGCCTCATAAAAGCTAGAGGAACTTGGAGGCATGCTATTGGAGGAATGTTTGTGGCTGGAGATAAAGACAGTGAGGGAGAGTGATGACTCGGGTGTTTGAGCAGAGAGCGTTATGCTCTCTGATGGCAGAACCGAGAATGAGGAGGGAGGAGAAAAAATGTGAAGTCCGAAGAAGAGGACCGAGCTGTGAAGGAGAGGGCTTGATCAGAGAACCCTCGGGTATGCCCTGTTTCTGGTGAGCTTCCTTCTCGGCTGTTTTGGTTATTTGGTTTCTGTTTTCTGGTCATTCAATAAAGGATTTCTGAATGAGTTACTTGATGGAATAATTTGTTGTTGATGAATTTCTACAACTTGGATGGAGGTGCAGCTCTTGGGTGTTGAGTTGTTAGCCAAGGGGTTGGAGCTCTCGGGTTCTCCTGGGTATGGACTATGTATGAGCTGCAGGTAACGATCCTCATTTAGCTGTTGTTGGTCCAAAAAATACATTGAGATTAATATTCAGGAATTTTATTGATTACACATCAATAGTGGTTAACGTGGAAAAATGCATCTGTCAAATAGTTGGGAATTGATTATATGCATGAACTAGTTGTTGTTGGTGGACTGAGAATCAACTGTTGTTAGAATAAGATTTGATATCTCCTTGTAATGAGCATTATAGACCAATCGTTGGATTTTTGTCACTGCATTATAGACCAATCGTTTTAACTGTTGTGTTATTGGGATGAAAATAATGAAAAAAAATGTTTTAATTGTGAAGGTATCAGAAAGAGAAAAAGGGATAGTGATTAAGTGCTAACGCAATAAAGATTTGAGATTAGGACTTGGGTGTGTCTTGGCCAGTGACCCACAAGTAGTGTGCGTGAGTGGAGTCGGTCCTTGGTCGATAGTGTAGAATTCTTATTGTTAGTTCCTGTAATTTATATCCTACTGTTAAACTTCCTGCAAATATTTCCTTTATTGCAAATGATTCTTGCAAATTGATGGTGATGATTGTGATGAATACTAAATGAGTGAATGATAAATTATTATGTTAAATCCTATAGTGTAGAATGATGAGCTAAGTTCCCTTAACATTAATTCTGATATGCTTTTGGATGTTTATTTGCTATCTATTTCAATATCCTCAGGTAAACTCTAACTATCCAATTTTTATTGCCATTTATTTTACCATTACTAGTGATTATTACTTCAGCATGTTGAATGATAATTATAACAACAACTTTTAATCACTTGTAATAATTAACTAGTTGATAATTATAAGTTGCACCTGTTTATTGAGCATGTAAATCAATATAAACATGTTAATTAACTAGACCCAAGCATGTTAATTATTACTTAAGCATGTTAATTAACTTGGTTGTAAGATTTATCAATTAAATTAACTATTAATCCTCATACATGTTAGTTAACTATTAGAGTTGTTTGATATTAATTCATTGGTTCCATGCTCAAATGTCTTACCTTGTTGTTACTATTTAGATGCTTCCTGTACCATTAGTTCATTTTCCTTATTGCAAATGTCTTACTTGATAGAAATCAATACCGTGAATGCTTAGTTAATGATGGGTGTAGAATGACGAACTAAGGAAAGAAGCATAAATGAGCAAGAATTTGCTTAACTTTTATGTTCTTTATGAATTACTTGCTTTCTATCTTAAGTCTCTCTGTGTTTATTGTCATTCCTATTGACAATTTTGTTTCCTAATATGAATGTGTGCAATTAATTAGCATGACAATTGTACGAGTATGTTTAACAAATTGTTAATTATTTCTTGAGCTTGTTAACTCACTAGAGTAACTAACTTAATTAGAAGTTGAGCATGTAAATTGGTTAGAGTAATTTAACTAGACTTGAGCAAGTAATTAACTAGGATAATGATTTATAACTATGCTCGTATGTTTAATCTTTATATGTTTAACCAACTTATCTGAGCATGCCTAATTAATTAATCAGTTAATTAGCTAAACTAGACTATTAATTTATAACATGTTTAATTAATTAGAATAAAATGACGATTAATCAACTAGGATAAGGAATTACGAATTTACAAGCATGTTTCTGTGATTTATTATCTAAGTGTGTTTCCATGTATACTACTAATTGTAAGCATGTTTAGTTCAATCGTACTAAGTGTCTGAGCATGTTAGCTTAGTTTAGTTAAATGAGCATGTTTAGTTGATCGTAATTCATCACATGTTTACTTTATTGCCTTTTATTTGTTCATTCGCTGTTTCAATTTAATGTTATATTTGTTCTCTGTTATATGCCATTATTTACTTTCCTTATGTGCACCATTCAAGTATTGTCCTTTAATTCCTTTTATATTCGTTTTCAATTCATGTTGTTCATTTACATCCTTTATGTGCGCAATTCAATTTCTATCTATGTTACATTATAGTGTATCATGCATCATGATAATAGAAAGCAAGTAGGGGGGGTACCACCTTGGTAACGGTACCCATATATGTATGAGTGAAGAAAAATGTTAAGAAATAAAGAAGTGAAAAAAAACGTTCAGGATGGGCGAGATAAGCCTATCACTGAGAAAAAGCTTAGAGGGCGGGATACGCTTGAAGGGAAAAGAAAATGCTCAGGATGGGCGGGATACACCTATCACTGAGAAAAAGCCTCGAGGGCGGGATAGGCTAATGGAAAAAGAAAAGAAAAGAGAGTTGGGGTAGATGGGTAGTTCGGATATAGCCTAACAGCTAGGATACACCCCCACCTAGTCAAGAATGGGACTAGTGTGCACACAGGAGGTTAGAAGCCGATCCAAACTAAGTCATCTTAAAGGACAACCTCCAAATTCCAACTCGAAGTACGAGTAAAGAACCAAAGAAACAACAACTTAATGAAAAGATTAGTTTGGGTGGCCCCCATTCCAAAAGGACTAAAGAGAGGCATATCATATTGCATAAACCCTTTTCCTTACTAAGCCTTTGGGCTTACAGTTTACTTGTGGCATAGGTGTAGGTATTTATACGAGGAGACGACCAATAGATCAAAAAGCAGAGATGAAGGATTCGCACATGTGGGACTCTTGGCTGGCGAGGCTGAAGGGAGTAAAAGAGAACTCAGTTTTAATAAAATTGTATTTAATTGTTTAGTTTCATTTCGTAAACACAGTATTTAATTATTAATTTTCACATCTGAAATGATTTACGCTTCTGCTATGTTTTAATGAATCCAATATGTTTTCACAAAAGATTTTATAACCACTTCCGTAATGTTTTAACGACAAAGGTTTTAACGGTCCGGTTTCACACTCTAATATTGTATTAAAAAGGTTTTAATTTAATGGTTTTAGCAGTTTGATAAAATTTTTAAATTTTAGCAAATTTTTAATGGGAAAAGAAAAACCGAGTCATTACATGAGTAGCTCACAAGTGGAGGGACAATCTATTCATAGGCCTCCTTTCTTTAATGGCAATGATTATACATACTGAAAATGAAGAATGAGAATATTTGTTCAATCTATGGATTATGACTTGTGGCATATCATTGAAAATAGACCCTATGTATGTAACGGCTTGATTTTTTGTACATTTGAAATCGTGTAAAATTTAAAACTTTCATTTTCTTTTATAAAAATAGCAGAAGACTTTTGTTATAAAAATCCTTTTTCTTAAAGCCTTTTGGAAAACATAGCAGAAGTATAAAACACATCATGTAAAATACAATACATAAACCTTTTACCTTATCTTTATAAAATCTTCTACAATCATTTTTCTTTAAATACCTTTAGCCTAGCCAGCCACAAGATCCACACGTGTAAATCCTTCATCAACTGCTTCTTAACATATTCATCATCCTGATCACGATCGTATACCTACATCACAAGACCTAAACTCTAAGCCTGCTCAGTAAGTGATATAAATAAAATCTAGAATGCACATGCCATGCAGCTTTTAAAATCCATTTTCTTTTTTTGTTTCTATTTTTGTTTCAATATCTTTTCTATTTACATTATCCATACAATTTTCTGACTCCCTCTTGTAGACCAACCTCACGGCCTCGTTCATAGTGTCAGGCTCCCGCTTGCGAACCACTAGAAACGAGTCTATTTACGTTTATGTTTACATTATAGTCTGGAACATTAGAGATGTCATCGGACAAGCATAGATACATCTTGGGGATCTAGCCTAGTCAGAACCATCACCCATCCATACAGAAAATAAGATACCTCATCTCATAGTTCTCCCAGACACCGAATCCATGATACCTGAGCAGAACTGTCACTCAATTCTGACGGAGATGAGATACATCATCTCGTGGTTCTCCCAAATATCACCATCATTAAACCCTTTGATCCCCAACGTCTATTTATGTTTATTCACATTTCATTTCCGTTATCGTTTTCCTTTTCAAAACCATGCATGAAAATCATTTGTGTATCATTTTAAAAACCATGATGCATGATGCTCGTAAATTCATACAGTATCTATTTCCTCTATATTGGACTCAAAACATGTTTAATCTCATTATCACTATCGTTAACTCAAAACTAATAATCATATCATTAAAAGGACCTGTATCTAATAACCACACAAGCATCAATACAATCCTCAAAACATGATTTCTATCAAATTCTATAATCCTTAAAGCATAACTTTGTCATATTAAATCTATAACTTATCATATTAAATCTATAACTTAAAAGAATTTATTTCTCATAAACAGTCAGCATAGAATCCTAATTATTGCGATGTATGGTCTGAAGACCAAAGCACATATATATCACTTACCTCGAAGCTTTTGTGCGTATCAGCACCTAATTGTTATTCTTCTCCTCTTTCAATACCTACACAATTAAAAACATTTAATCATTAATTATCGTCAATTATGAATCTCAGCCTTGATACCATCCTTCCTCATTCATATCCTAACAGAATATCCTACTCCAAATACACTAAATCACTTAACTATTTTCATCCACTTATTTTCTTCAACCCCATAACCAATAAAAATGAATCTTAACTTACAAAATATAAAACTTAACCTTTCTCTTTGCTTCATTAATTACCATGCTCATACATAACAAGCAGCATAAATTCTTCAACCATCGGAGCATATTTATCAAAACTATAAATATACAGAAACGCATTCCCAAACAACAGAGCATATTCCTTTATCTTTATCCAAACAGAACTCATCATCGAAACAATAGCATAAAACATCCCACTATTACACATATATTTGCCTCATTTATTATGTAACCGAACTCTATAATCCAAAATGGCAAAGAGCGTTCATAATCAACATGTACTATTCTTCACAACAAATTCTAGATAGAGAACAACTCTCATCATTAAAACAGTAAACATTCTTCACGGTGTTCACCCAATAACATAGCAAGCATAATTAATCCAATCATCCATAACACTAATCTTAACACATCTTATAGAGCCATAATAAATAGAGAATCACAAACCCATAAAAATCCATAAGCAGTATGGAAGGAATACTTCTACCAAAGAGCACCTGAGTAACGCAACTTCACCTCCCCATCTTCTTCTCCTTAATCTATTTTACCCCTACTTCTTTCCTCTTTATCATCATTCTACTCCAAAGACCCATGCTCACTCTCACTCTCTATCTTTCCTTCTCTCGCTTTCAATCTTTTTCTCTCTAAAAAAACTCAAAAGACTCCTTTCTGCACAATTTTTCTCTCTGTAAATCCTATTTCCATCGTCTCTCTCACAACTCTAATGTTTTTGCTTCCAAACCACTTTCCTTCCTCTCTTATTTATAGAGGTTAGAAAAGCAACGCGTATCATCTGTTAAAAATTTATCCATTGTTTTCAATGTATTTTCTATTTCTTATTAAAATCTATCCAACATCTTTCAAAGTATTTCGTATTTCCTCTTGACAGATCACTATTATTCTGGTCAATATTTTGGCATTTTCCCCAAAGACTCTTGCTATACAAAATGTCCATTTTCTTCAAGAGGGACGTCCATCATAACCGAAATAACACCACATTCTTTTAATTCCTCTATGCCAAAATGCTCGTTTTCCATTAGGGACGTCCTTCGCATCAAAACCATGCCGTTTTCTAGTTACTCTTAACAAACCATGCCATCCGTTTTCCATCTTCGCTATGAGGGACATCCATTCCTCAATGAGGGACGTCCGTTCATTCTTAAAAGCCTTTCCTATTCATTCTAAACGACGTTGTTCCCTTTATTTCTATTTTAGACATCCTTTGTCCATAAAGGACGTCTCTTCCTTCCAGTTTCCTTCTTCGTTCCAAGCGAGGTCATCCCACTTAATACTAATGTCATCTTGATGTCCCCCACTTTATAAAACCTCCTTCAGTAAAGGACGTCTGTCCTTCCATGAAGGATGTTCGTTTTACTCCAAACGATGTCGTAACCTTTATCATACTAAACACCCACTATTCATAAAGAATGTCTGCCCTATAATAAAGGGTTTCCATTTCACAATAACGGACGTCCGTCCCTCCATAAGGACATCCATCATTCCCACTTCGAAAACCCACCTTTCCTTAGCGACGTCTGCCTTTCCCAAAGGCATCCATCAACTCTCTCACCATAAAGGACGTTTGTCCCTCTATGAGGGACATTAGTCATTCAACAAATCCTTATTTCTCCATTTATTGTTAATTCCTTCAGCATATAATAATTACACTAACACCATTATCATCCAACTTAGCTCCAAATACCCCATTACACCAATTAATTTTTCAATTATCTTTACTTAATTCCGTTATGGGAAATCAAAGTTTTACAATGTATCTGTTAAGCTAGAAAATGGTACAAATGTCCCCAAACTACCTGTCGAATGTAATGATATTGATAAACGTAAATTGAGTATGAATGCTAAAACAATGAACACATTGTATTGTGCACTCAATCAAGATAATTTAATTTGGTGCAAGGTTGTGATAGTACTCATGAGATTTGGAAATTACTTGAGATCAAACATTAGGGTACCAATCAAGTTAAGGAGAGTAAATTGAGTGTGCAAGTACATGAATATGAATTATTTCATATGGATAAAGATTAGTCTATTAGTCAAATGTTTACTTGATTTACTAACATTACTAATCGCTTAAAAGTTCTAGGTATAATTTATCCCAACAAAGAGTTGGTGAGAAAAATTTTCAAGTGTCTTCCAAGGTCATGGCAACCAAAAGTGACTACTATTCAAGAAGCTCATGATCTCAAGGTATTAAAGATGGAGGAACTTATTAGCTTTCTAATGACACATGAGATCACATTGAAGGCAAATGAGGAAGCAGAGCAAAAGGAGAAAGAACTATCCAAGAAAACGGATATTGCTCTTAAAGACTTATTGAGCAATTACATGGAATCCAACAAAGAAGATGATGATGTGGTGATAGCTCTCATGACCTCAAATTTTAATAAATTTCTTCAATAGAGAAAATGGCAAAGAGAAAGGATAACTAAAGAAGAAAGACCGTTAAAAGAGAAAGACGTCATATGTTTAGAATGTGGAAGGAAATTTCACATCAAAGTCGAGTGCCCTCAAGCAAAAAAGGCACCAAAAGCCTTCAAGAAGAAAGCAATGACGGCATCATGGGATGAGAGTGAAGATTATTCATCTTCGAAGGATGAAGAAGTGTTTGCTTCATGAGTAAGGAGAATGAGCTACATGACTCTTTTAGTGATCTTGATGATATTTTTGATGAAAAGGATATTAGATGCATTTTAGGAATTGAATGAATAATTTAACATGCTAAAATTTAAATATAAATTGTTGAATAAGGAAAATGAAAATCTTGTGAAAAAGCATGTTAGTGGTGTTCAATCATTTGAAAACGAAATAAGTCAATTGAATGTTAAAAATGATGACTTGAATGCTATTGTTCAAAAGTTTAATAATAAGAGTAAAAACTTAGACATGCTACTAGGAAAACAAAGAGTTACTTTTTATCAAGTCAGTTTAAGATATCAATATTTTCAAAAGAAAAAGGCTTATAAGAATTTCTTTGTTACTCCATCTACATGTCATGCATGTAATTCGATAGGGCATAAATCCTTTTTTTGTCCATTAAAATTAAATGATAGAAAGACATCCTCTAAATTTGTATGAGCTCCTAAAAGAACCAAAACTAACTCTCAATGACCCAAAAAGATTTGGGTACATAGGAAAAAAAAATCTAAGTTTTGTTTATAAGATGGAGCTTCTCCCATGAAGGATGAATGACTTGGATAGTGGATATTCAAAACACATAACAGGATACTCCTCAAAGATTACCTCCTTCTCCAAGAAGAAAGCAAATGCAACATGTGGAGGTTATCAAAAAGGATAATTCATTGGTTTTGAATATATTGGTAATTCTTCGATCCTTGACATTGAAAAAAATGTTATTTGTTGATGGATTGAAGCATAATTTACTAAATATTAGCAATATGCAATCATTTTTATATAGTGCCCTTTGATTCAAGAGTATGCATGCTTGAGATTAGTTCAAATGAAAATATTTATACTCTTGGTTTCAAATTTTTGTATGCCTTGATGAGAAGTGTATTTAGTGCAAATTTTCATATTGTTTATTGGTCCTCACATAGAGGACTAGGAATAGATTCTTTAGCTAAGATTTCTAGAAACAATCTAGTTAAGGGTCTTCCGAAAGTTACATTTGAAATGGATGAAATATGTGATGTTTCTCAAATGGGAAAGAAAACAAAGAGTTTGTTTGCCTTTAAAAATATTGTGTCAACTTTCTAACCTCTCCTTCAGGGATTATTTTCTTAATTTGTTTTGACTTTTCCTATCAGTCGGTCATCCTATGAAAAGGATGGGGCTATCACAACATTTACAGATTCTTTAAAGTTCTTTTTGGTTAGGTGTGGTCACCCGGTTTTAATGATGCAGGTGCCCACGATGTTGACCATATAAAGGGCAAGATATCCTCAGTTGCATCCATGAAAGCCCTAGACAGTCTCCCTTCCCTCCCTCCTAGGTAACTCCTAGTCTTTCAGTGCAATTTCTGTCACTTCCAGGTTGTCATTCATTAATTTCACTTCTCTAAATTATTTCTTTCACTTGATTCTCGTTTATTCCTTCTCTTGCTAAAAAAATCATTGCCTCATCCCTCCCAAACGCTCAGTCTTCCTCTTATTAACTTCTATCAATGTGAGCAATATGGCATCAAAATCATCCAAACTTATGTTGAAATGGAATTCCGCTCCAACTCAAGGAAAATCCTCACATGCACATCAACCTCCTTTAAACATGGTATTTCTCTTCTGAATTTAGGTCTGAAAATGATTTAATACATTATGAATTAGATATTAAGGAACGTTCTGTCATTTACTCTAGAAGAGTAAATTTTTGATATTTTAGTTCTCTAGGCATTGGACATTTATTTGATCAAATTTGGTTATCTGGGTTATGCAATATTAGTTATGACACTAATGAGAAACTTATTTGTCTCTTTTAAGACAATTTGGCTGCCTTGGTTTAGCTTTTTGTAGTTAGATCATATGTTTTGTGTTAAGAAATCAAGCTAACTTCGAAGACAATTAATGATCTCATTGGATTTTTAATGGATGAGTGAAGTGATGAACATTATCACATTTATGAGGACCCAGACTTTATTGCTCCAGGAGAAGAGCTAGATTTTCTCCACTTGATCCACAAGAATCCCAACATTGGTGGCTTCTACAAACAGAAATCGAAGGACCTCAATGTCAAAGGTCAGGTTCTCCATCATCTCATTTCCCATACTATGTTAACTCGTGATGGACATCGGGATTTTATAAGTTGTATGGACCTCTATCTAATGGAGAATTTTGTATGCAAAGCAGTTCAACCTAGGATACGTGATTTTGAGGCATATGGGGGATGTCCTTACGAATTGTAGCAAGAATGTACCCTACAACAATTTAATTCAAAAGATCCTCGATGTTCTTGATGTTGTGATACACCCTAATGAGCCATATAGGAGGGAAAAAGAAGTAGTTATATATATATGATCATCGCACTCTCAGTCGGATGGGCATATATCAAGTTTGAGGTGAATGGTTTTTCAAGGCCCATCAACGTGCTTCCACTTCAGCTACTCCTTCTTCCCCTAATCCTTCCCCTCTTATTTTGGATACTCCAATGAATGATAAGTGTCCTCCGGAATTTCTTCCTTCCTCATCTCACCCTTTGTCCTCTTGCCAAAGGATTGTGTTTGAGGAGGATTGGAACACTCTCATTGCCCACATCTCTAGTCTAACCTCCATTTTTGAAGGGTTATCTCACAAGTAACATCTGGAAATGAGGGTTTCTCTCAACAAATGCAAGAGAATAAGACCATGCAAACAAATCTCCTCTCTAAAATGGATAAGCTTCAATAATCAATAGATGATGTGGATATGACAACTTTATGTACGATGCTTGGCCTAGGGATGCCCCTCATGCCCACCTGTCTCCTAATGCTAAACCTTCTTCTCACGCTTAGTTGTTAAAATTTTTAGTTGTTCACTTAATGAACCTTCTTTTTCTTTAGATTGTGGATTTGAAATGTTAGTTTAGCGTTGATGATGTAAAACGTGGTTTGAACTTAATCTTGGTGATTTGTTGTATGTTTAAACTTCTTTTTGATTGTGTGAGATACTCTTTCAAGGTATTAAATTCTCTATTAGGATCTCCGGTTGTTTTGGATATATGTTCACTTTTAATGCAAGGTATTTATATGACAAAATGGGGAGCAAGAAAACTAGGGACACTCTATCCAATTTTTTATAAAAATCCCTTCAATAATTTCTTTTTGATAATGACAAGGCGGGAGAGAATAGTGAATTTGTATTTTGTAGTTTTTTAAGGGATTTCATAAGCATAAGGGAGCAAATGTATAACTCAGAATAAGTAATTGTCATCATAAAAAATGGAGAGATTGTTGACTTAGGATGTAATACCCCTATAACATTTTCCCGTGTATGCAACGTAATTAATTTTGAAATAATTAACATGTTATATTGCAGGGCGATATGTTGTTGATTAGTCGTTTAACTATGGAAAAATATTAAGGAGTGAGATTGGAGATAAATTGGAAATTGAGGTAATTAAAATAAATATTAATTTAATGAAATAAATTATAATGTTTGAGATAAATAATTTAGATGGAATAAAAATAAAAGAAGGAATTAAGAGAAGTAAGAGGAGTAAACCAGTTCACTCTGTGAACCAGTTTGATTGGGAACAAAAGAATGGCCGCAGGACATTCTGTGCAAAAGAAATCGGGGGAGAGGGAGTGCGAGTGAAGAACAGAGAGAACGTAGGAGTGAGAAAGCGATTAGAAGAAGGACCGAGTGAGTGGAAGACGGTGAGCTCGGGTCCTGCAAGTGAGCAGCTGGCAACAAAATGGAGCGTTAGGATGCGGGTTAGGGCTCGGGATTGGAGTTCTCGGCAATGCTGCAAAGGATTCGGCCAAGGTAAGGTAGGATGTTAATTTTACTCTGTAAATTCTTCCTCCTGTCGCCATCTTTGGGTTGGTAGAGGAATGGCCATGGCATAGCAATGGAAAGAGCAATGGTTCATGGTGGAATGGCCGAAGGCTCCTGGTCTAGCTTTCAGTTCGGTCTGAACCTATTCGTCCTTGCTGGTCTGTGCTCTGCAACAGACGACAATATGGATGTGTAGAGGAATGGAGTGAGACAAGGCATGGCCTGTGGCAGGGAATGTCACAGAGTTCCTCTGGTGAATTGAAGGGTAAAAATGAGGTGAATGGCAGAGGAAGCTCTCGGGTGAAAAGGAAAGGGGTGTGATGAAAGGGGGAAAACTCTCTCTAGAGAGTTTAGAAACTTATGAAAGGAGGGAAGTGTGAGTCAGTGATTTTGAGGTGCTACTTTCGGGTTCTGTAATTTCAAGTATTCAGCTTCTCCTTTATTGATTTTATGGACTCTTCAATTGGCTGGAAGGTTTATTGTTGATTGTCGTATGGTGTTTTGACATGTTTATGTTCTATTGTTGGAAAGTACTCTCCATTGTTGACTATTGCTTGGTATTGTGAGGGATATTATGAGCGTCTGGTTTGGATTTTGGTCTTCTGTTCCTTTAGATTTATACCTTGTATTATATGTTAGTTAAGTTCCCTATTTTCCTTGAATTATTGCTTCTGTTACCACTGTTGGTTGGGAATCAAAGAGTACAGTTCAGGATGTGTGTATTGCAGTGCTAATCATTTTTTCTAGGTAATCTTTGAATTGATAAACCATTAAGGCCTGGCTAATTATTGATGAAAGATTGATTCCTTGTGTTGATTATTACTTCTAAGTTATGAAGAAATGAGGTGAAAGATGAGAAATTATATTCGGTTGCTAAAAATACACTATGGATACATGCTCTATGTGTTTACTTCTTCTTGGTCCTGTGAACTAGAAATGTCATGAATGTTGTGGCTTAAGCTATCATGCACGGGTGAAATTAAAGAAAATGTTATATAATTTCTAATGGTGCATTAGTGTGATGGGTTTGGGATTTGAATTATGTTATGTCGTTTGGGGACTTTATATTGCCTGTTGTTACAAAATTAATAAACTATGAATTGAAGAGGAAAGGCAATGAATGAGGATCTATGGTATTGAAATTGCTAAGTAAGTAGTTGAGGTTAGATTATGAAACTAAGAAATGTATAAGAATTTAAGGATAGGAAAAGAATGAAATTAATAAGTTGTGATTATTAATATGTAAATGTTTCTAATTATGATAGTATTGAAAAGGAAAAGAAGGGTAAAAATTAAGTGCAAATACGCGTTAACGCTTTGAGGTAAGAAATTGAGTAGAGTCGTTGGCCAGTGGAGGTGCTACACCATTAGCAGTGTCTTTCATTAATTGTTTGTTTATATTTCTACTATGCTACCATATTATGCCTATGTTGTTCACACGTTATTAATTTAATCCCTAAGCATGTTTAGGATGTTAGTATATCGTTATCGTTTCCTTTAAATTACCAAGCATGTCTACGCTGTTATTGCTTTCTTTAAATTACTAAGCATGTCTATATCGTTATCGCTTTCTTTAAATTGCCAAGCATGCCTATGATATTATTCTTTCATTTAAAATGCAAAGCATGTCTATATTGTTATCGCTTTCTTTAAATTGCCAAGCATGCCTATGATATTATTATTTCCTTTAAATCGCAAAGCATATCTATATTGTTATCGCTTCCTTTGAATTAACAAGCATGTCTATATAGTATGTTAGTAGACTTCTATATTTCATACTTTTATATTGTTGTGATTACTGCTTTATGTCTCCTACTTTTATATTGTTACGATTACTGCTTTTCATTGACATGCATTACGATAATGTTTCTCATTGACATGCATCATGATAATAGAAAGTGCCACCTCTGGGGTTGTACTCTATGCATTACGTGAGGAAAATGAATAAATGAAATGAATGAAAGGAACAGAAAATGGGTAGCTAGGGGACGAACGGATAGTTTGGATCTAATCAGGTAGTTAGACTTATGTCCCTCCTTTGTCGGAAATGAGACTAGCTACACACAGGTGGTTAGAAGCCGACCAAGACTATTCCCTCCCACACGGGTTCCTCCAATCTCCCGCTTTATGTACGAGTTATGAAACAAAGAATTAAATAATGAAACGTAAAGAAAAGATTGGTTTGTGGGGGGACCCATTCCAAAAATAATGAAAAAGAGGCATATTTCATACTACATATCTCATTTCTTAATTAGGCTTGGGCTCACAGGTAACTAATGGTGTAGGTACACGCACGAGAAAATGACGAACAAATCAAGGAGCAGTTGATGAAGGATTTGCACAGGCGAAACTTGTGGCTAGTTAGGCTAAGGAAAGTAAGAGAGAAAAGAGTTTTATAAATGTAAAGTATAATTTATTTATTGTCTTTTTAAAATGAACGATTTATAATTCTGCTATAGAATGAGAAAAATGAATTTTATAAATAAAGTCTTCCTCTGTCAATAAAGATTTAAATAACGAGTTTTAATTAAAATGTTTTAACGATCGATTTTTTAAGAAAAAAACTTTGATTTCAATTGAAGGGTTTTAATAAGAATTCAATGGTTTTATAAAAGTTTTAAATTTAATGCATTTTTAAAGTAAAGAAAAAAAATCAGGGTCTTTACCTAGGAGACTAAGTATGTTTATTTTGATAATGAATGTGATTAATTGATTATAATATTCTAAGTTATTATATTGCATATACCATTGAAAATAGGTATTTAATTGTACTAACTGTTAGCTTAAAAGACATTAAACTTATTTGTTTTGATGATAAATGAATTGATTATCAATAAGTTGTTTATAATTCAAATATCAATTAAGCATACTTTGATCTTCATTAGAAATACCCTCTAATAAGGGTATTTGTATTTGCTAACATATTTGTTTAAGTCCTTGTAGCTTATGGCTTAATATTTGGGACTTAAAGAGTTTTAAGTATGCAAAATATAGAGAAACGGTTACCTAGAGGTGAAACAGTTGACCACAAAAATGACTGATTGGTTTAGGTTTTCTAAAAATTGCTGAAGCGGTCAGCCAGAGTAGAGATGTGGTCATCCGAAAATATTACAAAGAGCAAACTCTATTTTTTGAAATGCATTGAAGCAGTCAACCGAGCAGATATAGGTCGACCGATGTGATTGAGCAAAACAGGAATTGGTCGACCAAATGCTTGCGAAAGAGGTGAACAGTCATAAATCAGTCAACCGATATAGTTGGGTGGTCGACCAAATCATTGCTGCTGAAGAAAAAATTATAAATAGAGGCATCTTCAAAGTTGAAGAACATGGAAGAGATATTATACCGAATTGCTACCAAAGTTGATCCTTGATATTTCTCTTCAATATTTGAGTGCTTAGTCTATCTCTTTCATTCCCAAACTTAAGAGTATACATTTGTGAGAGAATAGACTTTAGATTTCTATTTTCATATTTTGTATCAAAGTGATAATTAAACGGTGACGCCCTCGCAACATTCAGTGTAAGGCTTGATTGACACCCGTGAAGATCAATTGGAAAAAAACTGGAAAGGTTATTGGTTAAGAAAATTTTAAGGGGGAAGTCTTGAAGTGCAAACATAGGCAAGGTTGGTTGAACCGCATTTCCAAATTATTTGCAATCACTTGCCCTATCTCTCACTTTATATTTGTTTTATATGTATATTAGTCACAACATATTAAGTAAAAAGAAGTTTACATAACTACACGAAAAACTTAGTATTCCTCATTCACTCCCATCCCCCTTCCCCTTTCCCCCTTCCCTTCTTTTTCCCCCTTAGAACAATATCGATCTTACACTAACATGTTTATTGTGTCTATGCAATAAAGGATAAAACTATATGATTTGAAGTTAAGAAAGATCAATTTCAAAAGTGGCAAGATTATAAAATGTAGATGTCTAGATTCATAAGGCAGAGGCCCAAACACGATGTATGAAAGAATTGCTCATCAATTATGATCATCCAAACCAAAGTTAAGTTTTCACATGCAGAAGCCCGGACAGTATTTCAGAAGAAAAAATGCACATGAGCGGTTGTCCAGTCCATTGAGATGTTTCACATGTGAACGCTTGGACAGTATTTCAAAAGGAAAAATGCATATATGAGCAGTCATCCAATCCAAAGGGACATTTTAACATGTGGACATCATGCCTTTGAAAAGGGATGAATTAACACTGAGGCGATCGACCGTACAAAGAAGGTTGACGATCGCTACGGCAGTCCACAACTTAAAATTGCGGATGTTCACTTCCTACTTTTGCTACGTCTAACAAGTCTCCAACGGATATATTATGGACTCCTAGAACCTTCACACAGACACCGGTGACTCGAGAGTTTGGAAAAAACAATAAATAGAAGCACTATCAAATTTGAAAGACAAGAAGAGAGAAAATATACCAAAGTGTTACAGACCTTGTTTTTGACATTTCACTTCAATCTATAAGTGCTCAGTTTATCTCTCTCATTCCTTAACCTGAGATATTATCTATGTGAAATTTTAGATTCTTAAGCTTGTAATTCATTGTTTAAGAATCTCTATACACTTTACTAGTTAGACATTTGAAGGGTGACACCTCCTAGCAGTCTTTGAAAGGCTTGATTGATGCCCTGAAGATCAATCGGATATAACTAGGGTGGTTGTTGAGGAAAAGAAACATGAAGGAGGATCCTTGAAGCATGAACATAGACGATGTTGGATGAACTGCATTAACAAATCGATTGCATTTCTCTCTCTTACTCTTGACTTATTATACTTGTTTTTTTGCTTGCATATTAATGATAACATCTTTAGTAAAATCACTCAAGCAGAAATGAAATGGGCTACCTAATTAATCGGTCAACAGACAAAACAATTTTGAAATGAGAAGACTTTACTAATTGAAAGAAAATAGGTAAGGCTATTCAACTAGTTACAACGACTTACACAAGATCGAACTAATGTGGAGTATCCATAACACTAGAGACATGACTTACTGAATCCCTCTTACCAAAAACAGACCCAAAACAAGATAGGGAAAGTTCTTTGTTGGATATTGGTTTAAAGTGCCCACCAAATGCTCTTCACACATGAGCAATACTCTAAATTGATATTACAACCTTATTGCACCTTTTGACCTCATGTTGTCCATCCACCAAGCCCAACATTCGAGAATCTCACTATGCACAAAGCTTCTATTGAAGATATGGAACAAGATTTTGTAGTAAAATCAAGGCAAATTCAAGTAACCAAGCATTCAATGAAAACCAAATCTCACAGACATATGGATATCCACTATGCTCTGATGCATTAGAACACAATCGGAAACCAATGCCTAATGCACCAGTAAAGACTGCCCTATGCTACTATCAGTCAAGAACTGTCAGCTATGGTACACTCAACAACTGCACTTTAAACCCCAATCTACTTGGTCTACAGCAGAATTATTTAAGGAAGAGGAATCCTAATAAGGATCTATCCGCTGACAAGTCTTAGGAACCCACGAATTTTAGCGCATGCAACCAAAGAGAATTTGGCCGAGACACAAAATGAGACACCACAAGTATAGAACCTAACACCAACATCCATGAAGGAAAATGGGCACTGGTCAAACTAAAAAGTAAGACTAGGAATACAAGATGCATAATCCCCAAAACAAAAAGTCACCCCTAGAATATCCTCTTAAGAGGATGAATGAATAAGCTTATCAAACAGTCAGGAAATCCACCCTTTCCTAAGTAATGTACAGTTGCCCTATTTGGACATGCAACAAGCTTTGAGAGAAAAATGAAATAGTAACAAAAGAGGCAGCACCACCCCCGACACAACACAGGCCTATCCAATGAATATGTCATTGACAAAGAATAGATCCATGTGGACGTGTACTCAAGTTGACCCTCATGAAAAAAAAACTCTTATAACTAGTATATAAGATTCTCAAATGCTACTCAAACTCTCCGGTACAACATGGTCAACATCAAGGTAGAGATTGAAAGTAAGCCACGACAGAACCTAATCTCCTAGTCAAGGAACACACCAACTAGTCCATTGAGAAGTCCAACCCACATTCCCAGTCATCCAACAACATTCTCGTAGCCTAGCAATGATGCCAACTTAGCCAATCAATGGAGTTCTTTACACTGCTCCCACTCCAATGACCGTCTACACAACTCCCAAGAAAATATTAATTGACATGACATAAAGGTCAATGATCCACACTTTCAGCGATATTCAAAACCCCCATTAGATGAGAACCAACAATAGCACTCATCTAACGAAGGAATGATTTAGCGCACAGAAAGCTAATATTAGCCTAACCAAATTAAAACCTATAAATGCAAGAAGGATCTTTATATGAAAATGATGGTGTCGAGTAGCAATGGGATCCCCAAAGACTACCACTAAACCTAACACACAAAAAATAAATAACAGGGCTTAATGGACATGGTTAATTTAAATAAGATAGCCTTCTAGTGAATCGACATGGAGCAAGGATCGAAACACTATGAGCTTTTTGTCATACCAAAACCTAGAAACACTTAGGAATGATGAAAAAGCTAAGGAGAATGGTTTCAAATAGACATTCAGATCCCAACTAACCAGAAGCACTACTGTCTCATTAGCTGAACTCCTCATACAGAATGAGAGCAATGGTCATAGAAGACGAGATCGTGTGACCATCACAACCTTACCCTCATCGCCATCACTCCCTAACTAGATTCAAAATGAGTTTTAATAAGAGAAACTTCCATTGTAGTCGTCCCTCTAGAAAAACTCATCGAACGACTCTAGTTCTCGAACAAAATATTTTTAACCATCTATGCAAAGATCTATACTGACGCCACAAGAATAAGACCCATTCAAAAACCTTAACCAATAGTTTATGAACCTAGAAAAATAGATACCATTGTCACATAACAAATGTTTACGAAAGAAAGATCCCAACTCGAACTAACAAGTCCCAAACAAGACGTGACAAGTTTTATGATTTTAGAAAATGACTGGGACTTGGGACTGCATCCTAAGATGAATTTTTTAGTCCTAGAACTACACAAGTCCACACACTAACCCGAATGATTTCACAGACACATACTTGCGAGTAAGAGTTTCCTTTAACGATCTATGGAACACACTCACTACCCATGTAGAATGAAACGACAAGATTATCCTCCTTAAAATTTTCTCAATATCATTTTGACTCATTCAAAAATTTTGTCTAGGTGTTAGAACAATTCAATTCAGAGTGGATGATCGTCCAAAATATTACTCTATCGATTTCTTAAGTGATCATTCATAGGAACAGTGAAACCATGCTCTAATACCTATTTATTTCAATCACGAACTTGAGGTGGGCTAAACAAAAACGCTAGATCGAACAACCCAAACCCCAGAGAGGACCTGATCGCTCAGCCCTATGCTAGATTATCAGCAGAAGACTTAACATAAAATAAAGCCCAAATACCAAAGAAATGAGCCAAGTCCAATAGAGTGATCAATAAGAGATATGAATAGCATAACAATAAACAAAGAGGAAAAGATTATGTAAGAAATGAAATCATTCAACATCGTACAAATAAATTCTACAACTAAGGAGAAATAAAACCCTCACTATGAAATACAAATATTGGCCACCTCAATCAAACCTAGGAAGGAGGGTGTTGTTGAGGTGAGTGACTAATTCAATAAAGAAATCTATACTATATGCAATGCATAAAAAATTGGTTATATCTATCATCTCAAAACCATGGCCAAATGATGTACCATGCATGGATTTAAAACCATTTAAAACTCTTTTTACCATTTAAGTAAATCCGGCCCATTGGCCACCGATGAAGCAAAAATCGAAACTTGCCTACATACATAGATAATTGTAATTAAAATAGACACTCATAGTTTTAAATTAAGAAAACAAAGAACTTTAGTGAAAAAGGAGGGTCATTCAAGGACCCTTACGAAACACACTCCTCAGAAAGGTGGTAGTCCAAAAATGGCAACAATTTATGAGTCAGAAAGAAAAAGTGACAGTGATCCTAAAACCAACGACGTCACCCGAGTTGTCAGCAACCAATAGTCAACGACGACAAAATTGGTAAATCAAATAATCTGGGGCGGTGATTTGAAGATCTAGCGACATCACGCGGGTTGGTGGCCAACAAGGTTCAGTGTCGACATAACCCGTAAATCAAAGAATCTTTGTCAACAATACAAAGATACAGCCGGCCACATGAGTCTGAAGCAATATGCGGTGATTTGAAGATCCAATAACATCACATGTAACGATATAAAATGACTAAATACGCTAACTACGTTTAGGGATTTTAAACCTACGAAGCGTGTCATTACTATCCTCTTATCCATTTACTTTAGGGATTCAAAACCCAATGACATTTCATCACTACCCATTTTTGACAACAAATAATTAACCTTCATGCAATAAAAGATGTCTAGTGACAACTGCCTCCCGTTGCTTTGGTTGTGGGGCTCCAATACAACCTAAAGCAATGAAGGTTTATCTAAAATATATGCATATAAATCAAATGAAATAAAGTATTGTGCACGCGTAAAATAAATGAGTAAAATTGACGTACATGAATATAAAAATAAATGTATTGTCAACCAAGCCACGTCGGGATTTTGATATGTGATATAACTCACAAAATTAAGTTTTTGGAAAACTATGATGTAATGCAGTACAATATAAAAATCTCTACCTTGATGATGACAAAAACCTAGCTAACAGGTTGTATGCACCATCGAAAACATGTATCGAAACCAGATATATCGTTAGAACCTAAAATCGAACTAGTGTCAAAATCTCAAATCAATACTAGGGGCAAAACTGGAGTTCTAAACCAAAATTCGAAACCAGACCCAGAGGACGAACAAAAAGACTTCTCGGATCGACTCTACAGATGACAAGAAATCGACAATTTATAAAGGAGATCGAAAGAAGATCACTAGACCCTAAGATTCTATGAAATCTCACTACGGGGTCGACTAAGACATAACATCAATCGACCAGCCACATCCATAGTCGACCAGAGGGACATAGCAGTTGCCAAGTCATAGTTGTGGTCCATGGGATACAACTATGATCATCAAGGGACTAGGCAAGAGTTGACAAGCTACAATAGAAGTTGAACATAGAAGTCAAAAAGGTGCAGCTGGAGTCAACCAGACATGACTATAGTCAACCATGACAACACAACATCGACAAGATGCGTTTGATGTAGTCTGAAATTCAACAATAGTAAACGGGGCACAATAGCGGTCAACTAAGATCAAGCAGCATTCGACAAAACATCCTGTGAGCAACTAAAACCAAGTAAGAACCTGAACCAGGAGAATACAAATTGAAAACTCAATGTAAAGCACTCTGTGCGGTTGATCAAGGTCCATATGCAGTCAACCTGACTACTTTGTGGACATCTGGGAGATATCATAGATGCGAAACCAAAGAGCTTGCTAATATGTGAACAAATAGTGACCCTTCGCCATGGACCACTCTGGTCAACTAGAGTCACCCTGTAGATGCCCACGACTTGAGGTGATTATCCCATGCAGACACCTAGGTTTCCCATGAGAGTCGCCGCCCAGATTAGTCAATCTGGCAAGGATCTTAGGTGAGAAATCCCTAGATGCTCCCACGGTTGTTCGTACAGTACGCAGCGAGCGAATGGGGACAAGGGTTTTTGGTGAAACTCACAAGGAATCTCGCCATTTTCTCATTGATATTCTCCCCAAATGGTCCAAACACCTCAATAGACTCTAAATGCCCAACAATAGCACAGAAATACCATAAGGATTCAAGTTTCCAAGCTCAAATATTAGACTGACGCAAAACAGAATTAGAAATCAACAAACCCACGAGAAAGCCTCACAAAAATTAGAGATTGAGAGGTCACACACACAAATCCAGTCAACATTCCACTCTCATGTGACAATTTCTTCTTTATTTCTCTCGCTTCTCCCGCCTCACGGCCAATTCTTCTTTCCTTTCAAAAAGGAAGAAAATAAAATAAAATAATTTTAGTTTATATAAATATTAAATAAAAAATTAATCCAAACGATTGATATTTTAGTGCTAATCAAAATTCGAATATAGACAAAAACTTAAACCCACCAATCATGATCTCGTAGACCAAGACTACACGGTAACACAAAATTTTTCCAATTTAACCACTTGACCGAATCCACAGACATAGCCAAAGATCCAAGACATGTGGCAAAACCTGGTAAATGTAAAACAAATTGACATCAATTAAAGCAAAAAATTTACTTAAAAAATACCTAATAAAAAAATTACAAATTTTACAATAAACTTAATACAAAGTTAGAATATCACGATTGTATAAAATATTATATCAAGAAGTACTATTTGAAGTAGACATCTGACATAATAAAATCAATCCTAAATTTCTTATTCTTATCGCATAGTCTCTATGTCATAAACTATCTCTTTAAAAATAGTTAAGTGATTTATAATAGAACTACCTTTCATCAAACAATGAGAATAATATCAGTGTTTTAGGTGTAACTTATTGGTAAAGATTCTTCGTCATGCACAATTGTTTCAATTTCAATCATTAACGCTAACACCATAGAGCACTAAGATAATATTCATAATTTACTTTTTAAATTTTTGTCCTACTATGAACTTTTTGGCATTACCCAAACAAAATTTAAATTACTAAATTCTAACAAATTTAAAGAATTAAAGCTCAATTAATATATAGGGTAAAGATGGAAGCAATGGTTGTTCATAGAAGAATAAGTTGCGATCCAAGAAAATTATCTTTAAAGCACATTCTATACGAACATGGCAAAAAATTTAAGCTTCCAACCTTGAAAATAATGACAATAGAGCTATTAACACCTCATGAAGAAAATTGAAGATTATCAATCCAACTAAAAATTTCTAAAAACATTATAAAAGGAATCAAAATTCATTACATTAAGGTTCTCCACTAATTGGATCTTTGGAACCTTTTCAATTAAACAACATAGCAAATATTATCATCGAAATTCAATAAAAAATTACTTTCGCAAAATATTATTTAGGGAAAATGACTAACCAACCATCGTACTTTGTAGTCAATGGCAAGTCAACCACTAAAATTTTTTCACTAACAAAATAACCACAAAATTATGAAAAATGAACATAGCAAACACCGCAGTTACGTTTTCCGTTAAACGCATTGACTTCAGTCCTCAGCGGATCGTCCACTATTCTGCCATGGATCCTTATTTTTAAAAATAACGTTATTATATTGATGGTCTATTACGGATCATATATGATCTGCCATGGATTGACTACGATCCATGGCGCATTAATAATGATCCACTGCGGATTGACTACGTCATCTGCCTTGTATAAATTCATACTACAATCGTCGCAATTTTTTGAGTGATTTTGTCAGCGATTAGCGAATCCTAGAGATTTGTGAGAGCTGAATTGTACCACATTTTGGTGAGGTTGAAGCATTTGTTGAACACCAAATGGCATCTTGGAGTGTTGAGGAATCTGTTATTAACTGCCCAGTTGAAGTGGGGCCCACATCGACACAAGCACGAAATGAGGTACGTGCAATTGGAGATGAAATTGCTATAGTGGTGTATTCTATCTCGGCAATTCTCCAAAAGGAGGACGAGGAGGAGATCCATTCATTATGCGAATCCAGTAGTGACGAAGACATGGACATGGCTGAGAGTTGGCCTAGACGCCCACCATAAGCAGAATGCACATTCGCTAGTATGGGTCTTGGCAAGAAGTATAGTTCACTAAATAAAATTAGAGAAGAAACTGTCGAGCATGCATTAAAGAATGCGTACAAGATAAAATTCACCCATAGTGACGCTTATTGTTTGAGAGCTGCTTGCCAGAAAGAATGCACGTGGCCGATGCATGCCTAAAAAATGCAAGGTGAAATAATATTTCAAATAAAGTGCTACAACGATGTTCACAGTTGCTCGAGAAAGATAGAAAGTCGCCATGCCTCTACCAAAGGGGTGGCAGCACATTACTTGGATAGATTTAAAAGTTAGGCCGATTGGGACCTTTCTTTCATAATTGAGACAGTCAAGAAGGACTTTAACGTCAACATCACACCCAGCCTTGCTAGAAGGGCAATAAATGCCACCAAAAAAATTAATGAAGGGGATGGCAATAAGCAATACAAGCTCATATGGTCCTATGCCGAGGAGATTCAGAGGTCTAATCTTGGAAGCTCAGTGTGTGTTCACCTTGAGATGAGTGCATTGAAAAGGATGTACATGTGTTTGGCTACATGTAAGATAGGATTGTTGAATTGTGGGAGACCAGTTATTTGCTTGAATGGTTTCCACTTGAAGGGAGTGACTCAGAACCAAGTGCTCATTGTTGTAACCATTGACGGGAATGATGGAATGTATCTGATTGTTGTAACAGTGGTTGAAACAGAAAATAGGGATTCTTAGGACTTGTTTCTAGAATTATTGCTCAATGTTCTAAACATCCCATCTAGCGATAGGTGGACAACCATTTCTGACCAACAAAAGATGTGGTGCGGTCGATTGCTTTTGCCTTCTGTGTTTATGGTATGCGTTGTGTACCAATGTTTGACTCATACTGTGAATCATTGTAGGGGCTAGTGGTAGCTATTAGAGAGGTGGTAGGGCAAGTGGACCATAGGTTTTGCATCCGACACCCGTATGCCAATTTTTAAAAACAATTTAAAGGCAGATTGTTTAATGATGCAATGTGGGCTGCTTCTAGAGCCACAACAGAGAGGCACTTTAAGAGAGAGATATTTTTGTTGACTCGGTAGCCCACAAGTATCTACGAGTAATATATGCAAGATGTTGGGCCAAACATGTCTTTTGCTCCATCCCAAAGTGCGACATAAGTCTTAACAACCTGAGCGAGTCCTTCAGCGCCTACATCTTACCAGCTCAGGACAAACCTATTGTAATTATGTTTGAGATCATACAAAAAGTCATCATGGGAAGGATCATTTAAAAAATAAAAAGATGGCGTGCTCGATAGATCTTTTATACCTGTAGGTCAAAAATCGCCTTGCCAGACTACAACTTGAAAGTCACAATTGGAGTCCCAAATTGTCAAGCACTGACCAGTTTTAGGTCAGCAACCGTAACGAATAGTACCATGTCAATATGGACAAGATTACTTGTAGCTATTATCGGTGAGAGTTGACTGGCATCCCATGTGTCCATGCAGTCCCGTGTATGCAATTCATGAGGAGATCTCTCGAGGACTTTGTGCATAAGTGCTACCATAGGGAAACATACATCATCTTGATCCAATTACGCCACCCCCATTTAAGAGACGTCTTGGAAGGCCAAGAAAATGAAGAATACGGGATGTGGACGAGGTCTCAAGCTAGACAGTGCTGCCCATAAGACATTTGAACATGACATATGGCAGCTGTGGGTGTGTGGGGCACAATTCCCTCATGTGCAAAGGTGGAGGCCCATAGTCCAGTGCATGTGGCGGACGCCGATCTAGAGGCAGAGGCGGTAGAGATGGTAGAGGAAGGTCGGAAGGCACATTTATGGGTTTCAGAGTCTCCAAGACAGTCTCCGAGAAAGTTCCTGACATAGTACACAAGACAGTCCCCGTGACAGTTCCTGACATAGTTCCCGAGACACGGGTGTTATTGCGTGTACATTTTCATGTGTTACGTTTTAAACTATGCTAATTTTATTTCTTTGCAATGTGTTATGCAGGAGTATGATGCCAAAGGTCCACAAACACAAACAAACACAAGTGTGGAACTCAACCTACCTTGATTAGAGAAAGCAACGCAAAATCAAAGTGACTATTAACGATGCGTTGAAACCAATATAATGATGAAATTTTAATCTGTAAATGAAATTTTGAAGTTGTCATTTTGAATCTGTAAATGAAATTTTGAATATGGACTTCATTTTTAATTGTAATTAATGATGAAATTTTGAATATGTACTTCATATTGAATCTATAAACAAAATTTTGAATCTGTACTTTGTGATCTACCACGCTTTCTATCTACCACGAAAAATTGACTTTCTCTTTGCGGTATGTTGTCTATCCACCGTGAACATGCATACATTCCGCAGCAGACGAATGTGTGTTCGCGGTATGTCCGCAGCTGAATATCAACTTTCCATGGTGGACAGATAGATTTCCCTTGCCTTGTGTATTTCATTGTTATTCACAGGTTGCTTAAATGGTGGCAATGAACATACTAGTTCTTTGTCGATGATGAATGAAATGGTTTGAGTCAATTTCTCTTTCAAAAAATTGAAAATTTTGTAAGAGTTTCCCTTGTTTTTATTCTATTCCCCTTATGACATTATAAAAAACCATATATTATCCAAGTCAGATCTTTTCCAAATAGATATTATCCGAGCAAACAAAACATAAATATCAACCTAATTTTTTACATCCATATGGTGCATATGTGCATTACAAACTCAATTTATCAATTTAATTACAACTATATCGTGCATATGCGCATTACAGACGCAAACCAAATTATCAATTGCGTTACAAGCATATAATGTAGATGTTCACTAAGAATCGATGTTATCTACCCACATCAAGTATTTGTATTGTTTCCTGAGGACCATCCAATTGTCCGCCTCGAATAAACTGTTGTGGATGATGTATATCTGGTTTTGATGCACAGTACATCTATTGATCCTCGCACGTTTGCTCACTTAATCCCATTATTTGATGTTCCTTGCATATAGGTGTCGGATGCTAAACCGAAGCTCCGTTAGCCACCCATTTTGTAGAGGCATGTCATTATAAGACTTTATTTGAAACATCATTTTACCTTACATTTTTTAGGTGTGCATCCATCACGAGCATCCTTCTTGGCAGCCACCCCTCAACCTATGTATGCTAGCATTTTCCTATGCATGTTCCCTAGTATATAAGACTCGACGGTGTGAAATAATTGAGAAATTAATTGACCATAATTGCATAATTGAAGATTTATGTAATGAGAAATTTAATTGGGAATTATTTGGATAATCATTGATGATTTATTTGATAGAAAATTAATTTGGGAAATCGAATCGAAGAATTTAAATTGGACCGATAATCATCATCAAGCAATATTCAGAATAAATCAGGAATTGAAAATTGGGTCAATTAATGTACAGTGTGTATAGTTAATACATACATATAGTATGTTAATTAATTAAGTAAAGGGAATTAAAATAAATGAGAATTAAATAAATTAAAATTAAAGAAAATGGAGTTAATAATTAAAAAGGAAAAATGTGGCCGGTCTTGTCTGGTTCAGCTAGTTGGTTTGGTTCAATTTTTGAATGAAAGAATAGGGGGAGAGAGATGTGGTTCCTGAAAGACGAGAGAAGAGGAAAGGGGAGGGGGATTTGAGATAGACAAAAACCCACTGCTGGAGACCGAGAAAGACAGAGAGCGAGAGAGTGAGAGAACCTAAGATGGAGACGAGAGAGCTCGGGTGACGAGAAGGCTCGGGTTCGGCCGATTCTTCCTTGTAGTGAGCGGCCAACGACATCGTGGGAGTGTGATGTGGAGCTAGGGCACGAGTTGGACTGTGATCCTGTGAATTGGAGCTATGAATTCTCAACTGAGGTAAGTCGAGGTATTAATTCTGTAATACAATTTCTTCTCTCTGGCGTTGAATGATTTTATGATGGGTTGTTCGCCATTTCAGTGTGGCATTAATGGTAGAGGTGAATGGCAGAGGTGAAGGGTAGGGGATTTTGGTCGGACTGTGGCTGGGGTGCGGACGAGAACCCTGCTACCTAGATGTCAACTTATTCTATTGTGAACCTGATTTGTGGTGTGTAGTGTTCTATCCATTGAGATAATTCTTCACGTTTCTTTTAGCTGGCTTCGCACTCGAGTGATGATAAAGTGAAAAGAGTGGGAGGCAACCTCTGGAAAGCAGAAGGAAATGGGGAGTTTTGTCAGGTGTGAGACAGAAATCAATAATAAATTGACAGCCAGCTTCTTGATAGGGAGCTGAAGGCCGTGAGTTCTCTAGATAGAGTGAGAGGAAGGTGAGCTCGCGAATGAAATTCTGAGTTTCTGTGAGGGGGACCGAGCGATGTTTTAGAGGGTGAAGGTCGAATGTCTTCTCTGGAAGACTTTGAGGAAAACAATGAGAAAGGTGTGTTCTCAGGTATTCTTGGGAGTTCTCTGGTAAGTAAATTTCTTCACTTTTATTCTGGAGTTTTCATGGATTTTAAATGTGAATATGTTGGAATTAAATGAAGGATGATAGTAGTGATGAAGTATGCTCTTCTTTGTTCCAGCTTGTATATGTATGCATATTTTGTTGATAAATTATGCCTCAGTTGGTTTCTGCTCTCTGGTTATGTGATGTTCCATCATCGTGATTCTTCCTGTTGTGTGTTGATGGTGGAAATAATGCCTTGTTGTTTAGATAAATTCTCTATCATTGGAAGAATGCTCTCTTTGAATTATGCTCTATTAATTGATGATTTTGTTGGATGGTGCTTCCTGGTGGTAGCCTTGCTGCTAGTTTGCATCTGTTAAGGTTCAATCTATTTTGAAGAATTATTGTTAGATATAGGTTGTTATGTTCTGTTTACATCAAGCTATAAATTAAAGAGAGCTTTTGAGAAGTTTCGAGTGGTTGAGATAATGGTTGGTTGGACTGTTTGAATGCCAATTAATTGCTATGTTCAACAGCTGATTTGGAAAACTATTAAGTGATTAGTTGGGTGATTTAAGGCCTAAATATGTAGGATATATTGGTTTGGGATTTTGGATTTGTTGGACTTGATAATGATGAGTATATGATTAATTATTTTGAAGGTATTAACGAGAAAAAGAATAAAAAGCTAAACGTGCTAAGGATCGCGGGAAAGTTCTTCAAGGGTAAGAAATAGGATGTGGTTGCCAATGGAGGCCCTACATCATGAGACTATTTTTACGCTTTAGTTATTATGAACTGTATACTTTCAGGACTGTTATGAAATAGTTGTTGTGAATTATATGCTTCGAGGACTGTTATGAAATAGTTGTGAATTATATGCTTTGAGGACTGTTATGAAATAGTTGTTGTGAATTATATACTTCAAGGACTGTTATGAAATAGTTATTGTGAATTGTATACTTCAAGGACTGTTATGAAATAAATATGTAATGTCATTCATGCATCATGATAGGGCTTATGAAAATGTGACATATGCATGATATGATAAATGCAATGAACCAGTAAACATAAATAAGTGTATGAGATTGGTGGTGACACCTCTAATGGATGTATCTTCTCGTCGGAGGGTTAAGCCACAAGACTGTATGATATATCCTATTTTCCTAGACTGATAAATCTCATACATCTGTACTATTAAGTGAAACTAAAATGAAAAATTAAGGAGATATGTTCTTCACTAAAACGACTGCATAAGCATTGCATAGCACAAGCATACATTCTATTTCTTACAGAGCCTTAAGCTCATGGTATTGCCCGTGATGCAGGTAATAAACTTAATGCTATTGACGTAGAGGAGGATGCATTGCCAGATGAACTCTTGGGTTATTAGCCGGATTCCACCTGGAAGGTTATGGCTCAAGAAAAATAAACCAATTGTTTTAAATGATGAAATATAGTTTTATTCCAATAAATGATTTGAACTGTGATTTAAATTATTAAAAATTATGTTTTAAATTGACTCCACTTAAACTCTGATTTACAGTATTTGTTTTATAAAAAAAAGTATTTTTTATGGCTAAAAATGAAATAAAGAAAATTGTTTTATAACGCAAGGCGTTACAAAGACGAAGTATTCGATGTTCATAAATTTGGAAGTTGGAAAGAGGTGAAAGAGTTGGAGTCTAGGTTTTGGCCATTGTCACTACAGTTACTGGAGCACCTCAGACCACTCGGAGTCCTATAACTGTATCGACAATGGCTAAAACCTAGCCTCCAACTCTTTCACCTTTTTTCCAGCTCCCAAATTTACGAACAACAAATACTTAGTCTTGCTCGACAGGAAAAGCGTAGTACTTAACCTTTTGAACATTGTCGTTGAGCTATACTCCAACATTGCACCAAGCATCACCGAATATTTCTTTGTTTGTGATGAACTCGTCAGAGCACGTAATCGAGTTTTACATGCTAGAACACAGAACGATCTGTCGCGGATCATTTTAATCCACTACGGATCATAACCAATCCACCGCGGATCATTTTAATCTGCTGCAGACTATCAATATTATAACAATAATATTTTGAAAAATAATGATCCACATCATGTCATGTACCACGGCAGATCGTTTGATGGTCCGCCAAGGATTGGTTACGATCTGCCATGAATTAACTATGATCCAACCCGGTTTGACTACGAACCGCCGTGGATTGACAATGATCTGCCATGGCTCGTCGTCCGTCGTTTGCCTTGTATAAATTCAAAGTACAGTCATCGCTATTTTCTAAATGATTTTGTCAGCGATTAGTTAACCCTAGAGATGAATAAAGCATTTTGCCGAAATTGAAGCATTTGTTGATGATGAATGAGATGATTTGAGTCACTTTTTCTTTCAAAAATTGAAAATTTTGCAAGAGTTTTCCTTATTTTAGTCTATCCCCCCTGTGACATTGTCAAAAAACATGTATTATCCAAGCCAGAAGTTTTCCAAACACATATTAACAGAATAAACAAAACAAAACATACACATCATGATAATTTTTTAATTATGTACAACAAAATGTGTATCTCTATTTGTATCCCTACACATCTTAACTACCCTAAGGCACCTTCTTGCAAGGTTTCTTCTGCAGATCCGTGATCTCAAAATACAACTCTGTGTCCACGATTACGTGAAGATGCTTTGGCGAACAATGGATGCTTGGTGGATACATCATTGTGATGGTGGAAGGCTGAAATACAAAGGGAAAACTCAGCACATAAGCATAAAGCAATATGAATCTACACAAGGAAAAAGATATACCACTATTTTTCTGTTGACGCTATGAATATCGTAATTGCTTCAGACAGCAATGCCTGGTGAGAGAAGTGAGTGTGCAGGTCTACGAATGACAGAAAACACGGTTACTTTTGGTGTGACTGAAATGCAAAGAGGAAGCACGTATTAGAACTGTTAAAACATGAAAGACAAACTGGAAAACAAAAAATTTTACTAACATGAATCCACCCAATTGTAAGGAACAATTTTTCCATTTGATATAGGAAGTATTCTTCTTCATTCTTTGCATAGCATTGATACAAAGAACGCCATGCACGGATGATTACTAATATAACACCTTCTAAACTACTAAATGTAACATATCGTAATTCTCACCATGTTTTCCATCCTTTTTTTTGCTGTGCGAAGATGATCTCAGTGATGGTGTACTCATCTTGGACCAGCTTTCCCAAAAGAATTGCGCATGTCTCCACATTCTTCTGAGTATTTCAAAAAACATACTTCTAGAAAATATCCATTAGCTCACCTGGCTGCAAAAAACATTGACAAGAGACCGTCAAACTAATAAGTCATGAATAAGTGCAGACACACATAGATAACCAACTCGAAGACATACCACACGCATAGTTTTCATTTGTGGAGTTTGTGATCCACCCGACACATCTGTCTCCTATACCTTGGCAAGCACGGAAGGAGGAGCAGGTTTGCCTCTAAGGGCAATGGTGTTGCAAATTTCATACACGTTATTACGTTACATACAAAAAAAGTAAATAATGAACTTATGTAAAAAGCAAATGACTTACAAGCGCTTTGTGGCTTCCGTTGATGAAGAGGATGATGGAGAGGCTGCTAAAGGGGCTGCTCGCTACTCCATTCTCTGTAATCCTACCAACATTTCATAATGCCACTCCTCTGCTTGCTCCTCCATTTTTTGCATTTGGAGCAGGCCCATTTGACATTGCTCCTCCATGTTTTTAATTTAGAGCAACATCATTTGAAGGTGCTCATCCATCACTTATGTACTGTTCTGCGTCATTTGATGGTCACCTCCATCCTGCGCATCCACTCAAAAATCTTCTCAGGCATCGATGTAAAATTAGATGACTAAGGAGGGGGCAAAATCATTGACTACGGAGCATCATCCTCCATGTGCTGTAGAGGCAATGCTAAAAGTTGTTCCTCCAATGGGGCTCAAGGTTGTTCGTCTAAGGGGGCTGAAGGCTTAGCCACTGAGGAGGGTGGAGGTCGTATAATTGAGAATGGGGAGAGGGGGGTGCTGGCGGCTGGGACACTGTACCTCCCTTCTTCATGGTCTTGTATACCCATTCCCCTCCAACTTTGTTGACCCCCATTCGGTCCACTTTTAATTTATTATGGACATCTATAACCATCTCTTCGATTCTGAGCTCATCCGCCGAGATCGGTACCCCAGATTGCTCAACAATCCTCTGAATGAGCCAATTGAATGGTCGACTCTTGGCCGGGTTGTTCAGCACCTCGTGCATGTGACTCAAAACGGCATATCCAATGTCCACTTTTTTTCCTGGTGAACACCTTCTCGAGCAAATAGAGATCCATGCAGCTAACATGGTCTCGATCTCCATCCCGAGGTAAAATGGTGTGCGTCATGTGTTAGCCTAAATGTGCTAAGCTCAATTACTTTGATGATAAATATTTTGATTACAATTATAAGTTGTTTATTATATTTGTTCTTAATTGTTTAAATATTATATTTTTATTTATATTTATTGGAAATAGCCTCAAAACGGGTATTAAGTTGTGCTAACAAGTTTATCTAAGTCCATGTTGTAAATAGGTATCACATTGGGACTTAGAGAAATCAAGGAAATGAAGTAGGCAAAGGAATGAAGGGTTTGGACATCCCTCAAAGAAGGAAAAGACCCCCTACTTGTAAAATAGCGAACTTGTGAAGGAACAAATGTCCCTCATTAAGGAAAGGGCGTCTGCCTTAAAGCGTGGCATAGAATTAGAGAAACAGACAAAGTTTGTGAAGGAACGAATGTCCCGTGTCTGAAGAATTTGAGGAACAAGCGTCCATCAATGAGAAACATCTGTCCGATATATCAAACATTCACAGATTGCTCAAGATGTTCAGCAACGAAGGAAAAGGTCGACTGCACGGTCGATCACAAAATGTACAGTTTGCTCAGAATGATCAGCAACGAAGGAAAACGTCGACCGCATAGTCGACCACAAAAATGGCAAATTGACTAAACACTCTCCAACAGTCAAAATCCAACGGCGGGAATTCCAATGGCCAGTAAAATGATCGACCAGAAGGAAAAAGTTTGACTGCTTAAGCAGTGTCTACAAATGTAAGACACTTCGAAGCTCAACGTAATGAACCGAGAATTGAGGTGAAGCTCTGCCAAATTTTATACTCAATTCTAAACATATTCTTGAGCTTGTAAACCTAACTATCCTTGTCCCTAAACTTGAGATTTACTTTAGGGAGAGTTAGGATTTAGATCGTTCTTTCAATTCCGCAATCATTGTACTCCAACGCAAAGGGTGACGCCCCGTAGTAGTCAAGCAAAGGGTGACGCCCTAGAATTTTTATTGAAAAGGTTTGTTTGATACCCGAAATTCAAACACCATCAACCAGGGAGGTTGGACAGATAAGGGTCTCCAAGTGAACACTTGCCTGCAGATGTAGGCGTGATTTTCTGAACCACATGAACAACATTGTTTATTGTAACACCCTGACTTTTTAAGTTTGATAGTTATCGAGGTATTACTAAGGGCGTGCTAGAGCGTTAAGTCTAGTGGTATTTCGTCACATTTTCCCCGTATACGCGATGTAATTAAGGGACGAAGGGTTAAGTAGGACATTACGTTGCGTATTTATACGTGTCATTTTATGACGGGTATTCATGGGGAAATTGTTACGGGATAGGGGTTAAGTGAGGACTGAGCAAGGAAAGGCTATCCAAGGCATTTACGAACGACACTATGGATGCATTATGTCATCCGCAAGTGCATTGCGTAACGTCCCCGACGCTTGGGAAGCCTCAAGGATGAGGATTAGCGCCCTAAAGTGTTTGGAAATTGACTTCTGGACGCATGCGGACGACCTTGCGAACGAGAAGTGTCTTCCGCAAGAGCATTGCATGTCACCCTCAGCTTGGGGATGACTCGGGACATGATTATGCATCTTGAATTCACTGTGCAGTGAAGTTACGGATGAGGTCCAAACGATACGAACGAGAGGAACCGCGTCCGCATCGAATCTGTTCTAAACCTGGACAGTTTTAGGCGAGTCCGGACGGCTGCAGACAAGTCGAGGCCTCATTCGATCTGCCTCTATCTAATTTTAGGACACCTTCGTACGACACGCAAGACGCCACGTGCGGATGCTATTTGGTGTCTGAATGCCCCTTGCAGACGGTACGGACAGGACGGGGACACATTCTCCAGTCTGAAGCCTTATTTTAGCCTGTGATATTGTAGTCTTGTGGACAAGATCTATGTGTTCGCACCCGTCCGAATTAGCCCAGAATCTACGAATAAAATAAGGAAAAAATGATGAAAAATCATAGAAAATCCTAGTAAATCGACAAGAATCGATCTTCCCCCCACCCCAAGCAACGAAAATTGCCTCCTTATGCCCGGAGTTTGCCTCTCCCTCTGCCTGAAGCCATCATGGTGTCCCTCTCCTCTCCAGGTAATGCCTTCCCTCTCCCCTACCATCTCTCTCATTTCAGCCTTCAGCTTCCCCTTTCTACGAGAAGCTCTCCCTCCCCTGTGCGTGAGTTTCTCTGTGAGTGAGTGTGTGGGTTAGCTAGTGAGTGAATTATGGTGTGTGATGAGTGAATGGGGGTAGTGTGTTAACCAATGTGAGTAAATCTGTGAGGTGTGTGCTATGAACCGTGAGTGAGCTACTATGAAGCTCTAGATCCCATGAGGAAACGTTGAGTGGATTGATGTCCCTGTAACGTAGCTCTTCAAATTGGTAAGGATTAGGGGTGTTTTGGCTAGTGGAAGCCCTACACCACGAGCATGTGTGCGTGAGTGATAGAGTTTTCTCTGTTGTTATTGTTCTGTGCTGTCTGTTATTATTCTCCTCAATGATGTTGTAGAAGTTGCTAGTGTCGGTGTTGAATCTGTGATATGTCCTTTTGTTGTTTAGCTTTGTTTCTTCATCTATTAGCTTGGTCCATTTATCTGTTATATGATATGAATGCCCAGCTTGATGAAGAAATGATGAATGTTAAGGTTTAAGGGTGATGGATGTCAATGCGTAATGGGGAATACTTACTATCTATTTTAATTGTCGCATAGTGTAGATTTTAAGTGTTACAATTCCTCCATTTTGTTGTTTGTGTTGTTCTACCATTTCCTTGTTGGTAACCATATTAAGCCCTCTTAAGCCCTCTAGTATAATTAATTATCAAGAAATAACTAGCGAGTTCCAATCAATTTAAATAAATTGTTCAGTAAGCATGTTAACCAACTAGAATAACTTTAACACATAATTCACTAGAGTGACTTAACTAGTTAGCATGTTCAATTAACCACTAGATCAAACACATTAATAATGGTAGCTAAATTAATCGTACCTTACTTGAGCATGTAATTGTGTTTTAATAAAGTAAGTATGCTTATTGGTTGAATCGAAACTAATTAACTAGACTTAAGTATGATAAAAACAAATGGATTAGAATAATTAACCAAACATCCGAGCATGAAATTAACTAATTAATTAGGGTAATTGATTAGCATGTCAATTGATTAATGCATGTCACCTTTATTAATTTGCATGTTTAACTTAGGTTGTTGTTCAATTAGTTAATGAGCATAATGTTAGCATGTTAAATTACCTAAATAATTAACCAGACGTGATACGTAGTTAACTAGAGTAATCAACTAGTAATCAAACTACGCTTAAGCACGAAAACAATTGGAATAATACTAGTATGTTTTACTAACCAATTAGAAAACAATTGGAATAATACTAGTATGTTTTGCTAACCAATTAGACTAACTGGTAGCGGGTTTGTGAATTAACTAGTAATTAACCTAAATATGATTAATTAGGACAACAATAGCATGTTAGTCTTTCCTTGGATTTTATTTTGTGCGCTAATCATTTACTATAATTTCCTTTACTATAATTACATTGTCTTCTACTGCAATTTCCCTTACCATGCTTTACTGCAATAGAGAGTAGAATGATAAAGAAGACGAAAAGAGAATGAAATAAATGTGAGCAAGTTAAGGGTCTCCAGAGTCTTATTTATTATGTGTATATATGTTTTACCTTACCTTTGTTATTGCTTTCTTAGTATTGCCTATCACTTTGTTTATAATTAATTGTCTTTAGTATACTATTTTCTATTAAAAATAAGCATGATTAGTTGACTAGGATGATAGCATGAAACTAACTCATTGAGCATATAAATTAATTAGGATAACTGACTAGAGGATAATTATAATTTTCCCTTGAGCATGTAAATTAACGAGTGGCTTGTAGCATATAATTAGTATGTTGAATTGCATGTTTAATTAGTAGCATGATAATTGACTAGCATAATTAACTAAACTAATTAACGAGCATGTTTAGTTAGTTGCTCATGTTTACTTGGCTTGATCAGTGTCAATTTGTTAGAAGTAATTAACTAACTAGGATAACTGACTAGACGTGAACATGTAAGGACTAGAGTAATCGACATGTTAAAGAACTTATATAATAATGGTAGGAAGCATGTTAATTGACTAGTGTAAGTAACTAAAGTAATTAAACTTGAGCATGTAAATCACCTAGGATAACTAAGTAGAATAATCACCTAGAATGATAAACGTAGGAAGCATATAAATGGAGTAGGAAATTAACTAGAAGAATAAGCATGTTAATTAATAAAATGGTGTTCTAGTGATTCGAGCATGCTTTCCTTGTTAAATTCATTGTATATTGTTTTGACTAGGTATTCAATTTACATTACCTGTCTTGGTTGACTATTCAATTGTGGCAGTTTACTTTCCATATTATGCGCTTTCAATTTCAGCTTGCTTTCAATTCCAGCCATTCAGTTTCTTTCTTTATATGTGCACTTTAATTTCAATGTTACGTTGTGAAGCATCATGCATCACGATAGGTTGATAATGTATGTTCATGCATCATGCTAATAGAAAAAAATAAAACGCATGAATGAAGTGAGGAAAATGGTAAAAATGAATGATAGAATAAATATGGAGTCAAGTCTTGCCTGGCAGCTAGTATGAACACAGGAGGCTAGTGAGTAGCCTGGCAGCTAGTATGCATACAGGAGGCTAGGTTGTACCCTGGCAGCTAGTATGCACGCAGGACGCTAGTGGTAGTCTGGCATCGAGGATGCACACAGGAGACTAACTCGACGAATGAACGAATGGCCAATGAAAGATAATAAATGAACGAATGACTTAACGAAAAGAACTAAAGAGAGACATTTCATAACTGCATAACCCTTTTCCTTACTAAGCCTTTGGGCTTACAGTTGCTCGTTGTGTAGATGTAGATATTTGTATGTATAGTCGACGCACAGACTTAGGAGTAGCGAAAAGAGGAACACAGACAAACAAACAATAAAAGCGGTGGATGATGGATTTGCACGCACGAGGGAGTTTGTGGCTGGCCAGACATATAAAAAGGGTAAAAGAGAAATGATGTAAATAAACTAAGTTTTCCAAATTGTAGTAAGTTGTTAGTTCACTTATCAAATGTAGTATTTCAATTGTTTAGCATTTCTTTCTTTAGCTATTTATTTACACTTCTGCAACGTTTTATATCAATGGTTGTATTTTAACGTTTCTGCATAAGTTTTATCAATGAGGTTTTTATAATGAGTTTTATGAATGGTTGGTAGCAGTCCGGTTTAGGCGCGCTCTAACTTATTCTAAAAGAAAATTTCAAAATTTCTTGCATTTTAGAAGATTTATAAAAAACCAAGTCGTTACATTTGTACTCTCTAACCCTTACTCTTTACATTTATGCATTGATTATATATTTATCATTGATAAATCACTTAGAGTTTAGAAAATTGAATAGCGCACGAAAACGATAGAGTGCCTAATTCACCCGCCCCCCCCCTTTCTGTAGACGCTTATCGATCCTACAATTAGTATCAAAGCGGGTAATTAAAATTTTTGTTGATAAATCACATAGGGTTTAGAAATTTGAATATCGCACGAAAACGTTTGAGTGCCTAATTCACACCCCCCCCTATAGGCGCTTATCGATCCTACAATTGGTATCAAAGCGGGTAATTAAAATTTTTGTGCAATATTGTGCATATTCTATAGCTTTCTGTTATTGGGAAATTGTTTGGATATTTTGTGTTTGGATTATTTGTTGAGAAATTACGTAATCTAAAATGGCATTCAAAACGCATGTAGAAGGACAATATACTTCTTGGCCTCCACATTTTGATGGTAGTAATTATGCAAATTGGAAGGCTAGAGTGAGAATTTATATTCAATCTATAGATTACAATCTTTGAAAAATTGTTCAAAATGGGCCTTACATTCCGCTTAAATTTGTAAATAGTACAGAGGTTCCAAAATTAGATGATGAGTATAATAATAGTGACATGCGAAAAGTGAGTATGCTCATTCATGATTATGAATTTTCTATATTGTGCTCTAAATAGTGATGAATTTAATAGAGTATAAGGTTGTGAAAATGCTTGTGAAATATGGAGATTACTTGAAACCACATACGAGGGCACTAACAAGTAAAAGAAACTAAATTGAGTATGCTCATTCATGATTATGAATTATTTTGCATGGATAAATATGAAACCATTGCTTATATTTTTACGTGCTTTACTAATATTATTAATGGTTTAAAAGTGTTTCGTAGAGTATATACCAATGAAGAGTTGGTTAGGAAAATTCTTAGGTGTCTACCAAGAGCATGGCAACCAAAGGTGACCGCAATTCAAAAAGTGTGGGATTTAAAAGCCATGAAGATGGAAGGGCTCATCGGATCCTGAATGACGCATGAAATTACAATGATGAGAAACGAGGAGGAGGAACAAAAGGATAAGGGAATCTACAAGCCAAAGACCCATGCATTCAAAGCCTCCTCAAGCACTCAAAATAAATTTGAGGAAGAAGGTGATTCTGGAGAAGAGAGCGAAGATGAAGATGAAGAAGAAGAGTTAAAGCTTCTCACCCGAAAGTTAAACAAATGTCTTCAAAGGAAAAAGGAAAAGTAAAGGAAATGTTTAGTTTGCTTTGGGTGTGGAAAACCTGGCCATATCTCCACCAAATGCCTCAAGGCAAAGAAGAAATATAAAGCCTCAAAGAAGAAAGCTTTCAAGGCCACGTAGGATGATAACGAGAACTCTTTTTTTAATATTGAAGAAGTATCCCACATTTGCTTCATGGCCAATGAGGATAAGGTACACAATTCTTCTAGCGATTCTAATAATTATGATGATGATAATGAAAGGTTAGATGCCTTTAATGAATTATTTGATAATTTTAACGTACTTAAACGTAGATATAAATTGTTGAAGAATGATAACAACAATTTTATTGAAAAGCATACTAAATTGGTTGAATCTTTGGAAAATCAAATTGTTGAATTGAAGGGCATGAATGAGAATATACTTGCTACTAACAAATCACTAGAGGATAATGTTTGTGCATTGAATGGTAAAAATAGTGATTTGAATTCTATTGTCTTGAAATTTACTAATGGTAGCAAAAATTTTAATATACTTTTAGGTTCACAAAGGGTTAGATTCGAGAAAGCCGGAAATGGCTATGAACCCTTTGCAAGAAAGAAAAATTATAACAATTTATTTGTTGGTCCTATGACATGCAATGTATGTAATTGTATAGGACATAAATCTTTTGTATGCCCTACAAAATTGAATGATCAAAGGGCAAAATCTAAATTGATGTGGGTTACTAAAGGAACCAATCCTAAGGATAAGGGACCCAAAGAGGTGTGGGGTTGTCCAAGAAAAGCACTTAGGTGTTTTCTAATTTTAAATCAAGAGTATACATAATTATTTGATGAATAATACTTTTGATTAGATTTAGATTTTTTTGAGTTGATAGTATGCTTATAGGTTGGAAATCTATTTCCTTTGTGAATTGTGTTTGTAAGATTGCATACTACTTTTTGGCATCATTGGCGTATTTTTATTCTTCAATTGGTATATTGTTGCTTGATTCCAACAATTGGTTTTCTAAAGTGCATATACTAAAGAGTTGAATTGTTGGATATTGATTTTGATTTGATATTTCCCCATGGGATTGAAATTAGTTTTTGATATAGGGGGAGAAAATAGAATTGTTTGGATTTGATGTAAATATCTCCAACTATTTGATTTTGTACATTGATATAAGGAGAGAGAAGAATCTTTCTTAAAACTTAAAGTCTTTATGAATATTTTCAATTGGTATCTTGGTTTCTTGAAAATAGATTGTTTTGGACGATCCTCTCTCAATATATGTTTGTTGATAATTTTATAGGGGGAGAAAAATATAAGTTGAATTAATTGCTCAAAGAAAGAGAAATTGATAAAAGTGTGAATGATTCCCCAATATGTTGATTTGGTACTTTGGTTTAAGGGGAGAGAAATTGAATTTAATGTTTTGATTTTGTGGATTTACAATTGAAATATGATTCTTGAAAATTTGAATTGAATTGAATGCTTAAGTTTTCCCTCCGATGTTTTGTTTTGGGAAAATGACAATTCAACCATCGTGGTTTACGATCAATGACAAGTCAACCACTGTGGTATGTTTTCTAACAATTTAACCATCCATGTATGCTAAAATGACAACTTCACCATCGATGTGAGAAAAAAAAAACTGAGGGTATGTCAATTTTGGCTTGGACACCGCGGCGTCCGCAGGCAATTTTTGCCTGGAGACCGCGGTGTCCAAGCAAGAATTGCTTGGACACCGCATGCAATTTTGCTTGGACACCGCAGGATTTTTTGCTTGTACACCACCGGTGTCCAGGCAAAAATGCCTACGGTGTCTAGGCAAAAAGTCCACCTGAACTTCAAACAACCCTAACTTTTGCTATGAGTGTCAGAATTTGACGCACAAGGTATCAATTTGTAAGTCTCTGCATGAGCTTCCATTTGATACCTTATGCGTATGATTCCAACACACGTAATAAAAGTTATGGTTGTTTGAAGTTTAGCAGGGTGTTTTGCCTGGACACCGCGGTCTTCAGGCAAAATTGCCTACGGTGTCCAGGCAAAAATTGCTTGGAGACCGCGGTGTCCAAGCAAAACAACCTATTAAACTTCAAAAGACTATAACTTTTGCTACGAGTGTTTGAATTTAACGCACAAGATATCCATTTGTAGGTATCTAAAAGATCTTCAAATTGATTTCTTATGCGTCCAATTCTGACACCTGTAACAAAAGTTATGGTTGTTTGAAGTTTAATAGGTCATTTTGCCTGGACACTATGGTCTCCAAGCAAAATTGCTTACGGTGTCCAGGCAAAAATTGCCTAGAGACCGCGGTGTCCAGGCAAAACGACCTGCTAAACTTCAAACAACTATAATTTTTGTTACGAGTGTCAGAATTTGACGCACAAGGTATCAATTTGTAGGCTTATGAAAGAGCTTTGATTTGATACCTTACGCGTCCAGTTTCGACACCAGTAGCAAAAGTTATGGTCGTTTGAAGTTTGGCAGGTCATTTTGCCAGGACACCACGGTCTCCAGGCAATTTTTGCCTAGACACCACAAGCAATTTTGCCTGGAGACCGCGGTGTATAGGCAAAACAACCTACTAAACTTCAAACGACCATAATGTTTGCTACAAGTGTCGAAATTGGATGCATATGGTATCAAATCGAAGATCTTTTAGAGACCTACAAATTGATACATTGTACGTCAAATTCAGACACTCGTACCAAAAGTTATGGTCTTTTGAAGTTCAGCAGATTGTATTGCCTGGAAATCGCGGTCTCTAGGCAATTTTTGCCTGGACACCGCAGGCAATTTTGCCTGAAGACCGTGGTGTCCAGGCAAAACGCCCTGCTAAACTTAAAAAAACCATAACTTTTTCTACATATGTTTGAATTTGACGCACAAGGTATCAATTTGTAGGTCTCTAAAAGTTCTTCGATTTGATACCTTATGCGTCTAATTCTGACACTTGTACCAAAAGTTATGGTTGTTTGAAGTTCAGCAGGTCGTTTTGTCCGGACACCGTGGTCTTCAGGCAAAACTGCCTGCGGTGTCCAAGCAAAAATTGCCTGGAGACCGCGGTGTCTAGGCAAAATGACCTATTAAATTTCAAAAGACCATAACTTTTGGTACGAGTGTCTGAATTTGACGCACAAGCTATCAATTTGTAGGTCTCTAAACGAGCTTCTATTTGATACCTTATGCGTCTAATTCCGACACTCGTACCAAACATTATGATCATTTAAAGTTCAGCAGGTCGTTTTGCCTATACACCGCGGTCCCCAGACACAATTGCTTGCGGTGTACAGGCAAAACGACCTGCCAAACTTCAAATGACCATAATTTTTGCTATTGGTGTAGGAATTGGACTCGTATGGTATCAAATCGAAGCTCTTTCAGAGACCTACAAATTGATACCTTGTACGTGAAATTCCGACACTCCTAACAAAAGTTATGGTCATTTGAAGTTTAGCAGGTCATTTTGCCTGGACACCGCAGGCATTTTTGCTTGGACACCGCGGTGTCTAGGCAATTTTTGCCTGGAGACCGCGGTGTCCAGGCAAAATTGCCTGCGGTGTCCAGGAAATTTTTTCCTGGAGACCGCGGTGTCCAGGCCAAATTACCTGCAGTGTCCAGGCAATTTTTGCCTGGAGACCGCGATGTCCAGACAAAATTGTCTGCGGTGTCCAAGCAATTTTTGCCTGGACACCGCGGTCTCCAGGCAAAAATTTCTTGCGGACGCCGCGGTGTCCAAGCCAAAATTAGCATACCCTAACTTTTTTTTCTCACATCGATTGTGAAGTTGTCATTTTAGCATACGTGGATGGTTAAATTGTTAGAAAACATACCACAGTGGTTGACTTGTCGTTGATCGTAAACCACGATGGTTGAATTGTCATTTTCCCTTTTGTTTTTTGTATCAATGTTGACAAAGAGGGAATTGCATTTGTTTTTATGCAATTGGATGAATTTGATTGATGAAACTCTATTTGCAACATAGATTCTCGATGATAACTCAATAGCAGGATAAATTATTTTGATTGCTTCAATTGGTATATTCCTCCAATATTTTCCTTTGGTTTGAATATTGATAAAGGGGGAGAAATTCTTGATGCCTTTGTCTCCATCCCAAGGATTCTTTTTTATTATGACAAAGAGGAGGAGAGGAATATATAAGTTGTTATGGGGGAGTGTAATTATAGCATGCATGCATAAAATTAAATGTTAGATATATTACATAAACTAAGGGGGAGAAATCATATTATGCAATAACGTATGCACATGCTTAGTTTTATGAATAACCAACTTATACTGTTTTGTAATCATCAAAAGGGGGAGATTGTTAGCCTAAATGTGTTAAACTCAATTATTTTGATGATGAGTATTTTGATTGCAATTATAAGTTTTTTTATTGTATTTGTTCTTAATTGTTTAAATATTATATTTATATTGATATTCATTGGAAATACAGTCAAACGGGTATTAAGTTGTGGTAACAAGTTTATCTAAATCCATGTAGTGAATAGGTATCATGATAGGACTTAGAGAAACCAAGGAAATGAAGTAGGCGCAGGAAAGAAAGGTTCGGAAGCCCCTCAATGAAGAAAAGGACGTCTTGTGTAATAGTCAAGCAAATGGTGACGCCCTGGAATAGTATTGTAAAGGTTTGTTTGACACTCGGAAGTCAAACACCATCAACTGGGGAGGTTGGACGGAAAAGGATCTCAAGTGGACACTTCGAGCACGGATGTAGTTGGGATTTGTTGAACCACGTGAACAACATTGTTTGCACTCTCTAACCCTTACTCTTTACATTTATGTATTGATTGTATATTTATCATTGATAAATAATTTAGGGTTTAGAAAATCGAATATCGCACTAAAACGTTAGTGTAACATCCAGTTATTTTTTCCTTTTAAAATCGCATAAAATTTAAAATTTTTCTTTTATGAATTCAGAGTAAGACTTTTCTTTCCAAACCGAGTGTTAAATCCTTAGAAATAATCATTTAAATTATTTGAGCAGCAAAATAATTCTTTTCTTGGAAACCTTTTAACAAATATAAATAATAAATCATTTTATAAAACACAGCAGAATTAAAATAAAGCATTAAAGAATATTAATTTGCAAACCCTTTTTAAATAATTTACATTTACTTAGCCTAGTCAGTCACAAGATCCACCTATGTAAATTCTTCATCAACTGCTCATTGTATTGATCGTCTAATTCCAAGCATACATCTACATTAACAAGATTTAAACTAATGAGTCCAACGCTCAGTAAATGATATAAAATAAAACAAACATGCTATGCATCTTTGAAATCCATTTTTGTTTTCCGTTTTTGTTTCTTTTCCTTTTCTTTTTCTGTTTTCATTTCACATTTTTTTTCTATTTACGATTCAGAATACTCAGGAAAAAACTTCGGGCTTACTCTGAACCTTTCGTTTCCATTTCACATTTCCTTTCTGTTTACGATCTAGAATACCCCAGAAAGAACCTCGGGCTTACCCTGAACCTTCTATTTTCATTTAACACTTCTTTTCTGTTTACGATCCAGAATACCCCAGAAAGAACCTCAGGCTTACCCTGGATGTCGTAACCTTCCTCACAGAATGCACTGGAATCAACCTCGAGCTCACCCCGGTCTTTATAGCTTTAATCTCTGAATGCCTCGGAAAGAACCTAGGGCTCATCCTGGTTTTTATAACTTTAATCTCAGAATGCCTCAGAAAGAACCTCAGGCTCATCCTGGTCTTTATATCCTTGCAACCTTGGTCCTAGAATGCCCTGGAAAGAACCTCGAGCTCACTCTGGACCTCTTAACCTTGCTCAACATATCCATTATCCTTTCTATACTTAAACTTTACCGTTATCATTTAATATTCGTTTCTGTTTTCTTTTCAAAACTATGCATGAAAACTCATTTTCGTATCGTTTTGAAATCATGATGCGTTATGCTCGTGAATACATATAGTTCTATCACATCATTACTATAATCTCTAAACATGCTCAATATCTTAATATTCAAATAAAGCAGTAAACAATCAACATGCAAATCCTAACTCTTGAGATGTGGGCCCCAAAGACCAAAGCACATACAATATCAACTTACTTATTTCTATAGTGAGTTTAGCTCTTTATCCATTTTCCGTTAATACCTTCAAAATAATTACATTTATTTATTAATATATTTGTCAATTATAAACCTCAACTTTGATACTGGTATTCCTTTTATTATTTAATAATTTAATTACCACTTAACGATTTTCATTAAATTATATTTATTAATTTTAGAGCCAATAAAAGGGTAACCTTAACTTACAAAACCATAAAATTAACCCTTCTCTTCATTTCACTAAATACCATATTCGTAGATATATGGACAGAGAGCAACACATAAGAGGCATGGAACAGTCACACCAATAGAGCATTTCCAACCGTGACCATTCCAACATGAACCCATATTTTATTAACACATTATCATTTCATAATCAATAGCCAATATCCATTTTCAGATGACCATTAACCAAAATGATTGTAGAAAATAAATACCTACAATATATACAATAAGCATAACTCAACAGATCAATATTCATTTATCCTAATCCAAACAATTTATCATATTCCAACTTTAACAATCAACACATTAGTATCCAACAACATCCAAACAATTACTATATTCCAATAATCTTCCACTGTCACATATAATAATCAAGTTTAGCAAATTTCACATAACAGCAAATACCCACAGCAGTTCAACAACAATAACAAAGCGACCAACAATTTCCCAAAATTGTTACTCAGCAAAACCAAAACCATAAACAAATTCCCAAAAGCATTAATCCAATTTTACAGAATATCTTTCATCCATTGAAACCATGATCTTCATACTTGAAACACTTGATCTCTATCTCTCCTAATTTTCTCCAACAACCCTTCTTTTCACCTCATGGTCTTCAGCTCACCAGAGCATCTCTTTCACCTTCTTCTTTCTTCTTGTCCCTTCACTGTCACACCACTTCTCCAGAAGCTCCTCCCCTCTTTATTTCTCCTCACCCAACAACATTCTTCATTTCTCTTATGCAGCACAATTACTTCCTCGACAGTTTGTTGAAGATGAGCGTTCAGTGTCCCCTATAGTAGCTATCTTATGCAAAGGAAAATATCACGTACTATTGTGTCGGCAGAACAATTGAACCGGTTCATTTTTACAAACCAGCAGGACTGGACCTGCACACCAAGTCCTCTACAGTAGTTTGTCTCAATTCATCACTGCCAATTCATCCATGCACATTCAATTTGCGTCCAATAATTTGCAACAACAAATCCAAGCAATTCAAGTAGCAGTTCATCCAATCAACATAGCCATAAACAAAATACATACCACGGTCAGTTGAGTAGAAACTAGCAGCTCGCGCACCCAATTCGTCATTCTCGCGGCTCAGGCGTTTATGAGCCCTGGCTCCCGAAACCCACGAACGACGCCAGCAGACCGCCGCGCTCAGAGACTGGCGAGCCCGTCGCACTAGACACCCGAGCTTCGTCGCTCGAGCCCCCCGCGTCTCTCGCTCTCGGATTTCTCTCCCTGTCGTAGATCCTCTCTTCTCCCATTCTCTATTTCCTTTAGCTTCCAAACAGCAGCCCTAATCTACAATTTTCCCCTTTTTTTGCAAACCGACGCCCAAATTGAACCAAACCGTGAACCAACAAGCCTCCCACTTATATTTAATTACATTTTCTCATCATTGAATAAATATTAAATTATCCATCTAATTTAATTTATTCAATTATCCTAACCATATTTTCCTCTGATTAATTTCTCTTATCTTTATTAAGTTTCCGTTATGGAAAATAGGGATATTACAATTAAAGCGTCTAATTCACGCCCCCCCCTGCCTCCCTCCATCTCCCTCTCCCTCTATAAGCACATATCAATCATACATCATGATGATGTAGATCACTCGAGCTATGACATTCAGCTCATTGGACTTTGGCTTCTTGAACGTAACAATCTCGTGATCCCAGTGCAACAATCTAAGCACTGTCAGCTCTTCTCCTCGTCTGATGAAAGGTGGCTCCTGAGACACGTGGTAATAGTAATCGTTTGGTCCCTCCATCACGCATCCAAGCATCACGTTAAGATCTTTGGGAGTCAGCCTCAACTCCCGTCCAAACATATAAGTCCGGACCTCTAATGGCTTGGTGGACAGTTCCAAATTTGCATAAAATGGCTTGACAATCCGTTCACAGTAACTTCCACCCAATCCGCACAAACCGACTAAGCCAACCCCCTCAAACAATTGTTCAATTTTCAACTCAGTCAAGGACTCGAAGTCTACTCTTCTATAAACAATAATTGAATGGTGTTTAACATCAGCTTCATACTGTTTCTTCACGTAGGCTGTCCTAAAGAGTAGGGATTGGAAATGGACCAGTGCACCTCCTACCGGTCGTTGTTGAGACTATGGATGAGGTTGTGCTTCAACCTCGGCTTCAGCTTCAATTCTACCAACACAGCCCGTCACGGCTCCTCCATCTTCACCTGCTGCAAATGCTCCAGCTTACACAGCAACGATTTCTCATTTTGCCTCGGGTGCTCTATCTTGCACCGTGGCAAGTACAGTGTAGTGAAACTGACCAACGAGGTCAGTTGCAAGTTGACGGCATTCACGGGCAGAGTCTGTCGTTTTTGCATGAGGTTGCAGGTGAGTTTGCGATGGACCAGCCTTTCGCTTGAGTGTCATTTTCTTTGCATGAGAATCCATTGGTTTTGATTACACAGTGTGGAACAAAGGTCTGAGAGTTCGAATGTTCACCAAGAATATCGTGCTTCGTAGTGAACTCGCCAGAGTGCATGATTGAGTCTTATATAGTAGGGCAAAGGAACAAAGAACGATGCACGATGATCCACGGCGGATCAGTATTAATCCACGGTAGATTAGTACTAATCCACCACGAATTATGGTCAACTCACAGCGAGTCATATATGATCTTAGATGGGCCATCAATAAAGGTTATTTTTAAAAATATTGATCCACAATGGATTAGTAGACGATCCGTAGCGAATCGAAGATAAAACGTTTAATGACAAATGTGACAGTTATGTTAACGACAATTTTTTTCATAGTTCAGTAGTTAATTTATTAGTAAAAAAAATTTAGCGGTTAACTTGTCATTAATAATAAAATACGATAGTTAATTTGTCATTTTCTTTATTATTTATTAAAGCCATCACATTACTTTTTATTAAAGTCATCCATTAATAATAGGAGACCCACAAAAAGGAGCGACCTCATCTTAGCCATTCTCTTGACTCATTAATGATCTTTCATTTTCTTTTTCATGCTTGACGTGAGCATGACCTGAACCCACAAAAAATCTGGTGCTGCTCTTGTAACATCCCTCATTTTTACCCCATTATTTAATTATTATAAAGTAAATTTTTATTTTTATATATATGTTCTTATCATAGTAACTCGCACAATTTTATAAAAATTAACATAATTATAAAACACTGATTAAAAGACTGATATTATCAAGTTTTCAAAATATTTCTTCTTACATTTTTTCAAAAGTTTATAATTATGTCATTACTACCAAAACATTCAAATCTATTTCTTCAGTCAACCCACACCAAAATACCAAATTCTAGTTGCGATAAAACTATTATATCGTATATTTCAAGACATATTATCATGGTATAACTGTGATGCTCCATCACCAACAGGTCAAAATGGCTGATAATCCAAAACATTGTCCTAGAAGACTGCCTCCACAGTACTATTGTCATCCAGCTCATTACATACATCACGGGGGAAAACAATGAACCTAACGCTCAGCAAGAATTAGAATGAATGCTATGTAATGCAATGCATGACCATACAATGCAAATTAAGCCAAGAGTGTACACATGACAAACACCGTGAGACCATGGGAACCCGCCCAATCTCCACAACATCATCATATATACATATACAGGGTTCCTAGGTCGCATACACTCCTTTGTTACGAGGACATTGGGGATTTACCCAACAAGGAACAATAAGCCTTCGTCTAATCCATCCAACATGGACCTAATATTCTAAACCCATCCAACATGAGCCTAATATTCTAAACCCATCCAACATGGGCGTAATAGGTCATCATTGTTCCCCGAACCCCCATATGCCTATTTAAGTAGGTTAACTATGTCACACATTATGAACAAGTTTATATTCCCATTATGATGCATGATGCCATCAAATTAAATAAAGTTAACATACCAGTAAGAACATATACCGTAAGTTAGCATACTTAAAGGTATACAACATGGCCTAGAGAACCAATATGCTAAGGACATGCATAGCATAAATGAAATGTCAAAACAAGTTATTATTCACGGTTTAAAGAACATTTTCAATATAATCCCCTCCTAAAGAGATGTTTAACTCCACTTCATGCTTCACAGTTACTTTCTACTTGTAATAAACGATGAAGCATAAAAAGGCAATTGTACAAGACATAAACAGTCCTTAGCAGAATCTGTATTTCTTCTAAAGCTAACTCAGAAGTGATAACTTCCTAATGAATCACCCAATTTAATCCACTGTGTATTATCTTCTAAGCTGATAAAACCAAGTTTCTCATATGAATGAGCATTGTTATGCTTCAGTTTCTATAATGCTACTTCTCAAAAAATTTTGCTGAAGTAATCCAAAAGTGATAATCCATAAATCATTTATCAAGCAACTAATTCAACACAATCCAGAGATAACATATAATTGCACTTCAACAATCACAAGCAAAACCCCGTGATGTAGGCCTCCATTGGCCACACATCACACTAATTCTTACCTTTGTCCAATGTACAGCCCTACGTTTGGTGGTAATTCTTCCAGCTACTCACTGTACATCACCCACAGTAGAAACAACTAGCAATGAAGACAGAAGAAGCAATGAAGACAAAAGACAAGAAAACAACGGCTTTTAATGGAGGCCAGTAACAAGAGGTATACTGGTACTTACCTCCAATTGTATCCTTGTCGTCACACCCGTACACCCATACACACAAACGTCCAAGCTTCCCTGTATCCAACTCTTATTATAGGCGTACCGGAAGACACGATAGAACGGTAGAAGACCCGAACAACGTGGCTGCACACCCTACAATCCACCGAATGCATGTTTTCGTTGGCACCCATCCAGAATCCTTCCCCCTTCCTCAGGTTATCATGGCATCAATAAGTATTTTGCAGAAATTTCTTTTAAATCAACGAAAAATCCCCAAATTTAAATGGGTTTTTTGGCTATTTTCGACCTAGTGGACGCAGTTTGTCGTCCGCCTAGATCATCCGCATATGTTCAAAAAGTATTACAGATTTAAATCGGACGCTGTCTTTTCGCGTCCACCCCGTCTGCTGCGTCCGTTTGTTTCTAGAATTTGGACAGAGTCAAATCGGATGACTCTGTTGACATCCGCACCGTCCGTAATGTTCCATTCCAGCGTCCGCACTTCGACCACTCAACATTTAGGACGTTCACTTTTCATCTCGAGGCGTTCTAAGCTTCAAAATTTGCACGATATTGAACTTTATCCACTATATGGCATTAACCACATGATATGAACAATATATTACATTATAAAAAGTTTTACGACGTCATAAACGGAGTTTTACATGGTATTTTAAAATTTTGGGACATTACAATCTACCCACCTTACAAAAAAATTTTCCCCAAAATTTAGTTCTGAAATAACTCTGGATACCGCGTTTCCATGTCATCTTGTCTTTCCCATGTGGCTTCTTCTTCATTCACTTGATTCTGCCATAACACCTTCACGAGAGGTACTTCTTTGTTTCTCAATCGCATAATACTATAATCCAGGATGCGAAGTGGTTTTTCTTCATACGTCATATTGGTATGTACTTGAATATGTTCTCGGGGCCGAAAAAGAGGAGTCTGACCCAGACACTTCCATAACATCGAGACATGAAAGACATCGTGTACACCAGACATGGTCGCAGGTAGACGTAACCGATATGCCACAGGACCAATTCGTTCTGTAACTTCAAAAGGTCCAATATATCATGGATTTAGCTTGCCCTTACGTCCAAATCGCATAACTCCTTTGAACGGTGATAATTTTAAATAGACACGATCACCAATAGCAAATTCCAAGTCTCGTTTACGATTATCCGCATAACTCTTTTGTCGATCTTGAGCTGCTTTCATGCGTTCCCGAACGAGAGTTACCACATCTGTTGTATATTGTATCATTTCAGGACCAAAATATTTATCTTCCCCCACTTCACTCCATGCAATAGGGGTTCGACATCTTCGTCCATACAAAGCTTCATAAGGAGCCATGCCGATGGTCGATTGATGACTATTATTATAAGCAAATTCGGCTAAATGCAAGACCTTTTCCCAACTTCCATGATACTCAAGAATACATGCACGCAACATATCTTCTAATATCTGGATAGTCCGCTCACTTTGCCCATCGATTTACGGATGAAAAGCTGTACTCATTGTAAAATCAGTACCCATGGCCCTATTTACACTCCTCCAAAACATTGATGTAAATCGAGGATCTCTATCAGACACAATAGATACAGGCGTACCATGAAGTCGTATTATCTCTTTCACATATAATTCCGCAAATTGTGTCATCGTAAACGTCATGCGCACAGGTAAAAAGTGGGCAACTTTCGTTAACCTGTCAACAATAACCCATATTGCGTCATGACCCTTTACTGATCTTGGCAATCTAGTTACAAAATCCATAGTAATATGCTCCCATTTCCATTGGGGTATGGGTAGCGGTTGCAGCATTCCACCAGGCCGTTGATGCTCTGATTTTACTTGTTGACATATGCTACAATGAGTCACATAAAAAGCAATACCAATCTTCATTCGTGGCCAATAATAATGCTTCTTTAGGTCTTTATACATCTTATTACATCCAGGATGAATCGAATAACTGGATAAATGAGCTTCATTCATAACAAATATCTGTACGAGTATATCTGGAACATACCATCTATTTCTGTACTTTACAATACCATCAGCTGATAAAGAATAATGGGAAATTCAGGCAGAGTAGGATTTTACTTGAAATCCTCACACTTCATATCCTCCATCTGAGCTTCCTTTATCCTTTGCAAAATAGTGGGTTGCAAAGTTAAGGCTGACAAAACATCTGGTAGATATTCTAGAATCAATTGTACGTCTAGTTCTTGCATATCTTTTAATAATCCAGCTGGCATTTCTTTACAGGTTATACTCATTACTGCAAGTTTGCGACTTAACGCATCTGCCACTACATTCGCTTTGCCAGGATGATATTTAATATCACAATCATAATCTTTAACATATTCCAGCCAGCGTCTCTGTCTCATATTTAACTCCTTCTGTGTAAAAATATACTTCAAACTCTTGTGGTCTGTAAATATTTTATAACGTTGTCCATAAAGATAATGCCTCCAGAGCTTAAAGTAAACACCACAGCAGCAAGTTCAAGATCGTGAGTAGGATAATTAATCTCATGTGGCTTGAGTTGCCTAGAAGCATAAGCGATCACTTTTCCTTGTTGCATTAACACCCCTCCAAGTCCACGTCTGGATGCATCACAATATATACTGAAGTTTTCATTCTCCACCGGAAGGGTTAAAACAGGTGCGGTTGTCAAACGACGTTTGAGTTCTTGAAAACTCTTTTCGCAATCATCAGACCACATAAATCGTACATTCTTCTTGGTTAGACTTGTAAGAGGTATAGCAATCTTTGAAAATCCTTCAATAAAACGTCGATAATAACCAGCCAAGCCAAGACAACTACGAACATCTTTTACATTTCTGGGTTGTTCCCATTCAACAATCGCTTGGATTTTTGCAGGATCCACAGCAATGCCTTCTTTTGATATTACATGACCAAGGAAACATACTTCTTTTAACCAAAAGTCACACTTTGAAAATTTCGCGTATAGCTGATGTTGTTTGAGAATATTTAAAGTGATCCTCAGATGCTCAACATGTTCTTCCTCAGATCTGGAATATATTAGAATGTCGTTGATGAAAACGACTATGAACTTATCCAAATATTCCTTGAATATTCGATGCATTAAATCCATGAAAGCCGCAGGAGCATTCGTTAGACCAAATGACATCACCATAAACTCATAATGTCCATATCTAGTTCGAAAAGCCGTCTTTGGTACATCCTCTGGTTTGACTCGTAATTGGTAATATCCCGATCGAAGATCAATCTTGGAAAAGACGCAAGCACCATTAAGTTGATCAAATAAATCATCAATATGAGGTAAAGGATATTTATTCTTGATCGTCACTTTATTTAATTCTCGATAATCCACACACATGTGCAACGATCCATCTTTCTTTTTCACGAACAAGACTGGAGCTCCCCAAGGTGAGAAACTCGGACGAATAAATCCTTTGTCCACCAAGTCAGCCAATTGAATTTTCAATTCACGTAATTCTGCAGGTGCCATACGATAAGGATTCTTTGCAATTGGTTCTGCACCAGGTTGTAAGTCTATCATAAAATCAATTTCTCTGATAGGAGGTAATCCTGGAAGATCATCCAAGAAAACATCAGGAAATTCACGAACAACTTGTATATCTTCAACTTTTGCATATGTTTTTATTGTCATATTTCTTATATGAACTAGAAATCCTTCACATCCGTGTCGCAATAATTGATCGGCTTTCAGAGTAGAGATAACAGATATTTTCTTCTTCTCTTTTATGCCTTGCAACACATACGGCTCTTCATCAACTGGATAGAATCGAATTTCTCGTCGTGCACAATTAATGATTGCACGATTGTTCTTCAACCAATCCATACCCAATATGATATCGAATCCTTTCATATTGATCGCAATAAGGGTAGCTTGAAAGTTACGATCATTTACTTGAACTGCATAATTTTCTAGAATACCGTTTGCCCTCATATAACTGCAAGAAGGGGTAAAAACTCGATAACCTATCTTTGACATTTGGGGGGAACAGTTTGCATATACGCAAAATGATGTTGATATAAATGAATGTGTCGCTCCCGTATCAAATAATGTATGAGCAGCAACATTATTAATATATATATAGTACCTATTTGTCAAAGGATTACTACTAAATTGAACAATAATCATTTTCCTACAAAATTGGTCATTAGAGCGTACCTGTTATGACCGCTGGCAACTCTTCCTCTTCAATTCCTTCTTCTTGTAAGGCGAAAACTTGCGGAGCTACACCACCGACAAAAGCTGGGCAACGTTTTGCGATATGTCCTGGTTGTCCGCATCTAAAGCATATTGTCGTCCCCACTCGACATGGCCCACCATGAGTCTTTTTGCACTTCGGACATAAAACTGGTGTAATAACTGGTGCAGTAGTAATCACTTCATGTGCTGGACGTTTTTCTCGTCATTGTTGCATATCTAGTACAGGAGGACGTCGAACTCCACGATTGCCCATCAGATTTCCCCTTTGTTGCAATGACTGATTCCTTCCCATTCCTTGTGTAAATTCCGTTGTCGGATAGCAATATTTTCAACATCTTCTGCATCTAAGGCCCGTGCCACTATCTGCGCATAGGAAACACCTCGGATGCCTGACAATCTAACTCCTCGGAGAATCTCGACCTTCAGCCCTTGGACGAACTGTTGTACTTTCAACCCATTGTTATTTGCTATCTGTGGGGCAAATCGTGCCAAAGCTTCAAATCGACGGATATATTCTGATACTGTTCCTGTTTGGCGAACTCTCATGAATTCCATCAATTTCTGGTTTTGGACCGTAAAGTTGAAGTATTTCTCATAGAATAATTCATTGAAATTTTCCCAGGTGAATATTGCAAGATTCAATGTAGGAATAAGAGAATCCCACCAAAATTGTGCATCATTAATCAAAAGATACGCTGCACATTTCACTTTCTCTGTTTCACGTATTTCCGCATACACGAACATCTTTTCAATAGTGCGTATCCAAGTTTCAGCGCCAGTGATATCAATAATGTTCCCATCAAAAGTCGGAGGTCTAAGCTTTTGAAACTTTTCCCATCCTGCTTCAATAGGAGGGGGCATGATGATGGTTCGATTATTCTCATTATTTCCATTACTGTTATTGCCACCATTTTCCCGTTCTATAAGTCGCTCAATCAACTGAGACTGTCGATCAATAACGTCCGCAATACGACTAAAGGCTTCATCTCGTTCATTAGGAATGGGGTTATTATGTCGTGTTCTTCGCGCCATGTGTTAAAGTTTTACTGTTTACAAGTAAATGAAAATAATAAATAACTATGGAACAAAATAAAATAAAATAACTCACGGAAAAAAGGAGCGGCTTCCATGACAAGTCGTGTATTATCAGCAGTCTACAGGACCGATTTTTGACCTGGTTGGCTCTGATACCAACTGTAACATCCCTCATTTTTACCCCATTATTTAATTATTATAAAGTATTTTTTTTTTATATATATGTTCTTATCAGAGTAATTCGCACAACTTTATAAAAATTAACATAATTATAAAACACTGATTAAAAGATTGATATTATCAAGTTTTCAAAACATTCCTTCTTACATTTTTCCAAAAGTTTATAATTATGTCATTACTACCAAAACATTCAAATCTATTTCTTCAGTCAACCCACACCAAAATACCAAATTCTAGTTGTGATAAAACTATTATATCGTATATTTAAAGACATATTATCATGGTATAACTGTGATGCTCCATCACCAACAGGTCAAAATGGCTGATAATCCAAAACATTGTCCTGGAAGACCGCCTCCACAATACTATTGTCATCTAGCTCATTACCTACATCACGGGGGAAAACAATGAGCCTAACGCTCAGCAAGAATTAGAATGAATGCTATGTAATGCAATGCATGACCATACAATGCAAATTAAGCCAAGAGTGTACACATGACAAACACCGTGGGACCATGGGAACCCGCTCAATCTCCACAACATCATCATATATACATATACAGGGTTCCCAGGTCGCATACACTCCTTTGTTACGAGGACATTGGGGATTTACCCAACAAGGAACAATAAGCCTTCGTCTAATCCATCCAACATGGACTTAATATTCTAAACCCATCCAACATGGGCCTAATATTCTAAACCCATCCAACATGGGCCTAATAGGTCATCATTGTTCCCCGAACCCCCACATGCCTATTTAAGTAGATTAACTATGTCACACATTATGAACAAGTTTATATTCCCATTATGATGCATGATGCCATCAAATTAAATAAAGTTAACATACCAATAAGAACATATACCGTAAGTTAGCATGCTTAAAGGTATACAACATGGCCTAGAGAACCAATATGCTAAGGACATGCATAGCATAAATGAAATGTTAAAACAAGTTATTATTCATGGTTTAAAGAACATTTTCAATATAATCCCCTCCTAAAAAGATGTTTAACTCCACTTCATGCTTCACAGTTACTTTCTACTTGTAATAAACGATGAAGCATAAAAATGCAATTGTACAAGACATAAACAGTCCTTAGCAGAATCTGTATTTCTTCTAAAGCTAACTCAGAAGTGATAACTTCCTAATGAATCACCCAATTTAATCCACTGTGTATTATCTTCTAAGCTGATAAAACCAAGTTTCTCATATGAATGAGCATTGTTATGCTTCAGTTTCTATAATGCCACTAATCACAAAATTTTGCTAAAGTAATCCAAAAGTGATAATCCATAAATCATTTATCAAGCAACTAATTCAACACAATCCAGAGATAACATATAATTGCACTTCAACAATCACAAGCAAAACCCCGTGATGTAGGCCTCCATTGGCCACACATCACACTAATTCTTACCTTTGTCCAATGTACAGCCCTACGTTTGGTGGTAATTCTTCCAGCTACTCACTGTACATCACCCACAGTAGAAACAACTAGCAATGAAGACAAAAGAAGCAATGAAGACAAAAGACAAGAAAACAACGGCTTTTAATGGAGGCCAGTAACAAGAGGTATACTGGTACTTACCTCCAATTGTATCCTTGTCGTCACACCCGTACACCCGTACACACAACGTCCAAGCTTCCCTGTATCCAACTCTTATTATAGGCGTACCGGAAGACAGGATAGAACGGTAGAAGACCCAAACAACGTGGCTGCACACCCTACAATCCACTAAATGCATGTTTTCGTTGGCACCCATCCAGACTCCTTCCCCCATCCTCAGGTTATCGTGGCATCAATAAGTATTTTGCAGAAATTTCGTTTAAATCAACGAAAAATCCCCAAATTTAAATGGGTTTTTCGGCTATTTTCGACCTAGCGGACGCGGTTTGTCGTCTGCCTAGATCGTCCGCAGCGTCCGCATATGTTCAAAAAGTATTACAGATTCAAATCGGACGCTGTCTTTTCGCGTCCACCCTGTCTGCTGCGTCCGTTTGTTTCTAGAATTTGGACAGAGTCAAATCGGACGACTCTGTTGACATCCGCAGCGTCCGCAATGTTCCATTCTAGCGTCCGCACTTTGACCACTCAACATTTAGGACATTCACTTTTCATCTCGAGGCGTTCTAAGCTTCAAAATTTGCACGATATTGAACTTTATCCACTATATGGCATTAACCACATGATATGAACAATATATTACATTATAAAAAGTTTTACGACGTCATAAACGAAGTTCTACATGGTATTTTAAAATTTTGGGACATTACAGCTCTGGACCCACGTCTGTCACATCATTTTTATCCTGGACAGAGTTCGTTTCTTACTTTCTCGGAAAAATGACAAATCAACCATCCTAGTTTTTTATCAATGATAAATTAACTACTATGGTATATTTACTAACAAGTTAACCACTAACGTATGAGAAATTGACAAATCCAACATCGCACTCAAGTTAACCCAAGCAAAACTGAATGGACGCCGCAGAGTCCAGGCAAAGAAAAAACAAGCCTGGACGTAAACAAGAAACAAGACTAGACGCCACGGCGTCCAGGCAAACAAGAAACAAGCCTGGACGCCACGGTGTCCAGGCAAACATGAAACAAGTGCCTGGACGCCGAAGAAACAAGCCTAGACGCCACAGCGTCTAGGCAAACAAGAAACAAGCTTGGACACCGCGGCGTCCAGGCAAACAAGAAACAAGCCTGGACGCCGTGGCGTCCAGGAAAAAAGGCCTGGGAACTCTCTATTGGAACTCTCTATTTTTCATGCATGGCATTCTTGATCAATTGTGTTTCATGGTTACTTGGAATTCGTTATGTATATGTTTTAACGAATGCAATGTTTTTATTGGTTTTTTGACCTCTGCACCTTCAAACTAGCATAACTTTTGCTACGGATGTCGGAATTGGGCGCAGAAGGTATCAAATCAAAGCTCTCTCAAAGCTCTATAATCATCATGGGTAAATCTCATGACTGCCTTTCTCAGCCCCAAAATCAATAGTTTAAGCCCTCAAATTTGTGATCAAACAAATGCTTGGTCTAGAAAAATATTTGATCGCAAATTTGAGGGCTTAAACGATTGATTTTTGGGCTGAGAAAGGCAGTCTAGAATCATCCCATGATGATTATAGAGCTCTGAGAGAGCTTCAATTTGATACCTTCTGCGCCCAATTCCGACATCCGTAGCAAAAATTATGCTAGTTTAAAGGTGCAGAGGTCAAAAAACCAATAAAAACATTGCATTCGTAAAACATATACATAACGAATTCGAAGTAACCATGAAACACAATTGATCAAGAACGCCATGCATGACAAATAGAGAGTTCCAGAGACACCATGGCGTCTAGACAAAACGACCTCTTGAACTTCAAACGATGTTTTAATCCCAAATTTCAGTGCTTAAACGATTGATTATGGAGCCAAAAAAGTTGAATCATGGGATAAATCCTATGGCAAGTCGTAGATCTCTGAAAGAGCTTCGATTTGATACCTTATGCTTCCAATTCTGACATTCGCAGCAAAAGTTATGGTCGTTTGAAGTTCAAGAGGTCGTTTTGCCTAGAGACCGCAGTGTCCAGGCAAAAATTATCTACGGTATCCAGACAAAAAAAATTATTAAAAAATATACCAAAGTAATTAACTTGTGATTGATTATAAACTATCATGGTTGAATTGTCATTTTCCGTACTTTCTCATTCACAATTCTTTACTACTATTAATCTTCAATGCTTTCTAAATGATCCAGGTCCCAGGTCCCAGGTCCGTACCAAATTTAGACTTCTATTTTTTAACTTCCCAAAAAGAAGGGAACATAAACGCAAATGCGGTCAATAACGAAAGAGAAGTACTAATATCAATAATAGGTTTTAAACTTTTTTTAAAACCGCAGAGAGGTCGTTGACTGTTCATTAGTACATTTCTGTAGCTCTGGCTCTACATACACCTCAAAGGACACTTATTGGAGGTTTAAACGTGAAAGAGAATTTCCTTGGGTTTTTTCAAAATGTCAAAGCAATCAGCTAAGCAGATGTTGACTTCACGAAGAATGGAGCGATTTAGAAAACAAGCTCACAAATTAAAAATCTTTCTAACGTGACACTTGTAGGGCCGTCTCCTTTAATTCACCATTTCCGGCTCTTCTATCATCTTCATCCTATCCTGCTCAACACATGAGCTCACAGCGACATTTGTATTTACAAAATTTTCCTCATAGTTATTATTAGATATAATGTATCATCCATTTAACTAATTTATGACTTGAATGATCAAGATTAATTTTCAAAAGACGTGATTCATTGCAATTTCTATTCTTAATATAAAGAGGATTGAATAAACTCACATCCTTCAGCAAAGTATTCTGTATTATTAAATTCGTATGCGGGACACGTGCATTTAGGAGTCCTCACACCACAACATTCTTTGTTTCATTGTACAGAAAATAAGGAATTTTCTAAAGTTGTTCATAGCAAAACTCTTTGTAGAAGAAAGAAAGATACAAGCTATAAACGTCCAAAACGGCTACAACAAGAAAGACAAGCGTATATTTATTGTACATTATAAGAATATTTGTATTAAACTCGTTCAAAGTGATTAATATTGATGCGATATTTAGATTAACCACCCAACTGACCCAATGCATAGATGCATAGGTAAGTGTCATTTAAGAGTTAAGTGACCAAAATTCTTTTGAATTAAGTTGACCAACTAATTTATAGATTTTATTTATGATTTTTCTTTTATCTATAAATTTAAGTAAAATAAAATCGTAAAATTTGGGATTGTATTTTTATATTTGTCTATAGTTTTTTTTTAAGAACTTTTACATGTAAATTTATATATTCAGTTCTTTTTTTCAATTTATTTTTTGATTTCCATCCATTAATATTAAAACTTTGATTCCGCAACAAACACTCACTTGATTTTTCTAGGTATTCACGTATTGAGCTAACTTTTACAATTTTTCAAATTGTAATTTTTTTGAAAAAAAAAAGTAGAGAGGAAAATTAACAAATTAACCATTGTATTTTATAATAAAGGGTAAATGACAAATTAACCATCGTAGTTTCTAGTTAATAACAAGTCAACCACTATCCTTTATTTTCTAACAAATTAACCATCGTGGTTTGTGGTCAATGACAAATCCAACATTACAGACGTTCGCCATTAAAAAGCTGGGCGCCATGGTCAAAATGCCGGAACGCCTTGAGGCGTTCTAGAGAATTCTGAACGCTGGAACGACTCGTGTTCTGAATGCAGAACGCCCAATTCTTCAGAATGTCGAACGCAGGGCCTTCTGAAGAATTCAGAACGTCGAACATCGTTTTGAAAAAATCAGAACGGTGGCCCGATCAGAGCGCCATCTCTCGCGGTCTCTAGCGATCAGAGCGCAATCTCGCGGTGTCTGGCGATCGGATCACAGTCTCTGGCGATAAGAGACAGCGAGATCGCTGTCTCTTACGATCAAAGACCGCGAGATCGCTGTCTCTAGCGATCAGAGACCGCGATCTCGTGGTCTCTTGCGATAAGAGACCGTGAGATCGCGGTCTCTTACTATCAGAGACCGCGATCTCGCTGTCTCTTGCTATCAGAAACCGCGATCTTGCGTTCTCTTGCGATCAGTGCGATCAGAGATAGAGAGATCGTAGTCTCTTGCTATTAGAGACTGTGATGGTTTGAGAATCCATAGAGCTGGAGACAAACAGTTGATAAAGTAGAACGGAAAGCTTGGGATCCATGGCGGCTAAACGTTGGTGGCGAAAGGTGAAAATAATTTGCAGGTTTTCAAGGTACTGGCTATGGTGGGAACTGGAGAGTTTTAATTCAATTAAAAATTAACAACGTTCCCTTCAATTATTGAAAAAGGGGGTGATATTTGAAGAGGGTTGGACCAGAGACTGTGATCCGATCGCCAGACACCGCGAGCTCGCGCTCTGATCGCCAGAGACCGCAAGAGATGGCGCTCTGATCGGCCCAGCGTTCTGATTTTTTCAAAACGATGTTCGGCGTTCTGAATTCTTCAGAAGGCCCTGCGTTTGGCATTCTGAAGAATTGGGCGTTCTGAATTCAAAACGCGAGTTGTTCCAGCGTTCGGAATTCTCCAAAACGCAGCGAGGCGTTCTGGCGTTTTGACCGTGGCGCCCAACTTTTTAACGGTGAACGTCTGTAATGTTGAATTTTTCATTGATCGCAAACCACGATGGTTAATTTGTTAGAAAATAAAGGATATTGGTTGACTTGTCATTGACCAGAAACCACAATGGTTAATTTGTCATTTACCCTATAATAAATGACAAATTAATCACTAACGTATTTTTACTAACAACTTAACCACGAAACTATGAAAAATCACCACCGCGAATATCGTCGTTAATTTTTTGAGAACTCGCAGTGGAAAAGAGCTAATACTAATGGATAACTTACTGCAAGAACTCTTGATTTTGGAAACTATAAGTGGAAAAGAGTTAATATCTATAGAAAATGGATTTAAGAAAATATTACATAAGTTGATTTTAATTTTTTTTTAGTTTTATAATTTAGAAGATTTGTAAAAGAATGTTAATGTTTTAGATTTTGAATGATTTAGAATTATTTTACTGACCGTGGGAGAATTACAGTTTGTCTGTGTTATCTATGTTTTTCTACGAAGAAAACAATAAATATTTTTTATTTGCAGACTTTCCTCTGCAGAAAAAACAACTTTCCTCTGCGGAACGTTGTCTTTCTGCATCGAAAAGTCATTTTTCCTCTACCAAAAGTTGTCTTTCCTTTGCGGAAAGTCATCTTTCTGCATAGTAAATTTATATTTCCTCTGCTAAATGTTGTCTTTTCTTTGCGAAAAAATGACTTTCTTCTACAGAAAGAGGACTTTTTTCTGCTGAAAGACGATTTTCCTAAGTTCTATTTTAATGACTCACTTTCTACAGTGAAAAGACAATGTTTTACTGAAGAAAAACAACATTTCATAGAATAACAATAATACTATTTAATGAAAAATATAACCCATGTTATTCCATTCATTTGATATAATCCATTGCTTAAGTTGTCATTGTCCCTTATACGAGGGTTGATTTATTAATTTCCAAAAAAAAAAAAAGCAATTGAATCTCTTTGTGCGTCATCTCCGTACTGGTCAGAAAAATAGTCGCCCATACCTTCTGCCAACTGTCGCTTCCGATGCGCAACCTTCACATTGCCAGCTAGTCTTCTGCCATTACACAGAGCCACCGTCCACGAAGAAAAAGCCATCTCCATTCGTTGCCTCTGTCCCACGTCGATGTTCGTTTCTACCGGCGCTGGAGGAGAAAGTCTCCAAAATCATGATTGTTGGCACAATGTCAAGGGATTGTAATTAATCTTGTTGATGCGCTTGGACTTCAAAGGAAATTAAATACTTCTAAATAAATAAGATAAGTGAATTTAAATGAATAGAGAAAGTAACACCTCAGACTTTATAGTTTGAGATCAACGATAAGTCAAACTTTCAAGAAAATTTGTTAACAACTAAAACCTTAAATTATGAAAAATTTTCACTAGAGACCTCACAATCACTTTTTCCATCCAAAGTCGTTGACGTTAATGCCTCCATTTTTTTTATGCCAAGGACCGTCGAACGAAAACGAAGGACGTCAATTATCGACGGACGAGGGTCTTCCCTCCTGCCCGTTGGAAGACGGATGATCGTTGGAACAATCATTGGGCGATAATGGACGATTGTCAATGGTCGTTGGATTGAGGAAAGATGTCCCCCCGCTCAGAATTGACGGCCAGGATTGAATCTGTCATTGTCCAAAGGCGATAGCGGATGATCATTTATGGTCGCTGGTTAGAGGGAAGGATGTCCCTTATAGGGATTGACAGCCATGATTCAATCTGCCATTTTCCAATGATGATGGCGGATGATCATCCATGGCCGTTGGATTGAGCAAAGGACGTTCCTGGTAGGAATTGACGGCCATGATTGAATCTGTCATTTGCCAAAGTCGATGGCGGACGATCATCCATGGCCATTGGATCAAGCAAAGGACGTCCCTGGATTGGAATGGACGTGCAAGGCCCACACTTTATTAAAAGACATGAACTCCCTCAATTAAAACAGACGTCCCTCTTATAAAATGGACGTCACTTGACAAATTTTGTACGTCTCTCATTCATAATGGACATTCTTCACCCCAAGATTATGTGATTCTACCAATTGCGGATGTTGCTATTCTCACAATGGACGTCTCTTGTCTTAAAACGGCGTCGTTCAGGCTACAACGGACATCCGTCCTAATATGAGGGACCCAGTGTAACGACCCGATTTTTTTACTTACTTTAATAATCCCGCGAAATTAAAAACTTTTCTTTTCATATAAAAATCAGAGTGTTCCTCCTTTATAAAACCCGATCGTTAAAACTCTTTACTTAAAACATTTATCAATTGCAGAAGAAGTAATAAAATCCTTTTTATAAAATACAGCGGAATTAAAACAAAACATTAAAGAATATTAAATAATTTACAAACCCTTTTTACAATTAAATTCCCTTTAAATTCTTTAGCCTAGCTATCCACAAGATCCACCCGTGCAAATTCTTCATAAACTGTCTTTGACCTGTTATCCTGTTTCTCGTACGTACCTACATCACAAGACCTAACTAATGAGCCTAACGCTCAGTAAGTGATAGAATGAAATACAATGCAGATGTGATGCATGATCATGCAATGCATTACAGAGGAGAACTGTATCTCGTCTATTAGTCGGGGTGATGGATAAGTCAATTGCTCTCGTGGCTTAACCGTATTTCCGACGAGAAAACACACCAATAGGGGTGTCACCACAAGCCATACCCATACACTTTTGTTGAAGACATTGGCGATTTCAAAACAAGAAAATTGAGAATCTTACGATTCTCGTGGCTTAACCGTACCTCACCGCCTCCTAATTGGGAGTAGGCACTCCAATAGGGGTGTCACCACGAGAATCATTCCCAATCCTCCCGAACCCCCACATGTCTATTACATATATTAGGTATGTCATGCAATATGCTCGTGAATATATACAGTCCTACATAAAAATGTCTAATAAACATATCTTTAAAAGAACCTAAATCTAGTAAACACACAGCATACAATCCTAATTCTTGCGATGTAGGGTTCGAAGACCAAAGCACAGTAAGTATGAACTTACCTGGAGTCTTCAATGTGATTACGTCAATCGACTTAGTACCTTCAAAAACTGTTAAATGAACAATTATTAGACCATTATCAATCTCACTTATATAGTTCATTATTCTCACTCCATTAATTAGAACCCACTCATAGAGAACAGAACAACTTAACACGCCACAACAGTCTCATAGCCAACATGCGTAACTAACTAGGAACAACCCATAATAGTTGCTCATTCCATGAATGTGACATAAAAATACAAAGCATTGATTTCACAAAACCGAATAATACTCCATCACATTAACCTATTTCCACAGCAGAGTGAAGAACCATTTAACTCCTATCCTAACATGGAATTATAATTTACAATGTCCACTTCATATATCCTTAATCATCCAAATGTACAGAGCATGTATCAATGTGTATGGCACTTAACTTAAATTTCACAGTACATGAATTTAATACGACATACATGCATAATATTTCCAACACCCAAAACCAATCTCAACACTTTCATGCTTCTGGTAAATAACCAACGAAGAGCATTCCATACAACAATAGTTAAGTCTTTACATCCTCAACAACCAACAGAGAACCAATAAAAATCCCATAATCCAAAACATAAATCTGACTTAACAACTTATTTTCCATTAGCACAACCCAAATCTAACATATTGACGTTATAAGAATTAATCAACCAATCAAGTGTATGAATTAACATTACAGAGTGCTATTCTAAGTGACAAAACATAAATCCCTTCAACAATGGTTAAACTGATTATTACAGAACACTGAATCAAACAACCGAGCACTTCATCCAACAAAGCAGTAGCAACAGGGAACCAATATCACTAAAATCACTTAAAATCCACAAGCAGGAGATTATTCTTTCCATCCAATAAACTTATCCAGAATCCAACATAGGCTAAATTTACTATCACAGAATGCTAAAGGCAGTGGCTACATTCAAAATTATAGACAACGATCCACAACATCCAAACAACACTCAAAAACATAATCCAAATAAGTAAACAACAACCATCTTACCAAGGCCAGGAGCATCACCACATCCATCCTTAAACTCTGTCCTCCTCTCTAAATCTCAACTCTGTCTCTCAGCCAAACCCTCTTTCAGTCATAATCTCCAGAAAGCATCACTCACTCTAGCTTCTCCTATGTTCTTCCAATCTCTACAAAGTTTCACTCTTCCTTTCCCTCTGTCCCACTTGCTCACTGTAATTGAATGAAAAGTCTCGTATGCTTACCCATCCAGTGCCATTGATTTATAGGCAGAGGAGACTTGACTAGTTGATGGGAAAATTACCCAATTCAAGAAGGTGGTTCATTGCCTAGCTTCCACGTGGAAAGCTAATTAGAGTTGTAGCTGGAGGAACTAGCTCCGGTTCGATCCAACCTTCCCCTGCCATCACGCCATTTCGTCACTGCCCTCGTCAACCAAAGCGGACTCATGGCCACACTTTGGCCGAAATCCATCCAATGTCAGGTAGAAGAACGCATAACAAAATTAAATCCATCAAAAAGACTTACCTCGGCCAATTACAAAGGCAAATCGCAGCATCACCAATCGGCCAAACCCGCAGAGCCTTAGCCCGCCGTTTGTCGCGTCACAGTAGTTCACACGCTCATCAAAGTCGCACGCCGGTGCCATCCAGAGCTCCGACGACTGCTTCTCCCCCGCCTTCACGTTGCCTTCGTTGTATTCGTGTCGTACCCCTCCCATTCTCCTGGTCCCGATCCCCCTGTGCCTTTCTTGTTCTTTCTCTCTTCAAATGGCCAACGACCATTTCATTTAAATTAAACCGGTTCAGGAGGAACCGGTTTATTCCCCCTCCCTTTTCACTTTTCATCAATTCTATTTTTTACCTTTTTAATTTAATCCACTTCTTTTAATTCAATTAATCCCTCATTTAATCTTCACATAATATTCATCAAATCACTAATTAATTATTCTCCTACATTTTAATTCAACTTTATTTATTTTCATCATTTTTGATGAAAATTGAGTCACGTAATTATTCCGAACCGAGCCGAACAAAAACTGGTTCAGTCCATATATAACAATTACGTCCTTGGGAATACCTCAATAATTATTCAACTAATTTGAATATCCTTAATTATTTTTCAATTTATTCTTTTTAAATTTTTGATATAAAAATCGGGGTATTACACTCTGTTTTAGACCGAAGGTCTTTCTTTCAAAGTTAAACGACGAATACTAGAAGATGAATGTTCGTGAATGCTGAGGGGTCCTTCAGTACTAAAAGACGAATATCCTTTTCAACTAAGGGAGGCTCGTGAATGTTGAGGAACCTACCTTTAATACTAGAAGACAAATGTCCATGAATGCCGAGGTAGGTCCGTGAATGCTGAGGGAGAGTAAGAATTTGGTCTCCTCAACTATATAAGTAGACATTCTCAACTGGAATATGCATTTAGACCACGATATAAGACAGTGGGGTTTTATTATTGTAGCCTCTTCTGGAGCCTTTTATTACTTTTAAAGACCTACAGGTATAATTCATTGAATTATGAGATCAAGTCTCCAGGGATAATAATTGGTTCTAACAGATGTTTCACCACTTGCTAGATCTCCTCAACTATATAAGCTGTAAGAATAGGCCTCCTCAATTGGAATATGCATTGAGTGAACGACATTACCTTGAAGGAGAGTTATTTGAGAGTGGCTGAAGGAAGTGAGGTTTGAAGTTTGATTGTTTCATTGAACTTGGTTTGAGATTTGCATTCTTTTTACATTGTCTGCAGCTTGTTTGAGAAACAAGGCTTGAACAACCAAACCTCACTTCCTTCTTCCTCTCTTAGACCGCATACTCCAGTTTATATGTATTTGTAAATTCAATTTTTAATTTATGTATTTAAATTAAATTTGTAAATTATATTTTAGATAATTCTATGTGAATGTATTGTATTGGAAATGCAATGGATGAATGTATTGTATCGGCGAACATCTATTATACAATGAAACATTTTACAGACATCCCTCATTGTCCTTGGTCATTGGATCAAGGGAAGGACGTCCCTCGACTGGAATTGACGGCTAGGATTCAATCTGTCATTTTCCAAAGGTGATGGCGGACGATCATCGATGGTTGTTGGATCGAGCAAGGGACGTTCCTGGATCAAAATGGACGATCAGGATAGACTCCAAATTCTTTAACCTTAAAGGATCAAGTGCAAGGCACACGCTTTTTTAAAAGGTGTGAATTACCTCAATTAAGACATACATCCCTCTTCCAAAATAGACGTCACTCGACCAATTTCAGACATCTCTCGTCTAGCAACGGACGTCCCTCAACTCAAGACAATGTCGTTCTGCCAATTACAGAAGTCGCTAGCCTCACAATGGACGTTTCTCGTCTTAAGTCGGCGTTGTTCAGGCCATAATGGACGTCCATCTTAATGCGAGAGACGTCTGTTTTATACCAAAGGTCCTTCTCTGAATGCTAAACGACAATGTTTCTCATCTCGACTGATGTCTCTCATCTCGATTGACTATATAATTGCGAAGGACGTCCCTGCGAGCGCAAGCAACTATAAATCCTTGAAAACAATTGAACATCGAAGTTTTTAACTGTTGCACACCACATGGTGTCGATGAGTGTTGCACCAGCACATTATTGGTGGTGGTAGATATGCCTGATCTGATGACTCGTCCAAGTCCAATATTTAAAAGGATGTACTTGTGTTTGGATGCTTGCAAGAGAGGTCTGAGGGAGTTTCGTAGACCCATCATTTTCCTGGATGGATGTCACCTGAAAGGGTCGTGCCCAACCTAGTTGCTCACAACCGTCAACATTGATGCCAATGATGGAATTTATCCAGCTGTTGTGGCACCTTTTGAATTAGAATGCAGAGACTCATGGACATGGTTTTTGTGTTTCTTGCTTTTGGACTTAAACAGTGAAATAGGAAGGGGATGGACATTTATTTCCGACCGATGGAAGGGGTTGGTGCCTGCTATCAAACAATATGTACTAGCAGCTAAGCATCGCTTCTTCCTCAAACACTTGTATGTCAATTTCAAAAAACAATTTTCAGGCAATTTGTACAAAGATATCAGGTGGAAGGCAGCTAGGGCAATAACATCATCACAATTTCAGAAAGAGATGAATAAACTACTTGTTCTCGACCAGATAGCACACATATATCTGCAAAAAATCAACCCGAGTTGTTGGTCAAAACATGCTTTCAGTTCTATCCCAAAGGGTGACATGGACCTCAATAATTTGAGTGAGTGCTACAACACCTGCATCTTGCTAGCCCGGGACAAACCGATTCTCACAATGTTCAAGATGATTAGAACAGACATCATGTGTAGGATCGTTAAGAAACATGACAAGATGGCCGAGTCGGCGGACCTATTGTGTCCTAATACTAAAAAGAAGCTTGACAATCTATAACATGTGGCTCAAAATTGGTGTCCAACATCTGTAGGAGCTAATCGGTTTTAGGTCAGTGATGGTAATGAATGGTTCGTAGTCAATCTGGACATGCGCACATGTAACTATTAGCGGTGGGAGCTGACTGGAATCCCTGCATGTCATCCTGTGCATTAATTTTATGAGAAATTCAGCTGAGGATTATGTGCATGTATGGTATCATCAGGACACATTTATGAAGATGTACTCACACTTTGCTTGACCTGATAGTGGCCACCACATGTGGCATGAAACGAACAAGGGTCCAATTCTGCCGCTACCAGTTAAGAGACTCCAAGGTCAACCTAAAAAACAAATAGTGCGGGAAGCGGATGAGCCCCATAGCCGTAGGGTAGTTAGCAAGAGACATGTCCCCATGACATGCAATCGTTGCCAACATGTGAGCCACAATGTCCACTCTTGTCAAGGTGGAGCCACAACCGCTGGCGTGGCAAGTAGCAGTGGTAGAGCAAGACGCTCACAAGACAACTTCATGGTGTTAGCCTTTGTGTTAGGCTAAGTTGTATTTTGATGATAACTAAAATGGTGATTAATTTAATAAAATCAATAAGTTGTATTTTGCGTTATTCGGATATTATTCTTAATGTTTTATAATTAATATTTATATCCATATTTATTGGAAATACCCTCAAAATGGGTATTATTAATGTTCTAACAAGTTCATCTAAGTCCATGTAGGGAATACATATCGTTTCGGGACTTAGAAAAATCAAGAATGTGAAAAATGAGCAAAAGGTCGACGAACAGAACAAAAGGGTCGACCCTGTCATGCACTCACGAAGGAAAGGGTCGACCGCGAAATGGACAGATTGCTCCAAAATTTCTGCACGAAGGAAAGGGTTGACCCATGGTTGACCGAACGGGCAAAATTCCAATGGCTAGTTAAAAGGGTCGACCATTAGGGCATAAGGTCGATCGTTTGTGCAGTGTCTATAAAAATAAGATCACTCGAAGCTCTCCAAAACTAACGATCGAATATTCGAGGCAAAGCCCTGCTGAAATCAATACTCGGATATTACCCATTGTGAGCTATTATTGTACATCCAATTCTCTCCACACTTTAACTTGAGAGTTATATTTGGGAGAATTCGGATTAGATAGATTGCGCTTTAATTTTCGATTCATTGTTATTGTGCTTGATTGTAAAGGGTGATTCCCTAAGAATTCATCGAAACACTCGAAACGTTAATAGGTTCGATTGAACACCCGTAAGTTCAATCATTGGGTGACGCCCCGCAATAGTCAAACATTGGGTGACGCCCCGCAATAGTCAAAGTCAAGGGTGACGCCCCATAAGAGTCAAAGGTTGACAACCTTAGAATTAGTCAAGGGTGACACCCATCGTAAGAGTCAATTTGTAAACGGTTTTATTAGCACCCGCAAGCCAATTGCTTAGTGTATCTCCAAGTGAAACTTGGAGCGCGGACGTAGGCGAGTTTGCCGAACCGCGTAAACAAATATTGTGTGCACTTCTCTATCCCTTACTCTTTAATTTACGCATTTATTGTGATTGCATATTTAATTGTATTCAATAAATCACTTAGGGATTTAGAGAATTTAAATATCGTACGAAAAAGTTAATACACTATATTCACCCCCCCCTCTATAGGCGTATATCGATCCTTCAATTGGTATCAAAGCGGGTATTTAAATTTTTGTGTGATATTTTGTTGATTGTGCACATTGCTATAATTTGTTGAATTTCATTGTTGAAATTTATTTGAATATCATTGATTTGAAATTATATATATATATATACACACTATGGACTCCAACATATACGAATTAGGTCAATGCACATCTACGCCTCCACATTTTGATGGTTGTAATTATTTGTATTGGAAGTGTAGAATGGAAATATTTATACAATCTATTGATTACTTTTTATGGAAAATCATTGAAAAGGGAATAACTATACCTAGACCAATTTGTGAATTCAATGATTTAGATAAACGGAATTGGAACGTAAATGCTAGAGCAATGAATATTTTGTATAGTGCATTGAGTAAAAATGAATTTGATAGAGTTCAATCATGTGTTAGTGCTTATGATATATGGAAAACACTTGAGCTAACATATGCAGGCACAAATCAAATAACTAAAGCGAAGTGAGCTCATCCTCCGAAAAAGAAGAGGAAGAGGCCAACGTATGCTTCATGGCCTAGAGTATTGAGGTAAACAACTATGATAGCAATTCAGATTCTAATGATGATGATGATGATGATAGTGATTTAGTAAGTGAATTACTAGATAGTTTGAATGAGCTTAAAGATAAATACAAAGTATTGAAAAAGAAGCATAACAATTTGATAAAAAAACATGCCAATTTAAATAAATCTTTTGAGGATCAAATTGTTGAATTAAAAAACATGATTGATATTTCTAATGCTTCTCTTGAATCTCTTGAGCATGATAGTAGCAACTTAAGATTGGTAAACGATGGATTGACTTCTACTATCAAATATAATGAACATGAAATTAATGATTTGAAATTGTTGAATGATAAACTAACTACAACTATCAAATCACATGAAAATGAAATTGATTCATTAAATTGTAAAAATTGTGATTTGATTACTATTAATGAATATCATAAGCATGAGATTTGTGATTTGAGAATTATGAATGATAAATTGAATGATTGTATCAAATCACATGAAAATGAGATTAGCCTTTTGGATGTTAAATCTAAATCTATTTTTAATGCTAAGGCTAAAATTGAATCGCTTGAGGTTGATATATGTGAATTGAAAGCAAAGAATAATGATTTGAACTCTATTGTATTTAAATTCACTAATGGGATCAAAAATTTAAATATGCTCTTAAATTCGCGAATGATTACTTTCTATAAAGCCGGTATTGGATATGAACCCTTTGCAAAGAAAAAGAATTACACTAATTTATTTGTTAGTTCATCTATTTGTAATTCTTGCAATTGTGTTGGACATAAATCTTTTTGTTGTCCTTTAAAATTGAATGATAAATTGAAATCAAATTATGGATCTAAATTTGCCTATCCTTTGAATTTAAACTCTAAATTTAAATCAAATGCTAATTCAAAATTTATTTATCCTTTGGATGCAAAGTCTAATTTAAATTCTAAATTCAATTTAAATTCTAAATTTGTTTGAGTTCCTAAAGGAACCAAACCTATAACCAATGGACCCAAAATGGTTTGCGTACCAAAGAAATCGAACTGATTTGTTTTGAAGGTTGGAGATTCTCCCAAGAAACTTGAAACGAGATTGGATACTTGAATATCCAATACAAAAAGGGAGAAGCTTCAAGAATGTCTCTAATGCTTTAAAAATGGAAATAAACTTGGTGGAGGTACAAAATTTTTTTAATTGATTTAATTTGATTATTGAATTATTGGTTTGGAATTGAGTTGAATCAATTCTATATTCTTGTCTCGGTTTAAAAGATTGTTGAATGCTATGAATCCTTTATTGAGTAGAGTAAATTGGTTGACTTGGATTAGTAGAATATTTTTTCTTAGGTTCATTGTTAGCCTAATCTTTTTGTATATATAGGTTGAAATATGCTTTACTCATTCAATTAGTATTTTGATGAATGGTTCCAACAGTTAGTTTTCTAGTCTTATATATTGAATTGTTGGATATCAATTTTGAGTTGTTAATTTTCTCCTTTTTGGATTGATTTTGCTATGGAAAGAAAAGGGAGACATAAAATGAATAGACAATTGTTTTGCTCTTCCATTATCTTCCATCTCCTTTGGATTAAATTTTGTACATGGATAAAAGAGGAGAACATTAAATTGATTGGAGAAAATTGATTTGCTTGACATTTTTTTTTTGGTTTGAAAGTTTAGAAGTCTCCCTTGAATTACTTTTAACTATTGATATAGGAGAAGAAGAGTAGAAAAGATGTCTTGAGCTCTTTTGTTGATTTGGATATCTCCTTGGATTTTTGATATTTTTAAAATTGAAATGGAAGATATTGAATTGTATATTGGTTGAACATATCTTGGAATCTTTGATAGATATTTTTTTGGTTGAAATTTGTATCAACTCTTGCAATTAGTATCTCTAAGTTAAATTTTGCATAATTCTTGAATTGGCTAATTTTTGTTGCCTGAGATTTTGATTCCAACAATTCTTATTCTAGTTTGCATATGTTGAATTATTTGAATTGTTGAATGCTATTTGGATGATTAGTTTTTAGATTAAATTTGCATAGAGTTTATTCATTAGCTTTTAAAAAAAAATGTTGAAGTCTTTAAGTTTTGACAAATTTGCTTCCACTATTGCTTAAACTTTGATATTTCTCCTTGAATTGAAATAAGATAAATGATTTAGGAGGAGCAAAATACAAATGTTTTAATCTTGATAAGTTTGATTCTGCTATGACTAAAATTGTTTATTATCAAATGGAAGAAGAATTTGTATTTAACTTTCAAATTGGTTTTTCATAATTTTTTTTAGTTTCAAGTCTTTATATGAATGTATTTATTGTTTTATTGGTATTCTTGATAGTCATTCTGGATTAGTTGCATATAGGTTGAAATTTTTTAGTTTAATTCATCCAATAAAAATTGTTGCTATTGAATTTGTTTGGTAGCATGCTTTTGGTTTCCCCAATTTCATTAGTGTATATTTTCTCTATACTTTCAATCGGTTATTTGAAATTGAAAATAGTTGTAATTCAACACATGGTGTTATTTGAATTAGTGAAGAATGAGAGTTCAATATAGTTTAAGGATATTCAATACCAATTAGGTCGAATTTAAATCAAATAAAATATAAAAAATCTGTTCAGATCAGAAAGGTTGACCGTGCGGTCGACAGCAAAAAATGACAGATTCATTTCATCTGTCACTTAGAAGGAAAAGGTGGACCGTGCGGTCGACCGCAAAAATGACAGATACATTTCATCTGTCACTTAGAGGGAAAAGGTCAACCGCATACTTACAAACGGTCGACCCTTTCATCGATTTTAAGTTAGATTCGTCGACCTAACCCTAACTTTGAACGATCTAATTGGCAATTTTCGGCAACCCCGCTATCCTCTCCCTCGATTTTCGGCGATTCTCTCATGCTCTTCCTCGCTCCAGCTCGGTTTCATCATCTTCGTCCCTCAATCCGCCTCTAGAATGTCTAAGCGAACCGGAAAACGCATTAGGCGAGGTAAATCCTCTTAGTCCCATTCCGAAGATTTTTCTTCCCATTTGTTTATCAATGCTGGATGCAAGGCTAGATTTGACGAAGATTATAAGTATAGACCACTGATTTTATCTCGAAAAATCTCTTGGAATCATTTAGGAAATTTGAATTTAGAGAGACTTTACAAATTGATGGGGTTGTTTCAGCTTTTCAATTTTGACGGTCCCTATTCTGAAGATCCTATGCGATTGTTTTATTCTAACCTTGAATATAGTTCAAGACCATTAAAAGTGACTAGCTTGGTGTATGGCAAGCCCATTTGTTTAACTCCCAACCATATCAATTCTCTGTTGGATTTTGAGCAAGGTTCAGGTTATGAGGAATTCTATACGAATTCGAGGGATCCGACTTTTATTCGCTCATATGCTGATATAGATTTCTTACGGCAGATTCTTAAAGATTCGGAGCAAGGTTTCTTGATCAAACCCAAGGCACGTGATTTAAATGTGAAGGCACGTCTGATTCATCACAGTTTATCATATAATTTGGTTCCGAGAGATGGTCACTGTGACAATGTCAGTTGTATGGATCTTTATGCGCTGAAGCACATTTATGATCATCAGCCGTTCAATATTGGCTATATTATTCTTCAAGTGATGATCGAAACCGTTGGGAGCAACTCTCGTTCATTGCCCTACAATCTCTTGTTGATGAGAGTTTTACAATCTCAAGGTGTGCAAATTCCTCATTCGGTGGCCGAACTTCTCCTCCATTCGGTGGATACTTATTCTATGCATACATTGGCACGTATGGGTTTTACCATGGGTGATGATGGTGTGTGGGTCGCTAGAGCACCTAGGGCTACCGTCCCAACCCAAACATCGAGTTCTGATGATGATGACAACACTCCAATGCCCAGTCCATCTGCTTTAGCCGGCCCATCGGTTCCTCCCTCTTCTTCCGGACCCTCTCCGCATGCCTCCTCCTCTTCTACCACCTATCCAGCTTTCGTTGAAGAGAGACTTGATTTATTAACCGGTTATTTCTTATCTTTTCAAGACAAATGCCTTGCTTTTCACTCTGAGATTCGGGAACAAATTCGCTCGCATCACGAAGAGAACCTCGCGTTCCAATCAGATGTCCACTCAAAATTGGAAATACTTCAACGTGGAGTCACCGAAGTGTCGAATGCGATGTATGGCACCCAATTCTTCAGTGAGCATAACATTCCTCCTGAGTCCAATGATGTTCCTCCTGCCGCTAATGATGATTCTTCTGCAGACACTACTTAGCCTTAGTCTTTAAATTTTGTAAAAGTACATTAACTTCTGTTTTTCTTTTCGAGCTTACCTCTAATCTCAGTCATGTATTTTGTGAATGGTATGTCCTGGATACTGCATAACTTTTTTGATTGTGAATACTGTTTTGGGTATGTAAGTTTATACAGGAACTTATGGCTTTGTTGGGGAGTGTATAAACAAAGAAAACCATACCAAAGTTTTTCAAAAATTTCTCTCTGTTTCTATATTTATTTGCTATTGTCCAAAGAAACGAAGAGTATGGATTTGTGCATAAAGATAGAGGGCGAAACTTAATTTTAACCATGAATTCATCTATGGAGTTTTGTCAATTGATACTTATTTGGTTTTTTAAAGTTGGATGACCCATAATTTTGGTTGATCTTCTCTCAATATATCCATATTGATAATCTTAAAGGGGGAGAGAAATATTAAGTTATTAGAGTATATCCCCAATAGGTTGTTGTGAATCACATAAAGGGAGAGATAATTGAATTGATTTTGATTTTATACATTGGTATCTCTCTTAGAAATCTCTATTGAATTTACAATTGGTATCAATACTTTGCAAAAATGATTTGATTTTAACTTTATATCTATAATTGGTATAAATCTATGAAAAACTTGTTTTGCATCTAATTGTGAATCATCAGTTGATATCCTTAGTTAATTTCTTAACTCTTACATTGGTATCACTTGTTAGAACTTGACAATTTGGTTACAATCCTTGGCTCTTAAGTGGATTCTATTTTCTACATTTGATATCTCTTTCTTGAATCCCATTTTGTTTTGGTATCTATTACTTGGCCCTAAATGCATAATTCTCTCACATGCATCTATATGCTTAATGGCAAAGAGGGATGATATTTTTGATTGAATTGTGATTGTGGTTGCTTAGATTGGTATCTTATCTTTTACCACTCATTGAACTTTAATATTGGTATCTCTCCAATGAATCTTGTATGCTTAATTGAAAAAGGGGGAGAAGACTTTTTGTTAGAAATCTTTGTGATATTAGTTCCTTACAATTTAATATCTTATTTTTAACCACAACTTAAAATTGAATGTTAATGCCTGATTCCCACCCTTGTTTGATTTTGTTGATAGATTCTTTGATTAAGGGGGAGAACTTTATTTTTGGTAGAATTAATTTTTGAAACTATTGTTGAGATTGTCTTTGGCTTCTAATACATATTCCCTAAATTTATTCTTGTTGTTCATGTTCAAGGGGAAGAATTTTTTAGATTGATATTTTGATAATCTTATTTTGATCATGTTTCTTAATTGTGTTTGGACTCCCTTCCCCTAGAATTACTTTTTGATTATGACAAAAAGGGGGAGAATGGTGTATAAGTTGTGATATATTTTAGGGGAAGTTTTGTAGCATGTTGCATGGATTTTATTGATTGATAAATTGCATAAATTAATTGAAAAAATCTAATATGCAATATTTGTATGCAAATGCTTAGTTTTAGGAAGACAACTTATTGGATTTTGTCATCATCAAAAAGGGGGAGATTGTTAGCCTTTGTGTTAGGCGAAGTTGTATTTTGATGATGACTAAAATGGTGATTAATTTAATAAAATCAATAAGTTGTATTTGCGTTATTCGGATATTATTCTTAATGTTTTATAATTAATATTTATATCCATATTTATTGGAAATACCCTCAAAATAGGTATTATTAATGTTCTAACAAGTTCATCTAAGTCCATGTAGGGAATACATATCGTTTTGGGACTTAGAAAAATCAAGAATGTGAAAAATGAGCAAAAGGTCGACGAACAGAACAAAAGGGTCGACCCTGTCATGCACTCACGGAGGAAAGGGTCGACCGCGAAATGGACAGATTGCTCCAGGATTTCTGCATGAAGGAAAGGGTCGACTGAACGGTCGACCTAACGGGCAGAATTCCAACGACTAGTTAAAAGGGTCAACCGTTTGTGTAGTGTCTATAAAAATGAGATCACTACAAGCTCTCCAAAACTAATGATCGAATATTCGAGCCCTGCTGAAATAAATACTCAGATATTACCCATTGTGAGCTATTATTGTACATCCAATTCTCCCCACACTTTGACTTGAGAGTTATATTTGGGAGAATTCGGATTAGATAGCATGCGCTTTAATTTCCGATTCATTATTATTGTGCTTGATTGTAAAGGGTGATTCCCTAAGAATTCATTGAAACACTCAAAACGTTAACAGGTTCGATTGAACGCCCGTTAGTTTAATCATTGGGTGATGCCCCGCAATAGTCAAAGTCAAGGGTGATGCCCTATAAGAGTCGAAGGTTGACAACCTTAGAATTAGTCAAGGGTGACACCCATCGTAAGAGTCAATTTGTAAACGGTTTTATTGTCACCCGCAAGCCAATTGCTTAGTGTATCTCCAAGTGAAACTTAGAGCGCGGACGTAGGCGAGTTTGCCGAACCGCGTAAACAAATATTGTGTGCACTTCTCTATCCCTTACTCTTTAATTTATGCATTTATTGTGATTGCATATTTAATTGTATTCAATAAATCACTTAGGGATTTAGAGAATTTAAATATCGTACGAAAAAGTTAATACGCTATATTCACCCCCCTCTATAGGCGTATATCGATCCTTCACATGGGTTTTACCATTGTTGTTGATACACAATTGCGTAGATTATTACGCTTTCATACGTTGTTCTAACTATGTGCGCTTTGTATGACATAGTAATGTGTTTGTGTTTTGCAAGAGTCTGTTGCTCCACACCCGCACCCTTAACCATGCTGCTTCAATGGGTGCTATTTTATTTGTTTATGTATTTGTAGTATCCTAATTATATGTCATACCCCGAATTTTATCATGATGGGTATTAGATTAAGATTTTTATCATTTCAATGCTTATTGAGTAGAAACATGTTTGGATAAAGTGAACCATAATACCTGTATTATTTAGCTTAGGGAAATGATTAAGGTTATTGGAGAATTGTTTGGTGCTATTGAAATTAGAGAGGATGATAGTAGAATGAGATTAAGGATTCACAGTCAATGTAATTGGTAAACGTCATCGTTCGAGTAAAGAAGGGCATCCCTTACGGATGAAGGATGTTTGACATAGGAAACGGCGTTAAGTTTAATTAGGACTGCATCGTTTGAGAGTGATGAAGGAAGTTGTTTTAGGAAGGAAAGGACGTACCTAATAGATAATGGATGTCCACAATAAAGAAAAGAAGATAGCGTCAAATTAACTTAACGGCGTTGCATGAATATAGGCTAAAACGAACGTCCCTTGTAGGAACGGACGTCCCTCATAGTGAAAGAAAAGAAGGATGTTAGAAATAAGGAGAAGCAAATGTTCCTTTTTAAGAGGAATGGACGTACCTTATAGTGAAGGAGCAAAAAAAGGTTCAAAATGAACAACGGACGTCCCTTTTGAGTAGAGCAGACATCCCTTATAGCGCAGGCATTAAAATGCAGGCAATGTTCTGGATGATTGGCAATTGATCGTCCATAGGAATCGATCGACCGGCATCATCGACCTGTAATTTGGAAGACAGAGTTTGTGGTTGATCAATTTAATTGTCGGTCGATCGTCCAATGGGGAATCAATCGATCGGCGATCTGGAGAGTCACTTGGATATGGAAACCGTCGCTTAGAATGTAATACCCCGAATTTTTATATCGAAGTTTATTAAGAATAAACGAAAATTAATTAAGGGTATTTGGAATTATTGGATAATTATCGGGGTATTACCAATGATGTAATCGATAGATTACTATTTAGGAAATTTATCGAAGGGTCATTAAGATTTAATTGATGAAATTTTAGATTGGGCTTGTAATAATTGTTAATTGACTTTGGAATAAGTCGCGAGACGGAATTTGGGTCAACTCATATGTTGTATGCATGAAAATACACATGTTAAAAATAATGTTTAATTTAAAGAATAAATCAATTAAAATGAAATAAAAAATTAAATAAAGAAAAAAAATAATAATAATAGAAGAATGGCCGAGAGGCCATTTTGCGAAGGAATTTGGCCTCTGGCCATTCCCGATCGAAAGAGATTAAGCAGCGCTCGGGCAAGGGGATGATGAGCGATCGGAGTGACAACGAAGCAAGGGTAAACGGTAGGCGAGCTACCGGGGCGATGCGTCTTGCGTCGGTGGAGTTCTCAGGTTGTTCGCCCGAGGCTCAGCTGAATGCGGGCATTTTGAAGCGGCGATTTTTGTCCTCGTATGCTCAGGTTTCCCTCACGTGTCTGTGATGCCGGCGCCGATGGAATGGCGATGGCTGGCTAGCGACAGTGAGGAGCAGCGACAGGAGGGGTTGCGACCAACGGCTAGGGCTCGAATTGGACCTCTACCATGGCAATTTTCGGCGACGATGGAGGTTATTTTAGTCAATTTCTTCCTCCTATGTGGCTTCCTGGGGTTTGGTCGTGCCTGGGATGGTGTTGCAGGGGCAGTGGCCAGCAATGAAGAGATGAGATGGCAGGGGATATGGGCTCGGGCCGTTGGGTCAGATTTGGATGGGCCCGGGCTGCAGTCGGCCCAAGTGGGTGCTTCCAGCGTGTGCAGCGTGTGGGGAACACTCTGAAAAAGCTAGAGTGAATTGTCGGGCAAGCTAGAGAATGTCACTCTCTACCCTGGTTAATGGCAGAGAGTGTCCTCTCTATTTCGGTTCATAAGAGAGACAGAGAGGAGTGGAGGCAGAGTTGTTAAATGCTCTCGGTTGAGCTCTTGCGAGAAGGAGAGGGCTAGATGGAGAGCTCTCAGGTCTTCTTGGTTCTTCAGGTGAGATGCTCCTTCTCTGATGTTTTGGATTATATAATGTTACGTAGGTGAAGATTGGTAAAGATAAATGTTATCCTCTGTCATGGTTTAATGCATGTGCTGGGTTGAGTGGTGAGATGCTCTCTAGAGCTGTGAAAGTTGGAGAAGATGAGGGCGAGAAGAGGGAGTTGCTCTCGGATCTCCTCTGCAATCACCTCTCGGGTGTTCCTCAAGGTAAAATGAGTCTTTTGATGTTGTTACAAGATGCTAAAAGGATTTGCTCTGTCGTTGGATTTATGTTCAGTAAACTGCTCTCCTTGATTAAGTGTTGTGGACTATCTGCTTTGGAATATGTATTTATATACTCCTTGTGAAACACTTATTTGGTTAGAAATGTTGGTTGTTGGATGATCTGTTAGAGGCAATAATCTGTTGATTTTGGAATACTCTCTTGTGGTTGTGTAGTCGTTGGTTCTGAATGGATTTCTATTAAATGTGATATGCGTTGTTGATTGGTTTTCTGAATGCATGAACATGTTATAAATCAGTCATGACAGCAGGTTACACTCTGTTAATGGATGAATATGTGTACTAGGTTAGTTGTTAATTATTTGTCGCCTAAAGTTATTAAGTGAAATTGTGATTTTTGGTTTATGGGTGGCATCCGTTGGGCTTGGTTGTTATACATGGATTTTCCTTTATCTAGATAAGATTTGGGATAAGCTGTTAAATTGGATATGATGATGAGTTGTTTATAATCTCTGTGTGATTAGTACGAAGTTGAGAATGTGCTCTCTACTGTCGTTTGTGACAAGTTATGAACTGTTTAGTTATGAACGTTGGAATAATCTGTCTTGGATAGAAGAATAATGAACATGTTTTGTTGACTGCTAAGTTGTGAATATTGGAATTTCTAAGTGTTAAGGTTTAAAGGGGTTCGATGAGAAAGTGTTAATGATAAATGTTACTAATTTGTGAAGGTATCGAAAGGGAAAAAAGGATAGCGATTGAGTACTAGTGCACACTAAAGAATTGAGGTAAGGAAATAGGGGTGTTTTGGCCATTGAGGCCCTACACCACAAGTGTGTGCATGAGTTTAGTGTTAGTGTTCTTAAAATGTTTATTGCTAGTTGTTAAGTAGTTGTTTGTCTTAAAATGTTTATTATTAAAATGCTTACTACTAGTCGCTGAGTAGTTGTTTGGTAGATGATAATGATTTCTATTGCATTCCTTGATGATTTCCTTGAATGTTCTTTCGTTGATTAGTTTGTGCATTGTATTCCGTAAATTTGGTTAAGCTCCGTGATATCTCCTTTTGTTAATGTGTTATGTTTCATTGTATGTTAAGTGATGCAAATGTATTGCTAGTAGTGAATTGATAAATGAAAAAGGAGTGATAAATGATTAAAGCGTGAAACAAGAAATGTTCACTATCTAATACTTGTTGTTTAATTCCGCTGTTTTCATTATTTATGCACATATGCTTAGTCTCTTACTTGTTGTTACTTACTAAGCATGTAATTAATTAGGGTAATTAATTAACATGTTAATTGACTAATGCATACCACATTAACGGAATTTCATGTTCAATATATTAATTAACATGTTTAAGTGGTTAACTAACATATTTAACTAGCCTATGTAAATCAATTAACAGCATGTTAATTATCTAGCGTAAGTAATTTGATTAGGAACTAAGCATGTTAATTAATTAACATGCTAATGTTAATCAATTATAATTGAATTTACAATTATTGTTCAAGCATGTTAACTAACTAGGAAAATCATCTAATTAGATCTGAGCATGATTAACGATTAATGAATTAATCTAGCAAGCACGTTTAGGGTAATTTAACTAATCCTATAATTTAAGCATGCAAAGAATGAATGATGTGAATTGGGCCTGTAACTTAACTAATATAACGAACTAGAACATTTAACTTATGTCTCTTGAGCATGTAAATGGATAAGGAAATTAACTAAGATACATAATTAGGATGATAGACGTATTTGATCATTGAGCATGCAAATTAACTATTTAGGATAATAATGGTACCCTCTTGAGCATGTAATTAATTAGGATAATTACCTAGACTATTAATGATAGCATGGTTTAATTAATTAGAATAAAAGAGTGCGTAATCAACTAGAATAAGAGTTACCAATTTTCAATCATGTTTTCGTTATCCGTTGTCTAAGCATGTTTTCGTTAATTTTCATTTAAAGCATGTTTCCATGTTTAGTTAGCTTAGTTAATGAGCATGATAGTAATTCATTGTATGCTTCATTACAGTTTCTTTACTGTTTGTTTACTTTCAATTACGGTTATTTATTATATTCGCAATTTCAATTATAGTTGCTTTCAATTACTTTAATTCAATGTGCACTTCAATTACATAATCGATGCTTTACTTTTCAAAAGAGTAGAATGATAAAGAGGATGAAAGGAGAATGAAGTAAACGAGAATGAGTTAAGAGTTTCATTGACTAAGTGAATGAATGACTTATGAATGCTTTTGTTATTGTTTTTCTTGTATTGCTTACGATTCTAGGTCCTTAGCAGGTTATTTTCCGTTAAACCAAAGCATGATTTATTAAGTAGAATAAAAGCATGAAATCAACGTAGGAGCATGTTAATAACTAATTAGAATAACTACTTAGAAATATAAACGTAGGAAGTATGTAAATGGACTATGAAGTTTGTAATAACCCGATTCCAATTTTCTCGATTAACGATGTAATCGTTTTTGTTTTAAAAATAAAAGTGTGGATGTTCCTAAGTTACATCGTATTATGAATGTTTAGTTGCGAGGTATAACCTCGTAGACGTTTAATTGGGGAAAGATTTAAGAGAAAATGTGAAAAATGATGGAATTATGTGGTTTCGGACGACGGCAGGGGAAATGCGGATGCCGCGGATGCCGCGGATGCATAAATTAGAGTCCGCATTGAATCTGTATGAACAGGGATCATCCGGACGATACATGCGGACGATGAGGACGAGGGATTTCGCGTCCACATTGAATCTGTCCAATTTTAGATTTCATGCGGACGACTTGATCGGACGAGGCGGACGACCAAATGGCGTCCACGAAGCCATTTCGGATGCAGAGGATGCCTATTTAGGACGCCATTTGCACTGTAATTTTGGAAACCGCGGACGCTGTGGACAACGGTACAGCGTCCGCAATGCACCAGATCTGAAAAATAAAAAGTCAGAAAAGTCGACTTCCTTCGACATTTAACGAGTCAATTCTCGCCCAAAAGTCCTCCTAGCTGCTATTAAGCCCGCAAATGAGCCACCCTATGAGCATGCGTTGTCTCCCCCTTGTCGTTAGGTGAGTTTCCTTCTACTTAATGAATGGATGTCTCTCTTACATCCATTATTTTTGGTTCTGCTGCTAAGGGTGTGGAGTGAGCTTTGTGCTGCTTGTAAGGAAGACTTTAGAACTTCAAAGGTAAGGATTGGGTGTGTCTTGGCCGTCTAAGCCCTACCCACAAGTAGTGTTTCCTTGATTTTGTTTTCCAATTTGTGCAACTTCTGGTTTATGATTTTCTGCCCATGTCTTAGCGAAAACCATGATTTGATAATGTTTAGTATGAAATGATTTAATAACGTTCAAGGTATGTTTGATGAATATGAGGGAAAGAAGAGAATGATGAATTTAATGAAAGTGAAGCCCTGTTATGGATAAAATGAAGTTTGTTTTGAATGTAAAGTGTTAGGCTAGTTGTTTTTCTGGTTTGCTGAATAATAGTTTTCCTGATTTTCCATGATTGAGATGTACGACTAGGCATGTTAGTCTTGTTTCCCTACTATTATGTCATATGAACAAAACAACATGATTAGTTGTAGGTATATTTCTTATGTTGTTATGTCTTCATTTCTGTGATTGATAACATGAAATGGTACGAAAAGCATGATGATAGATTAGGTTTCATTGCTGTATTCAATAGCCTATTTTAGTGTGAAAAGCATGATGATAGATTCATAGGTTTGGCTAATTTAAAAAGTACGTTGTCACCTACAGCTAGTACACTTTGTTCCTTGTTTTGCTTGTTATTATTTTCGTTATTTTCATTATTGAGGATCAGCTAATTAAGCCTGCATAGCTGTTAGATTTAGAACAAAACAAATGTTGTTCAATAATAGGGTAGTATAGAAATAAGTTCCATGATGTTGCAATTAAGCAGTAAGGATTGTCTGCAAATATACATGATGTAGTAAATTGTATCTGAAAGAATGTTGCCTATAGGTTTGTTATGTTTGATATTTCTGCTGGTGCTGGTTGTTAGCATGCTTAGAGGTGTTGATTTACAAGCACGATGGTGCAATCAAAACAAGTTCAATTGTGTTGTTTTCATTGATTAAAAATGGATAGAATTCCCTGCTACAAATTCATATGTAAATAAAGTTCTAGCTGACTAAAAAGTATGTTTCGTTAAACTGATCGTTGTTATTTTTTTACGCCTCATTATATTCGTTAGTTGAAAGTGAAGGAATATATAGAAGCATGAATTGTTGCGTTGTGTTCTTAGTTTATTTATATATGCTCATAATTTCTTCACTAGATATGCTCCTTGTTTGTTCTTGTGAAATGTTAGGTTAGATTGTGTAATAGGGTTAAGGAAATGTGGTTAAGGAAAAAGGTTAGATGGAGTCCATGATTAATAGAAACCAAGTAGGGAGTAACCCCTCGGGTGGTACTCACATGCATAAGTGAGGAAAAAGACTATGAAAAGAAAGAACCCTAAAGGCGGGTATATGCCGGAAAAGAAAGAACCCTAAAGGCGGGTATATGCCGGGATAGAAAGAACAAGAACAAACCCTAAAGGCGGGTATATGCCGGAACTAGGGAGTTGAGGTAGATGGGTAGTCCGGATCTAGTCTAGCTACTAGGATACACCCCCACCATGATGGGAAAGGGACTAGTAGCCCACAGGTGGTTAGTTTCCGTACAGCTAGGCCATCTCAAAGGAAAACCCTCAATCTCCGCGCTCGATGTACGAGTTTAATGAACGAATAAAGAAAAACGAACGTAATGAAAGAGTTGGATGGGTGGCACCTTCCAACGAGAACTAAAAGAGTGAAATGTATAATTGTTTTCCCTATCCTTACTGAGCGTAAGCTCACGTCCTTACTTGTGGTGTAGGTAATGAGGGAGTTATGCCAGCAGTTAAGGAAGAGAACATTCCGGTGGAGCCTGTGGTTGGTCTGACAATGGCGCCAGCGGAGTAGTAGTATGGTATAGTATGGTATGGTATGGAAATGAGGAAACAAAGAAAAGAAGTTGTGTTTTTATTTGAATAACTGGGCTATGTAATCCCGTAACTTTGGATTTGAACTTCAACTATGTTTTGAATGCTATGTTTTGAATGCTGTTTCCAGTAAAAGTTGTTTTCTCGTTAAGTATGCTTCCGCAAATTTTTTATGAATAATTTCTTTTAAAAATGAAAAATGAAAGAATGAAAGAATGATTTATTAACGATTCGGATTTTATTTCACTCTAATAACTCTATTTATTTAGAATGATTTAATTAAGTATTTTAAAATGGTTTACGAAATCCGGGTTGTTACAAAGTTAACTAGGCTAAAGGACTAAAGAGCTTGAATGTTAATCTTATCTCCCTTGAGCATGTAAATTGGTTATCGTAATTAACTAGACCGAGCATGTAAACAAGATTAAATGAAAGCAAGTAACCTACCTTGGATAATAAATTAGAATAATCACCCAGAGTAATGAATGTAGGACGCATGTGAAATGACTAGGAAATAAATTAGGATATGATAGTGTGTTTTGACATCTCATTCTGTGTTTTGCTATTTACGATTCAAGATTTTGATCGTTCTCTGTATGTGCCTATTTCCGTTATTCCTTTTATGCGCTTTCAATTCCTGTTACATACAATTACTTTATATGCGCACTTCAATTCCTATTAAAGTTATGTTATATGCATTGTGCGTCATGTTAGGTTGAGATCATGTTAACAGAAACCCAGTAGGGGGTACTCCCTCAGGGTGATACCCACATTCACGAGTGAGGAAAATGCTAAGAACAAGAATGTTCGGGATGAGCAGGATAAGCCCATCACCGAAGAAACCCTCCTGGCTGGGTACGTCGGGAGGGAAGAAACCCTGAAGGCGGGATACGCCGGAAGGGCAGGACTCTTGAAGGCAGGATACGCCAGAAAGGGGACGAAAAAGGGAGTTGGAGGGGATAGCGAAACTAGTCTGCAACTAGGCGAAGCCCCCAACCTTGACGGGAACAGGGACCTAGTTGCAAGTAAAGGGTTAGGTCTGGTCCACTATTTCATCCCCTAAGACCCCTCCAATCTCTAGATCAATGTACAAGTAAAGAACGAATGAAGAACAAATGTAAGAAAAGAATTGGTTTGGGTGGCCCCCATTCCAAGAAGAATTAAAGAGAGATATGCATAATTGTTTTGCCCCATTTCCTTACTAAGCCTTTAGGATTACATTTACTTGTGTGTAGGTACAATGACGAACAGATAAGAAGTAGATGATAAACACATAATGAAGCAGGGATGGATGATTTTGCACGCATGAGACTCGGGGCTGGACAGACAAAGAAAAAGATGAGTAAACGGTTGTTAATCAACGATGTTTAATTGTCAAGTTTTATTTGTTAAACATAGTGTTTAAATTATTTAGTATTTTCTTCTTGAACGATTTCTTTACGCTTCCGCCATGTTTTAAAATGATTTATTTTATAATGCTTCTGCACAATTTATCAATTAGTTTTTATAACGAGTTTAAAGAAAGAGTTAGTAGCGATCCGGTTAGATGCACTCTGATAGGTTTGTTTTAAAAAAGAAAGAAATTTCAAATTTTTACGCATTTTAATGATTTACGAAAAATCCGGGTCGTTACATAGAAGCTTCTAGGTTGGAGGTTCGCACCCTTTAAAAATGCATGTGCTTTGCACGTGACCTTTCAACTTTAAAGAATTTGGAGTCCATCCTGACCGTCCATTCCGATCCAAAATACCCCTCACTTGATCCAACAGGCATGGAATGTTGTCTGCCATCGCCTTTGGAAAATGGCAGATTCAATCCTAGCTGTGAATCCCTATTTGGGACATCCCTCCCTCAATCCAACGGCCACGCACAACCATCTGTCATCGCCTTTGAAAATTGACAGATTCAATCCTGGTCGTTAATTCCTAGCGGGGGACGTCTTTTCTCAATCCAATAGACATCAACAATTGTCAACATTGCCCGATAATTGTTCCAATGCCCGATAACTGACAAGACGGATGTCCCTCGCCCCTCGATAATTGACATCCTTTGTCTTTGTTCGACGATCCTTGGCATCAATGAAATGGAGGCGTTAACATTGACAGATTTGAACAAAAAATGTGACTGCGAGGTTGTCGGTGAGAATTTTTCATAGTCCAAGGTTTTAGTTGTTAGCAAAATTTCTTCATGATTTGACTTATCGTTAACCCCAAAATATGGAGTCTGCAGTATTAATTTCCCAAATGATTATCTTAATAATATGTAGTCATTGTAAAAAAGGAAAACATAGTTAGTTTAATATGTATGAGGCTTAATTATTTTAATAATTAACATAATTAATGGAATATTAATTCTGAGTTAATGATAATTGTGTTTTGATGAATATTGTATTTATATTTATACTTGTATTGATAATATCTTTGAAAAATTGTATTTAGTGTTTCTAATGTGTTAACTTGAATCTATTTAGAAATATTTTAAATCTCAGATAGGACTTCATCGAAAGTGATTTGAAAAATCTAAGTATAGACCATGTGGGTGCCTTGAGATGAAATGCGAATGCCTAGTCTTGAGCCATTTGCAAAAAGGAAGAACTTGCCCTAGTATAGAGAACTGTTTTGGCCACAGACACACGCAACAAAAGCCCGATAGAATTTGTAGAAGCCATGCTCAGAGCGTCAAACCATTTTGATACTAGACGTTCAGACTCTTGGACCTCAATAGTGGACACTTGCAAAGGATGCCCAGAGCAAGCTACGAAAGTCCAGTCTCAAGACACTGTTTTTTGAAATTGAAATTACAAAAGCTTGGAAACATATGTAGACACCTGCAGCAGGCAGCCAAAGAGCCTTACAGATGCTTGACGCAATAACCCAAATTAAGTCGTAAAAACTCATCATCTCATTGATGTCTCTAACAGACATATCACTGACACCCTGTGACAACCAATGGACGTCCACAACTCGAAAAATTTGAAGAGAACTATGAATAGAAGATCACTTCGCTATGCAATTCACCTCAAGACTCTCAAGTTGAAGTGTTGCTGAATTTTCTTGAGATATTATAGCCTCTAATATTAAGTGAATTCCTAATTCTCTTATTCCCAAACTTGATATTTCATATTTGTAAGAGTTTCATATTTGTAAGAGTTAAATTTAGTGTAAAAAATCTCTACACTTGTTATTTGTTGAACTATTAAAGTGTGTCGCCCAAAAAAAGTTAGCTTAAGGCTTAATTGACTGTTAGAAACTCAATCAAGCATAAGAGGTTATAGTGGAAGAAGTCTTTGGGGAACCTTGAAGTGAGCGCGAATGCAAGCAAAATTAGTTTAATCATGTCAACAAACTGTTTGCTTTCTCTTTTCTAACTTAGTGTTATTGTGTGCAGTTTAGACTTGGCTGATCTAGTGAAGAGGAAAAATAAATTCATTTGACATGCAAACGATTAAATTTAAATTTTATCCTCTACTTGTTTTTTTTCCCGAAACAAAATTTTCCCTCTGGGGACCATATCTTAGTATTTTCTTTTCTATGTATTGCTCAATTTTCAACCGCTCCCTTCCCAAAACATATTAATCCTTGCTTTATGCTTACAAGGGTCTTATAGTAGAGGCTTGAAAATGAAGGATGCAGCTTAGTCGAATGCTAGCGTCTTACATCTTACTCCATGTATGGTTCCTTTTACCATATTTTCTAAATAAACCCATTTGATCATGAAAGAAATCTAGCCCAAATCAAAACTGTTTATTTGTCAAAGTGCGTATTCACTGATTAATTTTTTTAGGGGAAATTAACACTGCAGATCCTATAGTTTACGATCAATGACGAGTCAAACCTTGAAATTTTTTTTTGTAACAATTAAAACCCTAAACTATAAAAAATTCTCGCTGGCGACCTCACAGTCACTTTTTTTGTCCAAATCCATCGACTTTAGCACCTCAGTTTCCTTGACTCCACGGACCGTCGAACGGAGCCAAAGAACGTCAAGTATCCGGCGAGGAGAGACATCCGTTTTAAGCGAGGATTCTAAATTCATCCTAAAATTTTCTTTTTTCCTTACTTGAAAAGTTTTTCCTTATTGTCAATCTTGTTCGTCGGCGTCAACCTTCAAACTTTACATTGAGATTGAAAAAAAAATTCGAAGATTCTAGAATTTCAAAGTTTTTCACTGTAAAACAACGATTTTTGAAGAGAGGGATGTCCTTTATACGCTCAGGGACGTCCGTTATAGGTTACAAGACGTTTTTTTTAACCTATAACGGACGTCCTTTATATGTTGAAGGACGTTCGTTATAGGTTAAATGACGTTTTTTAACCTATAACGGACGTCCTTTATACGCTGAGGGACGTCCATTATAGGTTAAAAGACGTATTTTAACCTATAATGGACGTCCTTTATGTTGAGGGACTTCCATTATATATTTATTATTAATAAAAATAAGTATATTACTGCTTTGTTCATGTAAAAATTTGTCAGTAACATTTTTATAGAGACAAAACAGTAATTTGACAGTTGTCTGCCACTTGTCTGTCAAATTATTGTTTTGACCCTGTAAAAATGTTACTGACAAATTTTTACAGGGACAAAACTGTAATTGTACTATTTTTATTAATGACAAATAGGGATGTGTATGGTCCGGTTCAGTTTCGACGTGGAATTGAACCAAACCGGTTAGTTTCGGTTTTGAAATTACAAAACCGAAACCAGGTGTAGGGAAAATTGGAACTGAACCCGAAATTCAGTTCTGGTTCCAGTTTCGGTTCAATTCCGATTTTTCCCACTTTATTATCATTTTTTTTTCAACTATCAAAAATAATCTGTCATTTGTGATTGCAAATTCTTTGGTCTTTTCTAAAAATGGTCTGATTTAGAATCAGATTAATCTATAACAACCATCCACATTCATCTGTAAGGCGCATGGGAATCGGCAATGATGCAACAACAATCCACATGATTAGAATCCTGAAATCACATAGAACTTGCATCAACCTCAGGCAAGCCATTATGAAATGCAAACCTTGTCAGAAAACCATCCAGAGCAACCAAAGGCCAAATTTCTCAACGAAATATTGAATTCATGATTTATATTCCATTTGACAACACTTTTTTTGATCTCTCTACATTTCATCCACAAGAAACATAATGCGTGTGTGATACAATTTGTAAGAGTTAATTTGAATAAATAACTGAGGCAGATCATTAGCAGAGGCAGTTCAATAACAGAGGATATTCCATGTCTAGGTTATAAAAACTCTTACAGAGAAGAGTCTAAGTATAAATCTAGCAGAAACACAACAATAACAAGCAGGCTCAGAGCAAGACCATGTAGAACCTAATTGGACAATTCATCAACATAAAACCCACTATCTGAAAACATTAACAGAGGCATAAAAACTAAAGAGGGCAAATAAATCTAAGTGGAATAACAGGTTTTGGCAATTTATTAACAGAGGCTATTCCACGTCTAGTTTATAAGAACTCTTACAGAGAAGCATCTAAGTATAAATCTATCATAGAGATGACGTCTTCAAGGATTAACAACTAGTTATGCAGAGCATGATTCATCATACACTATCAATTACAATTTGTTAGTAGCAATACCATTAGCAAGCTAAACAACTGAGGAAAGCAAACATGAGAAGAAATCATTAATCAAGACCTAAAACCACATAAAGCATCAGGAAAACATGCGTAAAAACCATGAGTAATAACCATATCATTGAAACAAAATCTCCAGATTTCGGCAGTTCATTAACAACACAATCACAACAATCAAAATCAGTTAAGGATTTACCAATACCAAGCAGTTTGCACTGGAGCCGGAGCCGAAGTAGGATGCTGAAGACGATTGGTCACTGGTCCACAGGCCACTTGCCAGTAGCGACCAACTAGTCTGTGAAGTGTCTGTCTTCTACAAACTCCACTCGGGCCGAAGACGAAGACGAACAGTTACGGGAACTCGGGATGAACTACGACGACGACGAAGAGTGGATCGGGAGCGGGGAGTTGGGGCTCAAGAGTCTAGAGGAAGAAGCTGGAATGAAGACGGTCCGCAGAAGATGAAGAACCGTAATGGCTAATTAATTGGCTTCAGTTCGGTGCTAGTTCCTCAGGTTTAAGAAATAGGAACCGCAAACCGGATAGGGCAATTCGGTTCTTGATAAGAAGAACCAAATTTCGGTTATTATTTGTTCAAAACCAAACCAAACCGACCCAAAACAATCGGTTCCCGTCAGATTCTTCGGTCTGGTTCGGTTTTGCACACCCCTAATGAAAAATGTGTATTGGACGTCTTTGAGCATAAAGGACGTCCATTATAGGTTAAAATAAGTCTTTTAACCTATAACGGACGTCCCTCAGCGTACAAAGGACGTCCGTTATAGGTTAAAAAACATCTTTTAACCTATAACGGACGTCCATCAACGTATAAAGGACATCACTCACTTCAAAAATTGTTGTTTTACAATGAAAAACTTAGAAATTCTTGAATCTTCAAATTTTTTTTTCAATCTCAATGTAAAGTTTGAAAGTTGACGCCGACGAACAAGATTGCCAGTGAGGAAAAACTTTTCAAATTAGGAAAAACGAAAATTTTAAGTTGAATTTTGACTCTTCGCTTAAAACGGATGTCTCTCATCGCCAGATACTTGACGTTCTTTGGCTCCGTTCGACGGTCCGTGAAGTCAAGGAAACAGGTATTAAAGTTGACAAATTTGGACAGAAAAAGCGACTGCGAGGTCGCCGACAAGAATTTTTTATAGTTCAAGATTTTAGTTGTTACAAAATATTTTCCAGAATTTGATTTATCATTGACAACTATAGGTTTGGGTTAATTTCCCATTTTTTAGTGGTTTTATAACAATGTGGGCATTTTAATGTCCCCTAAGATCGAGTTCCTGAATGTCCATTATCTCTCTTCCTCTTCCATTTGTTTCTAATTTTTCATTATTCGATCCAGGTCAAGTCCGATTGTCCAGTTTGATCTGTACTTCCTTCCGCTCGGATCCCCAGCAGGGTCAACCTTGGACCTTCAAAATGCCGAAAACATAACAAATAAGAACGGAAATGAATATTTTATATTAAAAAAAAAGAGAAGAAAAGAATGTCACCTGCAAGAAAATCGATAACGGACTTCACGGAATGAGTCGCACACTACACGCCGTCGGAGAAAAGCCTCTAGACAATGGACGGAGAACGTCAATACAAATGGGAAAGATGGCGGAGTTTTCGTTGACTGCACACTTACCCACAGTGATGGACTGAACTCTTGAGTGTTAACCTGATCCCAAATTCCGAACCTTTTTTCATGGATTTCATGTATATTAAGCCCCCATAATTCGTCCTTACAAGATCAATTAAAGTTAATCTGTTTGTAAAATGATTAAGTTTATGTCCGAAGCTCCGTGAATTGCCAGTAATGGTGGCAACTCTTTTATATCCTGAAAACATATGTATATACACAGGTGTATCACTCCCAACTGAACTTGCGTCGCCGGAGTAAAACAAAAAGACCCCCGTCGCTCCAGCTCCTAACCCTTTCGCTAGTTTCCTCAGATGGCAGCACCGCCTCTACCGGATTCCATCAGATTCCGCCTCCGTTGTTGTGATTAGGCAAGAACGAATTACTAAGCAGAGAGTTTGACGTCCTACATACCAAAATCGTCGTCAAGGATCATCAGATTTGGACATGATGGAGAGACGGCTAGGCCTCGGCTGAAAGTCGCCTCGGCGCCTCTGCTGGTGCGAAGAGGGTCGAATGAGCGCCGCCAAAGCTCGCTTCACCAAATCCCCTTCCACTCCGCCGATTCTGACAAGAGAGTTGGTCATCGCCGACCTCCGAGCGTTAAGTCTGTTGGGCGAGTACGGCGCAGCAGAGTGCGATCCACATCCCTTATGAAGACTACACCTAAAGGAGCCAGGATGAGTGGTTGGGGAACACATACAAGTCCTCTTCTGATTGCCCTGCCTCCTCACTACCTGACTGCTACTGCCGAGGCGAGGCGAGACAGAAATGGACCTGTTCGGAGAAATAGGCCGATCGAGCGAGAATCGCACCGACGGAGCAGGAGATGGACTCCCACCACATAAATGCACGCGACTAGGAGACACAGATCTATTAAACAAGCTGGTGGGAGATCGAGAAGCGAAGCTAGAGCTAGAAGAAGCGAAGGAAAAAGTAGACGAAGACGAAGACGTAATAGAATAGCAAGAACCACAGAATCTGCCGGACGGAGACAGCGATCGGAGAACTGGTCCGCTAGATTTTCTAGAAGACCCTGCCATGCTCGAAAAACAGAGAGAGGAAGATGATTTGTCAATGCCGGTTTTGGCTATTGAGTTTCGCAAACATAACCCCAACTCAAGCCATCCATTTATAGGGTCTGCTAATTTAACCATGGTCGAGTTTTCACGATATTTGACGCTCTCGAGGTTTTAGATTTGCAAAGATACCCTTCATTTCTGACATAATTGTTGTGATTTGGCTATGACATTGAATTATATTTTATGAAATTTGAATATTCAGATGATAATAAAATAGAACAGAAAGAAGACGGCCCTTCTCCCATTCATTTTAATGTTTCATTAGGAGCATTCTTAGTAATAGACTAGTAGTTGTACCCATTTACAACCATACATCTTAATAATTTTGACATGTTTACTCATAGTATATGGCACGTATTGACTATAATTAAAATAATGTGACAATGAATATATATATTTTGATTTAACAAAAATATAATATTCAAAATTTACATTATAAAGTAGCATATGTAAGTTATTGTTGACAAACGCCTTAACAAAAAAGAGAAAGTAACATAATGCCAATATACAAAAATTAAAATAACAAACAAAAATCAGCCGAAATTTTAAAAAATGGAGTTTGAATTTGACCAATTCTTGCTGCCAACTAAATAATTAATAATATTAAAAGTAGGCAGGCAATAAATACCAAAACCAAAAATGACGAAATTTGAATATTGAATAATATATAATGGATTGGGACACTATAAAATTTTATTAAAAACCTTCATGCGAAATTTTTATAATAATAAGTGCTATAATTCTTAGGTATATTTCAACAATTTGATGATTTGGTATTCGTGAGTCATGTAAAATTTGGCCATAAAAATTAAAAAAAGTGATAAAAGGCAAGTAAGTCTTAGGTTAAACTATAAATATACAAATAATAATAATAATATATGCAAAGAATAAATATAGTCATTTGAGAATTAGTAAAAGGTTTGACAACACGAAAACAATAAAGTTTGATACACATTTGTAAATATAGTATAATAGGAGGTACAATGGAAAAGAATCATTGAATTCCCTAGAGCTAATTGCGGAAGGGTATCCAGGGTTATTAAACCGGAGGTCAGGTTAGGTATTTCATAAACTTTCAGTTGGGAAGGGAGATAGCAACCAACAGTTTTTAAAACAAAGCTATGGGCCGCACCCAAGATTCAAAACGACAAGAAAGCGGTGCCGTTTAACTGACAGCTTTCTCCGAAAGCCTGAAGCCGGCTGCCACGTAATCGGTCAGTCGCTCTTTACATTCCACGTACTAAGGTGTCTGATCCAGTGGGCGTTTTTTATTATGACAAAAGTACCCTTCGATTCTAGTAAAATTTGGTGGTCGTGCTTCGTCGGAGGCAGCAGGTGTGGGTAGACCACATGGGACAGGGGCCCACCGAAGGGGTTAGCCGTTTAAAGTTTGGGCACGTTATCTGGGAGCCCTTTCCAACGACTTTATCTAAACACTGTCACGTAATTCGGCGTAGGGTAGCACTTCATCTTTACGCAACTATTTTTAATTTCATTTGTTGACATCTTAAAAAATTACTCAATTTGAATGTTCTTCTAAATTCTTTTTCTTTATTTTTGGGTGGTTGGTAATTTATCATTGTATTAGAAATATAGATTTCAAATTAAAATTTTAGCAAAGTTAAAAAATTAATTTTATTAAAAAAATATCCATAAGTAATGACCATTAAAACAAATTTATATATATGTAAAGGGCAATGTTAAAATTTATTTTTTAATAGCATTAATTTTTTACTTTGCCTAGATTCAAACTTAGATCTCTAACTTTAATACATAATAAATTACCAATAATTTCAAAAACTTAAATTTGTGGATGGAGAAATAATTTAATCATCTATATTTTTTCTTAACATTCTCCTCAGATAGACAAATTTCTTTTTTATTGGTCTGTACATGTTGGTATTTTTTTTAATGCAATTAATTTTTGACTTTGCCGAGATTCAAACTTGGGATCTCTGTTGGTAATTTGTCAAGATGTAGCAGTCCGTCCTGTGAAGGCCAAGAAAGATCTAGGTGTGAGTCTAATTAATATCAGTGAGGGTGTACAATCTCACATCGTTTGAAAGAGTAGAAAATGTATAGTTTATAAGTGAGATTTTTCTCTCTATCTAGTATAATGCAGTTTAGAATAATATCAAGAACAAATATGTGTGAGTTTTTTTAAAAAAAAAAAAATATATTGTAATGGAAGTCCCGAATATGTTACAATAGAACTTTGAGAGGCCTATTAGTGATGGAGGATGCCCAATTGTGATTCTCTAATTTTTTGTTGACTATAAGGAAAACCAACCATTTATGTGACTTGATGAACTCTCCCTGTTCGTTTTTCCTTCACTCTTTGTGTTATCAATGAAGACTCTAGATTTAAAAATAATTTTTATTAATTCAATTTTGATTTGTTTCGACAAATCATAAGAATTAATACTTATCAATGATAAATATAAATATGTAATAAGAGAGGTTGATAATATTAAATTAAATTTTATTATAAAAGGTTGCTTTTGTTCCTTGATTTTGAACATTTGGTTGTGCAATTTGGTTTTATATAAGGGACTTCAACCCCGTGTCTTCTAGAGCTCTTGCTACCTGATTACTGGAGGGAAAAAGAGTTTTTGTGCATCAATTTTACAAAGCTATTTATTTCTTTTAATAAAAAAGATCATTTCATAAATTCAGAATATGATTTTTTCCACTAAAAATCAGTAGGTGTTCTTCATAACATATTTACGCCCCACATGTACCTATTAAAGGTGAGTATAATTGAAGAAAAAATTGGCAAATAAAAAGATATCCAAACAATTCATGTTTTGAAAGGACTGTATGTGCAAGCAACGAGGGCAAAGATTTCTCAATACCTTGGCAATGCTTTTATCAAATATTTGTCAGTAACATATTAGATCTAACGTGATGTGATCAAGAAAACGCAAAGATAAAGGTCTATTAGAAGGTAATGGAGGCCCAAAGAGTAAAGTATGGATAAAGAAGGTGAAAGAAAAACCACAACTTTTTTGTGAAGAAAATCCAAAAAAGGGGGCCGAAAACCCAAATCTAAAAGGCATAGGATTTGTTAAGCATTGCAGAGAAGTTAAAAGAGGAGGTTCAAGACAAAGAAACCAAATGGGCCACTTTTCCAAAAAACTAGAAAGCCCACCTACAGCACGCGCAGTGCGCGCAATCCGCAAGCCCATGCAATGACCCAGTCCGCACAATGTGCCCCAGCCCGCAACCAGTCAGCAGCCCAATGAAAGGCCCAGCGTGCAACCCAATGTACATCTCTGTTTCAACCACGCATGCGTTCTTTGCGAGCCAAACCGCTCGCCGCCCGTGCGCCTAGCACCAGCTCAACAGCGCATTCCTCAAGGGTCAGCCCACCAGTCACCGTGCCCTGTCAGCGAGTGCATCTCATGAATCCCGTGCCCATGTCTAAATGCTAGGCGCGCCTCATCCCGACCCATCAGCCTGCAACCCATTCCCAGCGCGCCTCATTCATCAGCGGCACATCTGGGCCTTATCATTCTGCGTTGCCCAACAAGTATTCTGACAGCGTGCCACATCAGGGCGGGACCCAGCACCAACCGTTGTAATACCCGGGATTAAGCTGAGACTAGGAATAATATTAATAGTGAATTATTGAAAATTATGGAGAGATTTTTATGGATTTTATTGCACTGGAAATAAATTGGTAATGAAAGTTGGAATGAAATTTAATGGTATTAATATAATTAAATATATGATGAAGGAATTATCAATAATCGGAGAAATAAGGATTTGTTGTGTGGCAGTCAATTATGTGAACTAATGATGGACGCCCGTTAGAGTTGATGGATGTTCCAAATAGAGGGAGATCTACCATTGAAATTTTGTGGAATGGCATTGTTTGGGTTATGACGGACGTCCCTCATGGGAAAATGGACACCCGTTATAGAAGATGGAAACCAGGCGGCTTCGTTTGTTAAGAGTAAGTAGAAAGCGGCATCATTTTGATGCGAGGGACATCCCAATGGACAAAGGACGTCCAAAACAGAAGTAACGAGAGTGGCTTTAAGATTTAAGTGGGACAATGTAATACCCCAACTTTTTATATCAGAATTTAATAAGAATAATTGAAAAATAATTAGGGATATTTGAAGTAATTGGATAATTATCGGGGTATTACCGACTACGTAACCGTTCGGTTATAATATGAGAGAATTTATTGGAGGTTAAATTGATAGAAATTAATTTAGGAAATGAAAATAATAAATTTAAATTGGACCTCTGGACCTCTAATAAACTTTTAACGATATTTGAATTAAGTCGAGAGTTCCAAATTGGGTTGGTTAATATGTGATACTAAAACATGCCTTCAAGCAAATATACTAAATCTAGCAAGTACTAAGAATCCGAGGAAATCAAAGCATGCTTTATGAGTAGGCAAATAAGATCGCGATAATAACTGACATGTTCGGACACTAACTAAGTGATGATAGTCATGCTCAAAGATTCGATGATCAACGGAGAGTCATTATCATGAATGCGTGAAGATTTCCACAATAACAAATTTTCATTATTGACGATTTGCTAAATAATAGATAACATGCTTAGAGGTTGATAAGAAGTGGTTAATTAACAACAATTGGAATTTTTTTTATAACTAATAGAAATTTTTCATGCTTGAAAGTTTCTATAATGATTAGCATGCTTAGTAATACAACTAACCCTTACGAAGGTTCATATGAAATTTAACATGCTTGGCAAGTATATGGAGTTTAACATGTTCAGAGGTCTAATCTAACAAGTAATAATCTATAACTAATCAAGGGCTCTGCTATGAACATGCTTGAGGTAAAGAGGGAAATGACTAAACAACATGCTTGAAGATTTAGCGATTAATAGTGAGTTATCATGATTGAGGATTAAATGGGTTAATAACCACTTGACATGCGTTAAGATTTCGTGAGTCAACTAACACAACCAAATTTAATATGATTGTAGAATAGCGCTTTTATGATAACAAGATATAACAGCAAAAGGATTTACATACTTTATGCAATAGTGTGATAACCGAAAAGTATTAAGGTGAACATGCTTAATATGGAAATAATAGTGGGCAACATAGGGTAGTGGAGATAATAATGCATTGTAATGACAGAGCAATCTAACAGAATAGAAATTTCACAGACTAGAACATTCACAGCACAGAACAATACTAACTTTTAATTTAGTTCATCTCTGCTTAGCAGTCATTATGAAGTCCTTGGCTCGTACTTTACTCTACTAGTTTGTTACCATAATCTAGTTCAACTACTGAGCAAACATGAAAGTAGAACGATAGAGAAATTCACAGCTTATCATCTAGAGCACCCAACCAAGTAGCTTAACAACTAGTAAAAGTAAATAAGCATTGAAAGACAACAAAAGAACAAGTAAAAATATACAGCAGAACAAGGCAGAAATGGAATAACAGAGCCAACGTCAAACAATCCACAGAAGTTAAGAGTCCCAATATAACGACCCAGATTTCTTAACCATTTTAAATTACAATATTAAGTACTAAAACAACGAGTTTCAAGTAAAAAAATCTTTCTTAAAAGAAACAAATCTTTAGAAAGAGGGTTTATCAGAGTACAAAAATCTGATCGCTATCAAAAGCTCATTTTTATCTTTTCTTAAATAGTGAATAATTATCATTTATGATTTGCGGAAGCGATAAAAATTCATTGTTAAAAGTTCCAGAAATGTAGCTAAACAAGAAATCCAATTTACGAAAAGCAAGAAGTTATGACTAACATTTTAGCAGAAAAACGAACTTAAAACATAATTTAAGAAACCAGAGTTTTGAGTTTCCAAATCGGCTTACATAATATTCTGAATAATACTCAAGTGAGGGCAATAAGGGAAAATTAACATTCGTAAAGAGAAAACAATTCGACGTTAGGCCTTACAACGTTCCTTTCCTTTACTTCATTGAAGCCGCACTACTACTCTGCTGGCGTCTCATCCAGACTTACCGCAAACTCCACTGGAATGGCCTGCTCTAGAGCTCTTGGCATAATTACTTCATTACCTACACCACAAGTAAGGACGTCAGCTTTCGCCTAGTAAGGAAATGGGGGAAAACAATTATGCATTTCTCTCTTTGATTCTTCTTGGAATGGAGGCCACCCAAACCAATTCTTTTCATTACGTTTGTTCTTCGTTTGTTCTTTACTTGTACATCGAGCTGGAGATTGAAGGGTTCTTAGGGGATGGATAGTTGACCAAACCTAATCCTTTACTTGCAGCTAGGTCACCGTTCCCGTCAAGGTTGGGGGTTTCGCCTAACTGTGGACTAGTTCCGCTACCCATCAGCCCTCCAACTCCATTTTCATCCCATTTTCGGCGTATCCCGCCTTCAAGGGTCCTCCCCTTCCGGCATGTCCTGCCTTCAGAGTTTCTTCCCTTCCGGTGTGTCTCGCCGGAGGGTTTCTTCGGTGATGGCGTATCCCGTCCATCCCAAACATTCTTGTTCTTACGTTTTTCCCTCACTCATGCATGTGGGTACCACCAGAGGGGGTACCACTACTTGGTTTCTATTATTGTGAATACAACCTAAGACTTCTAAATCAAATAGCACATACATGAAAGAAATGGAAAGTACTTCAGAGGAATTCACAATAATAAATAGAACGAGTAATAGAGCGTGGTCATATGTAGCAATAAACGAAGAAAAACAACAACATAGAGATTCAAGTGAAACTAGACATGCTATTAATGACTAAATTGAGTCAGCAAAAATTTAGTTTAATAGAATATATAACAAAGAAATTATAATTGACTAAGCATAACCTAATTGAATGTAATGGCGGAAATCGTAAATGACTAAGCATGTTTCTATCAATTATAATAACAGAAATCGTAAATGATTAAGCATGCTTCTCAATGGAATATTCAGCAGAACTTACGAACAATTAAACAGGCACTCATGGACCATGACAGCAGAAAATATGAGTCACTAGGCATGCTTTTAACGAAATATACAGCGGAACTTACGAACAATTAAATGGGTACTTATTGAACATAACAGCAGAAAATATGAGTCACTAAGCATGCTTTTAACGAAATATACTGCAGAACTTACGAACAAATAAACAGGTACTTATTGAACATAATAACAGAAAATATAAATCACTAAGAATACTTTTCATCGATTAAAGTGAACGGCAAGTGGATATGGACGTTTAACTTGTATGACGATTAATAATCAAATGAGCAGCAAAACATATGCTTATCATAGGCTAAAACGAATCGGCAAGGCATATGAGCATCCAAACTACACAAGCACCTAGAGCATGGTTCAAGTGAACTATAACAACAACGAGTCATGGACAACAATATCTACTTCCAAATACAACAGTGAAATGAAGAGTGAGTCATGATAAGATTTCAGAGGACAATACAACACCTTCATGCCTTCATTTTGGATAATAAACAGCAGCGTACGAAGGAGGAAAGGAAACCATAACACATGCCTCTACTATAAGATTTAATAACAAGGAAGAGAACATGCAGTATAATGCAAGCAACAGGAAAATGTACTAAAGCAAAAATCATAGCAATACTCATTCCCCATTCATTCCATCTCTGTATCATCGTTCAATTCATTTCTTCGTAGCACCCATTAAGCTTTTCACTTTCATCACCACTATAATTGCAGAGAACTCTACATAGCATCCAACACATTAACATTCAATTTAATAATAATGTTAGGCATTTCAGAGACAAAACAAGAAAGAAAACCAACAATCTGGCCTAAGAGCAACCAAAACTTACAACAAAATGAGCAGTCATAGGACGATAGAAACGATTTCAAGCTTAAAACCATAGTCAAACCACAATCAACACAATATACTTATGGGTAGGGCTTCCTCAAGCCAACGACTACCCGAATCCTTACCTTTGCAGACCCTTTTTCCCACGGACAGCAGCTCCTCTTCCTTGCCCTCCACTACCAGCAGCAACACTCTAGCAAAGAGAGAAAGAATGACCCAGGAGACGAAGGTGAAGTTCAAGAAATAGGCTTACCAGAGGGACACACCGTACGCATGGTAGAGGGAGGAGCAAGGAACAAATCCTTGTTGATCGGGCATTTCATGTGATTTTGTGTCGAGAGTTTGTGTTTTAATTGAATAAACGTCATTTTCCATCTGATTTTAAATAAGTTTTGTCGCTATACAGGGAGATTTTGGAAGAGATGATGCGTCTGAATTCTGCTCATACCGTCTGAATTCGAAATTCGAACGCAGAAATGACGTTCGAGATATCATTTGCGTCGTCCAAATTTGTCCAGAATTCATACATATTCAAACGCACAATGTCCGCCTCGTCCGAAATTGTTTCGGAGTCATCCGAAAAGACCAAAATCCTATTTCCTTCACATTTTCAAATAGATTTTCATCTAAATCAATTTCCACGAAGTCACAAGTCACCACTTAATGTACATAAAGACGAGTTGTATCATGAAATTTTATCTCCAAAGTTTGATTACATCATTTAACGAAGAGATTTAGGATCGGGTTGTTACACCCAACTATCACAGTCAACACACACACACACGTTATACTTGTGGGTAGGGCCTCCACTGGCCAAGACTAACCCACTTCCTTACCTAAACGTTGGAGAAGTAAGCAGGGACAACTGAGAAATTCCAATCCTTGCAACACCAAACTCAGCTAAACAAAAAGAAGAAGAAGCTAAACGAAGGAGGGGAGAGGAGAAGAACGCAGGGCAGTAGGAGAATGGCTGAGTGGAGGGCAAGCTAGAAGTTAAAAAGGGGAAGAGACTTACTAGGCCATCATTCACATAGGAGAGGAGAAGAATGCTAGGCTACGTTCAAGCTGGAGCTGGAGGAGTTTTTCCTGTCTAGGAGTCACTTTCTTTCGGTGGAGATCGTGTATTGATGAACTACATGACAAGCGGTAGGTTTTTAAATCCCTAAATTTATGTAGATCTGTGATCTTTCGAATGAGTACGGATGCCTTGATCTCATCCGAAGTCGTCCGCATGTGTAAAATCCCTAGGCCAAAATTGTGATTGCAGACGGGAATTGGTGTCCCTACCTTCATCCGTACCGTCCGCAGCTAACCTTCGGACACCGCTTGGCGTCCACATGTGTCGTCCAAATCTGTCTATAAATTGGACTGATTCAAATCAGATGATGCCTTGTCTCGTCCACGCTCGTCCGCAAGCGTCGAAGGTGTCCTGATTTTTGACATATTCAAATCGGACAAGACGACCCGCGTCCAAATCGTCCAGACTCGTCTGTAAGTCTGATACACAGTGAGATCAGGATGCAAATTCGCGTCCAGAGTCATCCCAAGTCCTAAGGCTGGCGTTCAATAAGTTTGCGAACAACACGTCTCATCCGCAGGCGTCCAAAAATGCCCAGACCAGAATTTCTTCACATTTTTTAAATTAACTTTCTATCCCACAACTTTCCCCATGGATACATACCAAAATCAAACGAATTTAGATACACAATGTAATTATCTCCAAGTTCAATTACAACGCGTAGGCGGGAAAGTTAGTACCGAGGTATGAAATAGCATGTTTAATTAGTAAGTAACTAGCATGTTAATAACTAAGTCATGTCATGTTTGATTAGCATGTTTAATTAACTAACTAGAACAAAGCATGTGTAAATCATCCTAATGGTAATTCTTTCTTGAGCATGTAATCATCTTGAGTATGTAATAAACTAGGGTAAGAAACTAGACTATTAGTTACGACACGTTTAATTAATTAGAATAAAAGCATGCTTAATCAACTAGAAATAAGAATTTCCAAATTTCAAGCATGTTTCTGTTATTTATTGTCTAAAGCATGTTCCCATTAAATTACAAATTTTGAACATGTTAGTTTAATCATACTAAGTGTCTGAGCATGTTTAGTTTTGTTTAGGTTAACCAATATGTTTAGTTTATTGTTCATTTGCTGTTTAAATTTGATATTATACTTGTTTTCTATATGTGCTTTCAATTATAATTGTTGTCCTCTTTCAATTACTGTTGTTCATTATATGCGCAATTTCAATTACAACTTGCTTTCCTTTCAATGTAATTGTTATTTACTTCTTTATATGCGAAATGTGAACTGCATCATGCATCATGTTAGGTTGAGAATGTATGGTCATACATGATGTTAATAGAAACTAATAGGGAGTGCCACCTTGGTGTTAGTATTCATACATGCATTATGTGAGGAAAAATGTTAAGAAAATGAAGGAAATGGGGAGTTGGAGGGTAGATGGGTAGCGGGTCTAGTTTGCAACTAGGCAAAGCCCCTCCCTGATTGAGTACGGGAGTTCTAGTTGCAAGAAAAAGGTTAGATCCGATCCACTGCACCATTGCACAAGAAAATCCCTCAATCTCCAGCTCAAAGTATGAGTAGCAAACGAATGAAGTAAAGTAAAGTAATAAAACGAACAAATGACTTAATGAAAGGATTGGTTTGGGTGGCCCCCATTCTAAAAGGACTAAAGAGAAATATCATATTGCATTAACCCTTTTTCCTTACTAAGCTTTTGGGCTTATAGTCACTTGTGGTGCAGGTGTAGGTACTTATATGCGAAAACGACAAGGATATAATAAACAGAGAATAAAGCAAAGATGAAGTATTTGCACGTGCGAGACTCTTGGTAGGCTAGGCTAATGAGAACCAAAGAGAGTACGGTTATAAATTAAATTGTATTTAATTATTTAGTTTCTTTCATTAAACGTATTATTTAAATGTTTAGTTTTACGCTTTCGCTATGTTTTATATAAATGATTTTTATAACGCTTCTGCAATACTTTTACGAAAAAGAGTTTTAACAAATGGTTAGTAGCGGTCTAGTTTAGACGTACTTTGATATCTGTTTTAAAAGAGATTTCAACGGTTTTATAAAAATTCAAATTTTCACGCATTTTAAAGGATTTACAAAAAACTGATTCGTTACATCGTTGCAAAGGTAAGTCTAGATGTTAATTTCATTCTGTAATTCTTCCTCCTAGGTTCTACTGATGCTTGGTTGCCATTTTTTTGTTGGCGGGGAACTTGGCTGGGGCGTCGGGAGGCCTGGGTGTTGGTGATTTGAGCTGGACCAGCTGAAGGCTTATGGTCCAGCTTGCGGGTTGGTCTTAACCAGTTTGTCCTGCTCTACTGGAACCGACAACGTGGACATGTGTGGAGTGTGTGGAGGAATGGCGAAGGCATGGTGAGGCATGACTTGTGGTAGGGGATGATGAGTTATGTCTCAGGTGTTTATTTTTTATAAAGGCTTGAAGACTTGTAGAAGAAAAGAGGGATGGCCTGCAGAGAGCTCTCGGGTGAGCTAGTGATGGAGGGGGCTGAGTGCTTCTGGAGCAAATGGAGAAGAAAAACCATGGCCTTCTGAAGGAGAAGAAGAAAGCTGCTCTCGTGTCTCCTTGATTCTTGAGGTAAGGAGGTTTCCTCTTTTGCTTTTATGGATTAAAAAAGAGGATAAAGTATTTGGGTTATACTCTGTTGGTGGATAATGCTTTCGGTTGATGTTGGAATGCTCTTTAGTGATTTTGTTGTGTTGGCTCTATGAAGGATAGTCAAATACATGCTCTGTTGTTGGGAATATTAATATGAAGCATATTATTGGACGTAGGAAAATGATAAATTGTTGTTCTGAATCAACTTGTTGGGTGATAGAATTGAATATATGTATGAAATGCTCTATTGTTGGATTGTTGGATTAAGGGTCGATGAACTCTCTGTAATGGATAATATAAATCATCTGTTTGATAGAGCTACTGTCCGTGTTATTCTATGTGAATAATGCCTCTGTTGATGGTTATGGATGATCATATTGAAGATTTCATGTTCTGTTTATTATACATACGTAATGTTCTCTATCTGAGCTATTAGAACTATTAAATGGTTGAAGAAAACTATTGGAAGAATGCTGTCTATTTCCTTGGAATGCATTAGCCACTGATGGTTAAGTCGTGATAGGTTAGGTTATGTTTAGGTGTCAAAGAAGTTCTTAGAATTATTGTATAAGTTAGAATACGAAAAAGAAATGAAAGTTATAAGTCGTAATTATTAATGGTAGATGTTTTGATTATTAAGGTAATGGACAAAGAAGAAAGGCAACTTTTAAGTGCCAAACGCGATAGAGATTTGAGGTAAGAAATTGAGTAGAGTCTTTAGCCTATGGAGGCCCTACACCATTAGCAGTGTCTTTCATTAAACTATTTGTTTATGTTTCTACTATGATACCATATTATGCATATGTTATTTGCACGTTATTGCCTTAATCTCTATCGTTTGGTTTCCCTTAGATTTCCTTCAAATTACTAAGCATGTCTATCTCGTTATGGCTTCCTTTAAATTGCCAACCATGCTTAGAATATTCTTGTTTTCATTAAATTGCCAAGCATACTTAGATTGTTGCCATTTCTTTTACTGTTATGTTCTACAAATTCAAGCATGTCATTCTCTGTTTCAATTCGTTGCAATATTCATTCTTTTATTCGCCTTTAATTACTGCTATTCATTGATATTCGTTGTTTACATTTCCTTATGTTACACTATATCAACATGCATCATGATAATAGAAACAAGTAGGAAATGCCACCTTTGAGGTGGTACTTATATGCATTGAGTGAGGAAAAATAATTAAAGAAGAAGAATTGGGAATTGGGGAATGGAAGGGTAGTGCAGATCTGGCCAGGTAGACAGAAATATTTATATCCTCTCCCAGGTCACCCTCTCATGCGTTAAGAGAAGAAAATAACATTACCTTTCCCTTGTCGAGACTGCGAGACTGTCTATCATAGGTGGTTAGATGCCGACAGGCTACTCCCTCTCCATGGGATTCCACCGATCTCCCTCTCGATGTACGAGTTATATGAAATACGTAAAAAAAAGATTGGTTTTGGGTGGTACCCATTCCAAAAGAATTAAAGAGAGGCAAGATCATACTGCATATCTCATTTCTTACTGGGCCTCGGCTCACAGTTTGCTAATGGTGTAGGTGCACACGTGAGAACAAATAATGAAGCAGTCAATGAAAGATTTGCACGCGCGGGACTTATGGCTGGCTAGGTTAAGGAAAGTAAAAGATAAAAGTATTTTGTAATTAACATGTAAGACTTGTCTAGTATTTCTTAAATGAGTTATTTACGCTTTTGCTATGTTTTGATCAATGATTTTATAACTATAGTTTTCTACCGCTTATAACAATTTTCATAACGAGTTTTAAGTAAGATGTTTTAACGATTGAGTTTTTAAGAAAAGAACTCTGATTTCAATCGAATGGTTTTAATAGGGATTCAGTTGCTTTATAAAAGTTTTAAATTTAACATATTTTTAAAAGATTATAAAAATTGGGTCGTTATAGGCGTGGTGAGAGGAATCTCAACTCTATTGGCTTTTAATATCTTGGTTAAGAGGAGATTGAAGAGAAGTAACTTGTAGGAATTTTCATTGACATCAATCACATGATGAAGGATGATGTGACCCAAGTTAAAGCTCTCTCGACTTTAAATCTTTTGAAGAACGTATAAATTCATACAAATCACATGGTCTCGATGACCATCTCTAACCAAGAGGTTGTCACTGAGAATGTGATGGATAAGTTGAGCACTTACATCTAAGTCCATAGCTCTGGATTTGTAATACTTTGCACTCGAGTTCTTTAGAACTTTTTGTATGAATTCCAACCCATCATCCTCTCTTACAAATTTTGGATCCTTAAAAATATTGTAATATTTTTCAATATCATCATTGATTGTAAAATCCAATAATTCATTGATTGTCTTTGTTGACAAGGTGATCTCCTTTTAAAAAATATAACTATGAAAGTTAGCATAAAATAGTCTAATGGGTTTCTCATAATAAGAATCATCTAAATTGCACAAATTATATAGACCAAATTCATTGAAACTATTCTCGATATCCAAACTATGTACACTTGAAAATGAAACTTTTTGAGAAATAATCAACAACCTATTTTTGAAAACTTGCTCATATCAATTTTTGAATTCAACGGTTTTGAACAACCTTGAGGACCATTACAACAAAAGTGGAGGAAGTGATGCACTATCACGAGGTTCTCTAGTTTTCCATTTTGAAGTCATTCAGAATGAGGAAGCTATGAGTGTTTTAAAAAAAAATATCTTCTAGAGAGAGAGAGAGTACCAAGAAGTTGCAAGTCACAAATTTGAAAGAAGAGTTACTAAAATTTTGAGAGAGGAACAATTTGAGAGTGAAAAATAACTAGTTTTTGAACTAGGGTGGCTGAAATCGGAGATAGGTGAGTGAGGGTTTGTGACAGAAAGGTGAGTGAGGGTTTGTGACAGAAAGCAAAAACGGCATGTGGGTGAGGGCTAGGATGACCTATTCTTTTATAAAATTGATGCAACAATCGACCTATATTTGAATGTGGGTTGACTGATCACTGTGTTTCAATTTAGTGGGTAATCAGCCTCTTTTGCAATTGACTGCTTACTCTCATCGGGTCAATTGGGCATAGTGATCAAAAAATTCTTTGAATCTATCCTTTTCGAGGTCGACCTGTGATACATCTGGGTTAACCCTAGTTAAAGAAAAACTTAGTTTTATTCAAGGCGAATCAACCCCAAATGTATCCTAATGCTATTGAATGTCTTTTCATCCAAGGGTTTAGTGAAAATGTCAGCTAATTAGTTTTCAGAATTGACATATTCAAGAGATACATCACCTTTTTGGATATGATCGTGGATGAATTTAAATCTAACCTCAACATATTTTGTACGAGAATGTTTGTGACGACCTAATTTTTTATTTACTTTAAAAATGCGTTAAATTTAAAATTTTTATAAAACCATTGAATCCTTATTAAAACCCTTCAATTGAAATCAAAGTTCTTTTTTCAAAAACCCAATCGTTAAAACATTTTACTTAAAACTCATTATTTAAATCTTTATTAATAACGAAAGACTTTATTTATAAAATCCATGTTTCTCATTTTATAGCGGAAGCATAAATCATTCATTTTTAAATAACAATAATTAAACTCTATTTTACATTTACAAAACCCTTATCTCTTTTACTTTCCTCAGCCAAACCAGCCACAAGTCCCACTCGTGTAACTACTTCATCAACTGCTCCTTTATCTATTCATCATTTTCTTGTGCGTATACCTACACCATTAGTAAACTGTGAGCCCGAGGCCCAGTAAGAAATGAGATATGTAGTATGATCATGCTTTTCTTTAATTCTTTTGGAATGGTTTCTGCCCCAAACCAATCTTTTTTTTACATTTCATTCTTTCATTTTTTTATTATTTCATTCTTTCATTCATAACTCATACGTTGAGCAGGAGATTGGAGGAACCTGTGATGGAGGTATAGTCTTGCTCGGCTTCTAACCACCTAGGGTAGCTAGTCCTATTCCTGACAAGGAAAGGGCTTCGTCTAGACTACCTGATTAGATTGGAACTACCCGTCTGCCCCCAACTCCCTTTTTCCTTTCCTTTCATTCATTTAATTTACTTGTACATAGAGCAGAAGATTGGAGGAACCTGTGTTGGAGGTATAGTCTTGGTCGGATTCTAACCACCTAAGATAGCTAGTCCTATTCCTGACAAGGAAGGGGCTTCCTCTAGACTACCTGATTAGATCCGAACTACCCATCCGTCCCACAACTCTTTATTTTCTTTTCCTTTTCTTTCATTCATCCGATTTCCTCATATAATGCATATGAACACCACCCCAGAGGTGGCACTTCCCACATGTTTCTATTATCATGATGCATGTCAATGATAAATATTATTGTGATGCACGTCAATGAGTAGCAGTAATCGTAACAGTATAAAAATATAAGACATAAAGCAGTAATCACAACAATATGAAAGTATGAGATATGGAAAGTCTACTAACATACTATATAGGCATACCTGTTAATTTAAAGAAAGCGATAACAATGTAGACATGCTTTGCGATTTAAAGGAAACAATAACAACATAGGCATGCTTGGCAATTTAAAGAAAACGATAACGATATAGACATGCTTAGTAATTTAAAGAAAGCAATAACAATGTAGACATGCTTGGCTATTCAAAGGAAATAATAACGATATGCTAACATCCTAAACATGCTTAGAGATTAAATTAATAACGTGCGAACAACATAGACATAATATGCAAAGCAGCATAGTAGAAATGCAAACAAATAATTAAAGGAAAGACACTGCTAATGGTGTAGGGCCTCCATTGGCCAACGACTCTACTGAATTTCTTATCTCGTAGCGTTAACTCGTATTAGCACCGAACGTTATCTTTCTTCTATCTCAATATCTTCATAAATCCAAAACATCATGTCATTACTAATCACCAATCATTAATCTCATTTCTATAGTTCATTATCTTCAGCAACATTGACATCATTAGTTCAAACCTAATCGCCTAACGTTTTCCGTCAACTTATTTTCATCAACGCTATACCCAATAAAAGAGCAACCTTGATTTACAGAACTTTAAACTCACACTTCTCTTCATAGTAGCAATTACAATAATACCTCATGGTCACCAATATTTAACAAAAGTCCTAATATAGAGTAGACAACCAGGAGATATAATTATTGATTTCCAATCAACCAATAACGTATTAATAATCCACTTTCCAGCACAAAACAATTAACTCCAACAGAGTATAGTCCTAACACTTTATCTTCATCCTTAATTCATAAAACCAAAAGAGAGAAAAGTGGGATACTTGAAGGCATGAGAAGACACGAGAGCAACTTTCTGCCTCACCTTCAATTGCTCTCTGCGTAACGACACGGTTTTTATTTACTTTTAAAATGTGTTAAATTTAAAACTTTTATTTTTTCTAAAATATAATAAGAGTTCTTTTTCTAAAATGTCAGACCTTTAAAACCCTTCTTTAAACTCGTTATGAAAATCGTTATAAGTAGTGGCAAACCATAGTTATAAAATCTTTTCTTAAAATATAGCAGAAGCGTAAGAAATTCATTTAAGGAATACTAAACAAATAATTACAATTTTACAAATTACTTTTCTCTTTTACTTCCCTCAGGCTAGCCAGCCACAAGTCCTGCCCGTGCAAATTCTTCATCAACTGCTTCTTTATTTGTTCTCTCGCATGCGCCGACACCATTAACAAACTGTGAGCCCGAGCCCCAATAAAAAATTAGATATGCAGTATGATCATGCCTTTCTTTAATTTTTTTGAAATGGGTACTGCGCCAAACCAATATTTTCTTTACGTATTTTATCTAACTCGTACGTGAAGCGGGAGATTGGTGGAATCTTTAGGGAGAGGATAGTCTTAGTCAGCTTCTAACTACCTATGACAGATAGTCTTGCAATCCTGATAAGGTAAAGGTAACGTTCTTTTCTTCTTGTAACCCGTGAGAGGGTAGTAACCCATGAAAGGGTAGTAAATATATTTGTCTACCTGGCTAGATCCACACTACCCTTCCATTACCCGACTACCCATTCTTTTTCTTTAATTTTTTTTCCTCACTCAATGCATATGAGTACTAACCCCAAAGGTGACACTTCCTACTTGTTTTTATTATCATGATCTATGTTAATGCGAAACTTATCATGATACATGTCAATGAAAAGAAATAATTGTAATAGTATACAAGTATGAGACATAAAGAAGTAATCACAACAATATAAAAGTATGAGATATAGAAGTCTACTAACATACTATTACTATATAGGCATGCTTGTTAATTTAAAGGAAGCGATAACAACGTAGACATGCTTTGCTATTTAAAGGAAACAACAATAATATAGACATGCTTAGTGCTTCAAAGAAAACAATTATACTAAAGGTATGCTTGGTAAGTTAAAGGAAATAACAACAATGTGACATGCTCGATAGTTTAAACGAAAGCAAAAACAATATAAACGTGCTTGACAATTTAAAGGAAACTAAAGGAACCAAATGGTATGCTAACATCCTAAACATGAGTAGTAATGTGCGAACAACATAGTTATGTGCGCACGGAATGCACTGCACGTGATGGATGAACGCAACGCTTCTCACCTCCTTGGATAAGGACGCGGCTGCAAGTTTCTTTCGTGATATAACTTAGAGAAAAAGGGCTTTTACCATAGCAAATGGACTCTAAATTAAACAATCTAATACGCGTTAGAGAGCTTACAACGTTGGTTACAATCTTCATGAAGAACACATTTTGAAATGACATAGTTTGGAATGCTAAAATAATTAAATACCCCGCAGAGGTCAAAAGGAGAACAGTTTTGGAAAGTCCTTTAATTATTCTCTTGAATTTCCACCTATGCTTGACCTTGCATTTACCCATGATAATCTTTGAGACTTGATAAGTAATAGAATGGTTCCATTTCACATAATCCTCCCAGGGTTGAAAAGGATTCGACCTCGAATCATATCTTGTGTCACCATATTTGTACGAGATGCCATGCATTAATATTTCCAAGCTATTTCCTTTAAATATGATCAAGGGAACCATGTTAGCACATATTTCTTCCTTAATATCCAAAGAGCAAAAGTCATTTGTGTTGGAGCATGGAACATGGAAAGATTGCTTCTTTTGTGTTGTTGTGGTCACAGAGTCAACTTGGTCGTCCATCATATCGGGTACTTGCTCTTCTTCGCAATTTTCTTCTTCTAATTGAGGCTCCAAAGATAGTAATGTCCCTTCTTCAGCCTCATCACTTGTGATGTTTTCTACAACAGTGCTAGGAGGATGTTGAGCCCATTGTTGGTTTTGATTCATCTTTATTTGAGCAATATCTCGTTGTAGTGAGAGAACGAGTTCCCACAAGTCTTTTTGGTAGTGAGATGTTGAAGGTTCAGCCATTGTGGATTTTGCACCGCTTCGGATGCTCCTCAACTCATCATAAAGAAAATGATTGTGCAAGGATATGTTTAGCTTTGATACCAATTGATGTGTGCATGGAATGCACCGAACGTGATGGATGAACACAACACTTCTCACCTCCTTGGATGAGGACGCGGCTGCAAGTTTCTTTCGTGATATAATTCACACAAAAGGGGCTTTTACTATAGCAAATGGACTCTAAATTGAATGATCTAACATGCATTAGAAAGCTTAAAACTTTCTTTACAATCTTCATGAAGAATACATTTTGAAATGACATCGTTTGGAATGCTAAAATAATCAAATACGCCTTGGAGGTAAAAAGGAGGATAGTTTTGGAAAGTCCTTTAATTATTCTCTTGAATTTCCATCTATGCTTGACCTTGCATTTACCCATGAGAATCTTTGATACTTGATCAATAATAGAATGGTCCCATTTCACATCATATATGTATAACAAATAATACAGCATAGTATAAGCAAAAATTCACATTTAAAGAAAAGACACTGCTAATGGTGTAGGGCCTCCAAAGGCCAACGACTCTATCTCAATTTCTTACCAAATCTTTATCGTGTTTGGCACTTAATAGTTATCCTTCTTCTCTTTTCAACACCTTCATAATCAAAACATCTATCATTAATAATTATGACCTATAACTTTCATTTGCTTTTCGTATTCTAACCTATACAATAATTCTAAGAATTTTCCATGAGACACCTAAATAGAACATAACGCTTAACAATCCTAACATGCTTAACATATCAACTTTTTCATAATCTATACCCAAAATCTTTGTTCAAATACTACCATACGTTTATCCAAAGGTTATCACAGTAATCAATACAACACTGCTGTAGTTAACAATAAATAACAAAGCATGCATTGCAATTGCTTATCCTTAATCATCAATAGAAACATTACTTATCAACCACACAGGCAGGCTAAATCCAACATATTTTCGTGCTTTACATAGAACAATAAGGATAGTCCATCAACAGAGCATTTTCCTACATAACTTTCATCATCCATCAATTTGATTCAGAGCATCAACTTAACATTTCCTACGTTTAACAATCCATTCATAATATTTATCCTTAACATGCTTCAGACTAAAATTAGTAGAGGAGAATTTGGTTACCTAGAGGAAGAATTGAACAACTAGGACATTCGAGAAAAGGAGCAGAATTCCAAGGCACAACTAAACACTCCACTGGATTACTCACTTCACCAAACGGAGACAGGAGGCATGCATCGGCATGGGGGAGCATCACTCCCTGTTGTTTTGAGTGGGTTTTAATGGACTACACGACAAACTTCTGTCATTTAAAACCTATTTTATTCACATATCTGGGACTTTTCGGACGAGGGAATGCATGAATGAACGAGTAATGTCCTGCTCGAAGTATGAGTAATGAATGAATGAACGAACGTAATGAAAAGATTGGTTTGACGCGGTACCCATTCTAAAAAGAACTAAAGAAAGGCATAAAAAATACTGCATAACCCCAATTCCTTACTGGGCCTTTAGGCTCACGTCTTACTTGTGGTGTAGGAAATGAAATGATAATACCAGGAGCAGAGGATGTTGCCTTTCCTATGGAGCCTATGGAGTATCTGGACGAATCGCAATCTGAGTAGACGTATGGCTGAAGAGAAGAAAGGAATTCACTATTTTGAAAGGTTTTGATAACAGACACGTTTTGTAAAATATTAACTCTTACTCTAACCCTAAAAGCATGTTTTGAATATTAATTATGTTTATGCTTTTAACCCTGAACTTTATTTAATGCATTTAATAATGTTTCTGCATTACTTTGATTTATTTACGCTCTTGAGATTTCTACGCTAAAACCTTATTTTTTACCCTTATACGTTTAAGTAAATAAAAAAAAAAAAATTTTATACAGCACTTTAAAAAGGAAAAGTAAAGTAAGAAAGTATGGTTCTACCGCAGGGCGTCACAGATCTGGTTCATCAGGTCCATGAAAGTCGTCGGGGCATTTGTTAATCTGAATGACATCACAAAGAATTCATAGTACCCATACCTCGTTCGAAACACCGTCTTGGGTGTAACGTTCGATTTAACTATCAGTTGATAATACCCTAAACAAAGGTCAATCTTTGAAAAACACACTGGCACCCTGCAGCTGGTCAAATAGATCATCGATTTGAGACAAAGGGTATTTATTCTTGATCGTTACCTTGTTCAATCCCCGATAGTCTATGCACATTCTCAACGATCCATCCTTATTCTTCACAAAAAAAACTAGTGCTCTCTAAGGTGAGAAGCTTGGATGGATGAACACCTTAATTATTAATTCTTCTAGCTGTATCTTTAACTCGCGTAATTTCGTTGGCGCCATTCTATACAGATTCTTTGAAATTGGTTCTGTGCCAGGATGGAGATCAATTATGAATTCAATTTCTTGGTTAGGTGGTAATCCAGGGAGATTTTCTAGAAAGACTCCTAAAAAGTCTCAGACCACTGCAACTTCTTCCAATTTCGCACTTGGAGTTATCGTGGTGTCCATCACGTTTATTAAAAATCCATCGCATTCACTTTTCAGTAGTCGATCTGCCTTATGTGCATAAATAACTGCGGGTTTGCTTTTTTCATTAGTCCCTTGGAAAATGTGTGGTTTGCCATTAAGATGGCAAAAGCAGACTTATATCTTCCTGCAATTGATAACCGCCTGATGATGTGACAACCAATCCATGCCCATAATGATGTCATATCTTTTCAGGTTCATAACAATTAGATCGGCATGGAATGAATGACCATTTATCTCAACAACATATGTTTTTAGAATACCATTGACAGACAAGTAGTCGCCAGAAGGTAATAGCACTCTATGTGCACAATTCATAAGACTCGAGAGGCAATTTATTTTCAAACAGAGCTCAGTTGAAATAAATTAGTGGGTAGCTCCTAAATGAAATAAGATATACGCGGCAATACTATTAACATAAACAGTAATTAACATGATTAGAAAACTTATTTATTCTAAAGGTAGGGTTTCTAACACAATTAGGGAGTACCACAATACCATAGCACATATAAAATTAACTTATAAAGTCATGTGTACCTGACACTACAACTGGTTGCTCCTCCTCTTCATTGTTTTCATATAAGGAGAAAACCTGCGAAGCAAATCCTCCCTATCCTCCACTATTGATGTAGCATTATTTGGCATTATGTCATTGTTTTCCACATTTAAAACATTGTCTAGATCCCACCACACATTCTCCACGGTGGCTCTTCTTGCATCTCGAACACACGTTGGGTTTATTCATTCTTGCACCCTGAGGGGCACTGGCTATCTCTGTCATCAGGCACTTGTCCTTCCTCTAGTGTGCTTTGTTTTCTGATGGTTGTTTAATTCCCTGTTTCTTAGGCGGACCACCCCATGTGGCTGCTTCTGGTTGCTCTTCTAAAACCTGTGACTCACTTCTCTTTGTCTTACTGCCTTTGTTTTCACATTCTCTACTGCCAGAGCCTTCGTGAGAATCTTTGCGTAGGGGACATCCTTTGTACCAGATACCATGACTCCCTTAAGAATCTCTATTTTGAGCCCTTAAGCAAAATGGTGGACCTTGTGCGCATCAGTGGCCACCAAATGTGAAGCAAACCGGGATAGTGCTTCAAATTTCTGGACATAGTCTGACACAGTTCCAATTTGGCACAAACGTACAAACTCCACTAGCTTCTGTGTATGGACGGTATGATTAAAATATTTCTCGTAGAATAATTCTTTGAAGCTTCCCCAAGCAAGGGTTCAAAAATCTCATGTTGCTTTGACTGACTCCCACCAGAATCAGGCTTCCTGGATTAATAAATTGGCAGCACACTTTACTTTCTCAGTCTCCTTTATACTTGCATAGTCAAACATGTCTTCTAGGGACCGGACCCATTCTTCGGCCCTCGCAACGTTGGAAATAATTCGATTGAAACTGGGAGGCTTGAGCTGTTGAAATTTCTCCAAACCTGCTTCTTCCAAAAACACTACTATATGATGATCCCCATTTCCATTTCCATTCTCCCTTTCCATAAATTGCGCCATGTATTGGAAATGCTGCTCCATATATTGAGATTGCCGCTCCACTACAGAGGCTATGCAATTGAGGGCTTCATCCCTCCCGTTTTGGAAGAGCTTGAACAAGGCTATGGGTACAGAATGGAAGTTCAGTACTGTCTTTCACCTGTAGAGTGACAACTAAAGTGAGTGTATGATCTAGATATTAGAATTTATGTTGCGTGCCTGCATACTAGAATTCCATATTGGTTGGGGAAGGATGCTGCCATTGGTTGAATTTGTCTATAATAACAGTTTTCAAGCGACTATTAGTATGACACCCTAGGAAGGATTGTGTGGTAGGAAGTGTATATCACCTTTATATTGCAGTGAAGCTAGTGAAGCCGAGTTTTATGGCTCTGACTGTTGGGAGTAATGTGCCCAACAAGCAAATGTAATAGAATAATTTTATAATATATGAATAAATTTATATTGATTGATATTTTGTTAACATTTTATATTATGTTTTATAAAATTCATAGAAAATTCCTTGGTTATTTATGCTAACTTTATATTAACATATATATTGTATATATGTGGGATAAAATATAAAGAGTAATAACCAAAATAAGACCATTACTTATATTCGAAGTATGGAATCTTCAAATAGTTCATAGTCATAAACATAGTTTATCTCATCAAGAATGTATAGTCATATCCCTACTAAATATGTAGTGACATAAGATAAATATATTTGATATAATATGATTATAGAGGACTGCACCAGATAAAATTATATTGTTCAGATAATTTTTGGTACATATAGAACAATTAATTTTATCATAATGATGGTCATATATGCATGATCTTAATTCGTTGTATTTAACAAACTCTTATTTTATTTTAATTTATTCTTTGATTTACTCGGTAAAATTTTGTACGAGTTACAATTCGTATACCTTGTATATTAGGAGTAAATTAAAATGAATAGTTGGGAATGCTAATATCGATACAATGAAATTCATTTCTATAGATTCCCTTGTTTGTTAGTTCAAGGATCAAATAATTAGCGCGCAATTCATAATCGTTATAAATTAATTATACAATCAAGAACTAATGGTAGTCAAGGATAAAGACGCAATATGAGAGGTTAACGGATTATAAATCTAGATCTATTGCAAATCTAAATGCATGGTTAATACATATGTAATGACTATATCAATGTGCATTAATTAGAGTAAATATACTATATAGTTTTTGAGAGTGCAACTCTAAGTATTTAGTGGAATTACTTTAGAGTTAATAATTATATTAATTCATATAAAGAGTTTATATTAATTAACGAAATATTATTGGAGCTTAAACTATAGGTCCATCGGTCCCTTCGTCACATTCTATCATTATTTGAATAATAGAAAAATGAACAAAGAAGATTAAATAATTAATTATGAATTAAGTATTTAATACACTCAATAATAAGTTTATTATTTTTCATTAGATAAAATAATTAAATTATTGATTATTCAATTAATTAAGACAAAATGACAAAAGTTGTCATACTTAATATATTTGTTATATTTCATTAAATGAAATAATGCAATTATTGATTATTCAATTAATTAACAAATGTAAAGTAACTTTTGAAATAGTTTTTAAAATAGATTTTGTCAAATTTGAGTTAATGTCAAATTTGAATTAATGTCATAGTGCCAAGTGTTGAGCTATGGTGACAAGACCTTTTGTTTGCCATAACATTTTTGTTATAAATGTATTATAACTTAAATGAGAGATTAATAAGTTAATATCATAGTGCTAAGTGTTGAGCTATGGTGACAAGACCTTTTGATTTCCATAACATTTTTATGAATGTACGAAATGAATTCTAACTTTAATGAGGAATTTGTAGTATTTTTCTCTAAATGCCATAATGGCCATTATGGAGCAATACCACTATAAATTGAGGTCCAAACTCATTAGCAAAAGAGGTTGAAATCTTTAAGATTGAGGAATCCATTTTGAGAGCAAAATTTGTGTCTTCCGTGTTGGCTTTAGAGAAGTGTTTTCTAAATCCAAATAGATTGTCTCATGTGTTGAGAATACGATCTATCATAAATTGAGGGTGATCTTGTTTCATTTATCACGCCCACGCATGCTTATTCGAGGTGAAGAGGATAGGCGGAGAAAATCGAAGTTTGATTTTGTACCCGTGTGAAGTAAGCTACAAAGATAATATTCTTCATCTTTTAGATTAGATCTAAATAAAGATTTTGAATACATATTATTATTAATATATTATAACAACAATCTGTTTTATGTTCATGTTAAAATTGTTTTTCATGATACATAGGTTATGCACGTTACCGTTGCTATGAACCTTGGTAATTCCGTCGTGCGAGGGAACCTAAAAACCAACACTGATATGATACAGCAGACAGTCGAATCAGTTGCAATCATTAGATAAAGGATGATGGCTTATCAAAGTCAACAGAATAGCTACGCCAATCACCGACATCGAGGCTTGGAATTCAACGAGGGGGACTTCGTTTTTCTGAAGATATCTCCTTTCAAGGGAGTTACGCACTTTAGAAAGAAAAGAAAATTGAGTCCGCACTATATTGGCCCCTTTACCATTACATAAAGGGTTGAGAAGGTGGCATACTAGTTGCAATACCCTGATTTTCCATATTATATTTTAATAAGGATAATTGAAAAGTAATTAGAGGTATTTGGATTAATTGGATAATTATCGGGTTGTTACCAAGGACGTATTCATAGGATTATAATTTAAGGAATTTTTTGGACAATCGCAAACGAGGCAAGAACGCCTTCCCTTGTCCGAAATTGCAATTCTAAAGGAGTGAAAGAATGGATTTAACCCATTTGGTTTGGCTTGGTCCGAAATTTAGGAATGACCGGTTTTTAGTAAAGGAGAAAAGGAAAGTGGATTAAATGGAAATTAATGTAATTAAAATAAATATTAATATAATGAATTAAATTATAATGTTTGGGATAAATAATTTATATGGAAAAATTAGAAGAAGAAATTCAGAAATAAGGGAGGTTTAAGTGAGAGGTTAAAATGGGATTGGAATTTAAAAAGGAATTAAAATAAATAAAGAAATTAAGAGGGGGGATTAAGCTGAACCGGTTCATCATGACCGGTCCCGTGCGTACAAGAGAAACGGAATGGCCTGCAGCCATTTTGTGCGTAAGCGAACCCGAGAGGAAAAACGAGGGAGACAGAGAGAACGACAAATGAAGGGGGTGAGCGAATCGGGAGTGATGAGCGTCGGTGGCGTGCGATGATGAGCTCAGGACGGCCTGGTCGTGCATCATTCGGGGAATGGCGAGCAGCTGGTGTTGAGCGATTTTTTGTTGCGGCTTACAGGTCTTGTTGGGGCAGCGTCGGATGTTGACCTTCTGCCGATTTTGGGTGTCCCATGATGCACGACGACAATGATGGATAGCAACAACAAGGCTCGGTGATGGTGAGGCAGCGATTGCCGGCCTCTGGTTGATGGCCGAGCTAGCAGTTCGTGCTACAGATCGAGCGAAGGCCTGTGGTGCAGCTTGCGGTTCGGTTCGAACCGACCTCTTCCCTCTAGTTCTTGCTCTAGAAATCGACAACTCAGCGTGCGAAGGGGATGCTGATATGGCAGGGCATGGTCCATGGCTTGGTGAATGGTGTGTCTCTCTCTCTGATGAATTAGAAATTGCATAGAGGAGGGAAGGAATGGCAGAGGGTGAAGTGAGGGGAAAGAAACTGGGAGCTACTGCTCCTCTCGAGTCTCCTCGGTTCTTCTAGTAAGGGAGTTTCCTCCTTTGTTTTTATGGATTAAGGATGAAGCTAAAATGTTAAGTTTTATACTCTGTTTTGGAATCATGTCTCCGTTGGGTTTCTTCCTCTAGATTATGTGAATGAATTATTGGTTAGAATAAGTTGATATACCTAGATTGTTCTCTGTTTGGATTATTGCTGTGAGGACTATTTCTGTTATTGCTAATTGTTAATTGCTGTGAGGACTATTTCTATTATTGCTAATTGTTAAGGCTACTGGATAAATGGGTTGGTTAAACTGCTCGTTGGATAACTGTGTTAATTTGGTTACATGTTCTCCATGAAAAGCAAAAGATAAATGTAAAGATATTATCTTGCAAATGCTCTCTGTTGGGTTTCTGCTTCTTGGCTTTGTGAATGTATTTGTTAATCTGTCATTGGTTATGTGAAGGAGAGTTCAACTATGTACCTTGTTATTTGGGTTAATATTCTGTGAAGTTTGATTTATGAATATATGGACTCTGTTGGTTGTGTGAACTTCAGGCCGTGAGTTATGTAGAGTGTTTATCTTCAGTTTATGATAAGCAATTAGTGAGAGGAAGAAATGGAATAAATATTGGATATTATGCTTTGTTAACTGTTGGTATCGAATTATGCACATTTTGTTAATTGGTTAGAAAATGGATATTAAGTTTGGAATACAAAACTTTTCAGTGATACATGAAGATTAAGGGTATAAATAATGTTGAAGTTGTTAAGTTGAGAATGTTAGAATTGTTAAGTGTTATGTTTCGTTTTAGGTGTCAATGAGTTCCTAAAATGATTGTACAATTTAGAATACGAAAAGGAAATGAAATTAATAAGTTGTAGATGTTTTAATTATGAAAGTATTGAAAAAAAGAAGGATAAAGATTATGGACGAATACGCTTTAAAGCTTCAAGATAAAAAATTGAGTAGAGTTGTTGGCCAGTGGAGGCCCTACACCATTAGCAATGTCTTTCTTTTAATGGTTTGTTTATGTTTCTAATATGTTGCTTCATTTATCATGCCTATGCTAATCGCACATTATAAGTTTAATTTCTGAGCATGTTTAGGATGTTAGCACATTGTTATTATTTTCTTTCAATTACTAAACATGTCTGCATTGTTATTGCTTTCTTTAAATTGCCAAGCATTTCTATGATACTATTGTTTCCTCTAAATCACTAACATGTCTATATTGTTATCGCTTCCTTTAAATTACCAAGCATGCCTATATAGTATGTTAGTAGACTTCCATATCTTATACTTTTATATAGTTGTGATTACTGCTTTATGTTTCATGCTTTTATATCATGGTCATTACTGCTTCTCATTCACATGCATCACAATTATGTTTCTCATTGACATGCATCATGGCAATAGAAACAAGTAGAAAATGCCCCGTCGGAAGGGGGTATTCATATGCATTATGTGAGAAAAATGAATGAAAAGAAAAGAAAAGAAACTGGGGAGTTAGGGGACAGACGGGTAGTGCGGATCTAATCAGGTAGACTGAACAGGTCTCCTCCCTTGTCGGGAATAGGACCAACTACCACAGGTGGTTAAAAGCCGACCAAGGCTATACCTCAAACACGGGTTCCTCTAATCTCTCGCTCGACGTATGAGTTATGAATGAAAGAAATGAAAGAATGAAATGTAAAGAAAAGATTGGTTTGGGGCAGTGCCTATTCCAAAAGAACTAAAGAGAGGCATAAAGCATACTGCATAACTCATTTCTTACTGGGCCTTGGACTCACAATTGCTAATGGTGTAGGTACACGCACGAGAAAATGATGAACAGGTAAAGGAGCAGTTGATGAAGGATTTGCACGGGTGGGACTTGTGGCTGGTTAGGTTAAGAAAAGTAAATGAGAAAAGTAATTTGTAATTAACACGTAATTATGTGTTTAGTATTCCTTAAATGAATATCTTATGCTTCCGCTATGTTTTGAGAAAAGATTTTATAACTATAGTTTTCCACTGTTTAGAACGATTTCATAACGAGTCTAAGAAAATGATTTTTAACGGTCTGACTTTTTAAAGAAGAACTCCTATTTAATTAAGAAGGTTTTAATAAATATTTTAGTTGTTTTATAAAAGTTTTAAATTTCAAGCATTTTTATAGTAAATAAAAATTCGGGTCGTCACACCAGTTACAACTACTAGCTACCATGGAGGGCGTACACAACGTATTCCACGTATCGATGTTGAAGAAGTGCCTAGGTAATACTATTCAAATGGAACCTCAAGAACACATTGAAGTTCAAGCAAACTTTGAGCTATGAGGAAAGATCGATTAAGATATTGGACTCGTGAGTAAAGGAACTTCGACATAAGCAAATCCCAATTGTGAAGGTATTATGGCGAAATCACACAGCAGAAGAAACAACGTGATGAACCCCAAGGTCCACTCACCCGATCCCGAGCCAAGAGGCTCATTACTTACTTAGCGAGTTACTATTTTGTAGGTAATACTAAGCTAATGGAACTTGAAGATGAACCATTGCATGATGATAAAGAAGCGCCTTCCCTAATGAAGTTCTAATCTAGTGTTGAAACCGTAAAATTGGTTTGCAAATCATGTGTGGAGTTCTCTCCCAAGCCATTCTCGGTGATCGGTTGTAGCTACCTGCGGACCTCCTTACCAAAACTCCTCTCTCTCTCTCTCTCTCTCTCTCTCTCGTTTCTTGGTTGACCTTTGAGAGGGAGGTGCAAGCTAGTTTTCCTAGCATTTCCCCTAAGAAATTTACAAGGTGCAGAGAGCTAGAAGATAGAGCAACAACCCAGGAGTGGCCTTTCTTTGAAGGGTACGAACTAGTCGCATATCTCGAGTTATTGAGGTATTGCGGACTTTGTTGGTAATTGGTTTGGTTCTTTCCTTTTTTCATACTATTTGGCATGTGAAGCCCTGTAATTGACTGTTCTTGAATCTTCTTTGGATTTCTTGGTTGCTGGCTGAATATTTGGGGTCGTTTTGTGGAAAGTGCTTGACTTGTTGATTACTGCAATTTTTTTTGGGTTATTTCGACTTACCGAGCAGCTTGTGGTTTCGTGTATAACTCCCTGTAAACGTTGAGTTTGATCGTAGATTTTTGAGGAGTTATTTTCTGAAGTGTTTGCTGATTGTCATTGAAATTTAGGGTCAAAAGACCCTATGCAACATCTAGTTTTAACAGATTCAATTTCCTTGTTTGGATTTGTTTTTAGCCGATTGCTATTGACATTGTTTGAGCCTTTTTGTGATTTGGGGGCCATCATCTGGTATCAGAGCCTATTTGGCACATTTAGTTGATTTTGTGAGTTCATTTTTTGCAAAGAATGAGTACAAGAAGTGGTGATAATTATCACCAAAGGGAGGGTGCCATGCCAAGCCCTAGCTCACCACCGTCTGAGAAGGAACCAACCCAAATCGAGAATAATTTTCAACTCCAACTTGATAAAATAAGAGACATGCTTCTAAACTACAACAAGGCCAAGAGGGACCCTCTAATGATCATGTATGGGAACCAAGAACTCCTAGGCCAAGGAGGAGATTGAGTACTTCCTTGGATTCATGTGGCCGAAGTGAAAGTGTGTTTGAAGAAATGGAAGAGGAAACCGAGAGGGATGATTCCCTAAGTCCGAGTAGAAAATCCTTTGGCAAGAATGATATGAGGCATGTAAAGGCCACAATACCACCCTTCAAAGGTTCTAGTAACGGCCTTGATTTCTTGGACTGGATGGATAAAGTGGGTCGTGTATTTGAGTGCTATGACTTTACCGAGAAGGTGAAACTACAAATGGTCACCTCAGAATTATCCGGTTATGCAATTCTTTGGTGGGAAGATTTAAAAGCACAAAGAAGAAGAGATGGTTATGATGATGTAAAGAGTTAGAAAGCCATGAAAACTCTAATGCAAAAAATATTTGTGCCCCTCCATTACAAACAAGAGCTATTCCTCCAACTCCAAAACTTAAAACAAGACTCTTAATTGGTTGAGGATTACTTGACCGAGTTTAAAACCTTGAAGATCTGTTGCACTATGGAGGAACCTAAGGAGCAAACCATTGCTCAGTTTATCAAGGGGCTTCAAAGAGAAATTGGAGATTTAGTTGAGCTCCAACCTTTTGACACTACGGATGATGTAGTCTAACTTGCTTTAAAGATTGAAAGACAAAGAATGAGGAAATTGAAGGAAAGTCATAATCAGCCATTCCAAAAGAGTAACCCTCCCTTCAAGCCACCTCCTAAGAATGATGAAAAACGTTTTCCTAGGAAAGGACAAGAAGGCAAGGGTAATGAGGAGAAGAAAGCAATTGTTGATAACTCCAAGCCTAGGTCAAGGGACATTAAGTGCTTCAATTGTCTTGGCCTTGGTCACATAGCATCTCAATGCCCCAATATGCGTGTGATGGTGATGAGGGGTGATCCCGAAGAGATTTTCAGTGAAGATGAGGATGATATGAAATCTTGCCCTATTAAATAACCCTCGGAAGAAACTTATTAAGCACAAGATGGCCCTTTGCTTGTTGTTATGAAGAGATCTATGACTATGCACACCCAAGGAGAGGAAGATCAAAGAGAGACAATTTTCCATACCCGATGCCAAGTGGGAGGAAAGATATGTTCTATGATTATAGATGGGGGTAGTTGCACCAATGTTGTATCTCTTCAAGTTATTGAAAAGTTGGGCTTGGAAACAATACCGCACCCTAATCCTTATAAGCTCAAATGGCCTAATAATAAAGACCCCATCAAAGTCACTAATCAAGCTTGACTAGCATTATCTATTGGGGGTTATGAAGCTGAAGCCCTCTTTGATGTTGTACCAATGAGTGCAAGCGACTTATTACTAAGGAGGTTGTGGCAATTGGATAAAAAGGTGATTCATGACAGCTTTACCAACTTTTACTTGTTCAAGATCAATAAAAGAATGGTTAATTTAGTCCCTCTCCGTCCCGAACAAATAGCCCAAGACTATGAATGTATGAAGAAAGGGAGGGCAGAGTCTACATTATTCATTTCCAAGAATGACTTGAAAAGGGCCTTGCTGCAAAGAGGTCCTTTAGTATTGATGGTGTTTAAAGAAAGAGTGGAAGAATTGGGAGTTATACCCGATTTGGTTTTCCATGTGGTGCAAGAGTTTGAAAATGTTTTTCTTGAAGAGCTTCCTCAAGGCATTCCACCATTGCGGGGCATTGTGCACAAAATTGATCTTGTACCGGGAGACACTTTGCCTTATCGACCTTCTTATCAGCTCAATCCCAAAGAATCTAAAGAGTTGCACAAACAGGTCACATAGCTTCTTGAGAAAGGGTACATCCATGAATTGCTTAGCCCATGTGCGGTTCCCTCATTGTTAGTTCCAAAAAAAGATGGTTCTATACGCTTGTGTGTGGATAGTGCAATAATTAATTAGATCACTATCAAGTATCAGTTTCCCATTCCTCAACTAGGAGATATGCTTGATGAACTCAGTGACGCCTCCATTTTATCTAAAATTGATCTCAAAAGTGGGTATCATCATATCAAAATGTGGGAACGGGATGAGTGGAAGACGACTTTCAAAACAAAGTATGGTCTCTACGAGTGGATGGTTATGCCCTTCGGGTTATCTAATGCGCCGAACACATTCATGAGAGTAATGCACCATCTTCTATGGGATTTAATGGGAATGTTTATCGTCGTTTATTTTGACGATATTCTTGTTTACAACATTGATTTTCCTACACATATAGAATACCTCTGAATACTTTTTAAATTTCTTAGGGCTGCTCAACTTTTCAGAAATCTGAAGAAATGTTCATTTGCTCAAGAAAAGGTTTACTTCTTGGGTTTTATCATCACCGAGGAAGGTATAGAAGTGGATAATTTTAAAATTGAAGCTGTTAAGGAGTGGCCAACTCGAAAGAGCATTTCCGAAGTAAGAAGCTTTCATGGTTTAACCTCATTCTATTGGAGATTTATTCAAGGGTTTTGCACTATTATGGCCCCTATTACTGATTGCACCAAAAAGAGGAAGGATTTTATTTGGTTTGCGGTATGCCAAGCTAGTTTTGAGTTGATCAAAGATAAATTATGTCACGTGCAACGACCTCGGTTTTTATTTACTTCAAAATCACATGAAATTTAAAACTCTATTTCTTCATAAAACCCGATCATTAAAACTCTTTACTTAAAACATTTATCAATTGCAGCAGGAGTAATAAAATCATTTTATAAAATGCAGCAGAATTAAAACGAAGCATTAAAGAATATTAAGTAATTTACAAACACTTTTTACAAATAATTTTCTTCTAAATTCTTTAGCCCAGTCAGCCACAAGATCCACCTGTGAAAATCCTTCATCAACTCTCTTTGACCTATTTTCCTGTTGCGCGTACATACCTACATTATGGGGAAAACAATGAGCCTAATGGCCAACAAGAATTAGAATGAAATACAATGCAAGTGATAAGCGTAATCATCCAATGCATTACAGAAGAGAGATGTATCTCTTCTGGAACCCAAAAGTGAGATACACCAAGGGTCATGAGGCCTAACCACTTCACTCTGACAAGGAAGTATATCCATCGGGGGTGTTCCTCATGCCGGTACCACACTCCTTGTTAAAGACGTTGCGGATTTCAGAACGGGAGAAGGATGAACCCAGATTCCATCTAGATAACTCCTACCACATCACTCCCTATATGGGAGCATTCTATCGATGGAATGTCACCGATCATCCCGAACCCCCACACGCCTATTTACATATATTAGGTATGACATACAATATGTAAACAGTTTCATAATTCCTAGGTATGATGCATATATGCCACATAATATACAGAGAGCACACAACAATATGTAGGGCTTGGATGTCAAATATAATTCATATAATATTGATAGATTTCACAAAAATATTAACCATTCACGACAAGCAATTTAAAGACAATGCATGTGATATTTGTGATCATACAATGCATTACAGAAGAGAATTTTATCTCTTCTAGAAGCCAAAAGTGAGATACACCCAGGGTCATGTGGCCTAACCATTTCACTCCGACAAGGAGGTGTATCCATCGTGGGTGTTCCACAAGCCGATATCACACTCTTGTTAAAGACGTTGGGGATTTCAGAATAGGAGAAGGATAAACCCAGATTCCATGTAGATAACTCCTATGACACCGTCCCTATATGGGAGCATTCTACAGAGTGAATGTCACCGATTATCTCGAATCTGACCCTGGGGAGCTCTAGTGTTATTTGTGAAAAGAAGGATGGATCACTACGAATGTGCGTGGATTATCGTGAGCTGAACAAGGTGACTATTAAGAACAGATACCCTTTACCTTGGATTGATGATTTTTTTAATCAATTGCAAGGTGCTTGTGTATTCTCGAAGATTGATCTGCGTTCGGGGTATTATCAGTTAAGGGTTAAGCGGGAAGATGTACCGAAGACGGCATTTAGAACCAGATATGGACACTAAGAATCTCTCGTGATGTCTTTTCGGCTAATAAATGTCCCTGCAGCTTTTATGGATATGATGAATCGTATATTGAAGGATTATCTTGATAAATTCATCATTGTCTTTATTGATGACATTCTGGTATACTCTAAGTCGGAGGAAGAACATATTGAGCATTTGAGAATTGCTCTATCGATTCTGAAGCAACACGAGCTCTACGTAAATATCCAAGTGTGAATTTTGGTTGAAAGAGGTCAGTTTCCTTAGCCACGTTGTCTCTAAAGAAGGTATTGCTATGGATCCTACGAAGATTCAGGCAGTTGTTGAATGGGTGCAACCTAAAAATGTGGGTGATGTTCGGAGTTTCCTCGGATTGGCTGGTTATTACTGACGATTCATTAGCGGGTTTTCTAAGATTACTATGGCTCTCACCAAATTGACCAAGAAGAATGTGAAATTTTGCTGGTCTGATAAGTGTGAAGAAAGTTTCCAAGAATTGAAGTATCGTTTAACTTCTGCACTAGTGTAGGCCCTACCTGTGGAAGATGAAAATTTTTGTATATATTGTGATGCGTCCAAATGCAGGCTTGGTGGTGTCCTGATGCAGAATGGGAAGGTGATTGCTTACGCTTCAAGACAGCTTAAGCCGCACGGAGCTAATTATCCCACACATGACCTAGAGCTAGCTGTTGTGGTCTTTACATTGAAAATTTGGAGGCATTATCTTTATGGGCAACGTTGTGAGATTTTCACTAATCATAAGAGTCTGAAATACATGTTTACGCAGAAGGATCTGAATATGTGACAGCAACACTGGTTGGAGTTTGTAAAAGATTGTGACTGCGAAATTAAATATCATCTAGGAAAGGCGAACGTTGTTGAAGATGCTTTGAGTCGAAAAGTTGCTTTGATGAGCATAACATGCGAGGAAATGCCAATGAGATTATAGAAAGATATGCAGGAATTGGATGTGCAGTTAGTTCCTGAACAGTTGACCGAAGTAATGTCAGCTTTGATTCTTAAGCCTTCAATATTAGAAAGAATTAAGGAAGAATAAGCAACCGATACGCTATGCAAAGATTTTAAACTCGATCAAACTCTAACGGAGTTTCAGGGCTACTCTTTATCTGTAGACGGGATCGTGAAGTATAAAAATCGGTGGTATATACCTGAGATATTACTATAGAATGCGATAATGTAATAGGCGCATTCTTCTAGTTTTTCTATATACCTGGGATGTAACAAAATGTATAAAGACTTGAAGAAGCATTATTATTGGCCGAGAATGAAGTGCAATATTGATTTTTATATTACTCATTGCGATGTATGTCAACAAGTGAAAGCGAAACATTGACGACCTGGGGGTATGCTCCAACAGCTGCCTATACCTGTATGGAAATGGGAGCATATTACTATAGATTTTGTTACTGCATTACCCAAGACAAGGAAGAATATGACACAATATGGGTGATTGTTGATAGACTAATAAAGGTTGCTCACTTCTTACAGGTACGGATGACATATGAAAGGGGTCAGTTTGCAGAATTATATGTCAAGGAGATTGTTCGGCTTCATGGTATACCCACATCTATTGTATCTGATCGGGATCCCTGATTCACCTAGAGGTTCTAAAAGAGCTTGAACAAGGCAATGGGTATAGAATTGAAGTTTAGTACGACTTTCCACCCACAAACCGATGGTCAGAGTGAATGTACTATTCAGATTCTAGAGGATATGTTACATGCCTGCATTCTTGAGTATCAGGTTGGATGGGAAAAGATGCTTCTGTTAGATGAATTTGACTACAACAACAGCTTCCAGGCAACTATTGGCATGGTGCCTTCTGAAGCGCTCTACGGAAGAAAATTCAGAACTCCCTTATATTGGAGTGAAGTTGGTGAAGACAAGTATTATGGCCCCAAGATGATACAAGAGACTGTGGAGATCATAGATATTGTTCGACAAAGGATGCAATCTGCACAAGATCATCAAAAAGGTTATGCAGATAATCATCGACGTGACCTAGAGTTCATTGTTGGGGATCATGTCTACCTAAAGTTATCACTATTCAAGGGTGTTATGCGATTTGGCTGCAAGGGAAAGCTCAATCCATGCTATATTGGCACTTTTGAGATCATTAAAAGAATCGGTCCTGTGGCGTATCGATTACTCCTACCAGAAGCTATGTCAGGAGTGCATAATGTATTGCACGTATCGATGCTGTGAAAATGCCTTAGTGAAGTCACTCGCGTGAGACTTGAGGAGCAAATCTGGGTACGTACTTACCTAAGCAACGAAGAGAAGCCGGTAAGAATTCTGGACACTAGTGTGAAAAGATTGCGTAACAAGGATGTCGCTATTGTGAAAGTATTGTGGCAGAACAAGCTCAACAATGAAGAGGCTATATGAGAAAGACGAGATGATATGTTAGCCAAATATCCAGAACTGTTTGTTAGTCATATTTTGGGGACAAAATTTTTGTAAGGTGGGTAGGATGTAATACCCCAAAAATATATTTCTCCATTCATCGATATATTAAATTGGATAATTAATATATATACACATATCATATCATATTGTGTGATGATACTCGTTAAATTATGATAGGAAAGTATGGGGTTAAAGTTGAAATTTATCCAAGTGTGAAAGTTAATGAAAATGTGTGTTGTAGAGTTTTAGGACGAACTCCAAAATTGGATTCGGATGGCACGGATGGTGTGGACATTATAGAAATGAGTCTGTACAATGTTGGTGCATTTTTGGACGAAGGTCCTTACGGGTACGGATGACGCGGACATTATAGAAATGAATTTGTATGAGTTTTGTCGGGTTTTTGGACGCCTTTGTGTTGTCCAAAATCTGGAGCGGATGGGGAGGAAACAAATCTGTATGAAAATTTGTGCATTTTTGGACTCGTAGATCGCATCCGAAATCTACCTTGGACGACTTATATCATCCGAAAAGTCTGAAAATCTGCGAAATCTTTTTAAGTCTTCCTTCTCTTTCTTCAGATTTCATGTCTTACACGACAAAATCTTCCTCCCCTGTCCTCCTGCTGCAACGCCAGGCCTCTCCCATAGGTGTGGAAGCTTTCAACCTGGCATCTCTTCCATGGACCTCCCTTCCTTGGCTGTGTGATGGACAGTCTGTTCATCAGGTCATCTTCTGTTGCAGCTGATGAATTCTTCCTTTCCTTCGTCTATATAGGTAAGTCTTCTCCTCTGTGTTCCTCTCTGGAAAATGTGAGTGAAGTATTATGTTGTGAGTGTGAAGTAGTAAATTGTGAATTAAGTGAAGTGTGGTGAATTGTGGAGTGACATTGGGGTGTTACTCTAGTAAGAGATTTCTGTTGATACTGTTTTGGAATAGAAGCTCCCTGTGGCTGTTGTTCTGGTTATGATTGGCTGTGGTTTAGCTACAGGATATCGAATTGGAAACTAAGGTAAAAATTTGGAATTTTGTTGGTCAAAGGATGGCCCTACATTACGGGTTTGGATTTTTGGATTGCTTGGATTGCTTTGAATTACAAAAGTCTATTTGATTTTTCTAGGATGAACTGCTATAATTTGTTTTAAAATGTCAAATGCTTAGACATTGATTTCAAGTAATAAGTCTGATCGGTTGAGCTGATTCTTGAGAAGCATGAAAAATAGGATGAGTATACTGTTAATGACGTTCTGATTTCTTCGATACTCTAGTTGAAGTTCTTGCAAGTGTTATTGTTTCATGCATGGATCTAGCATGAATGTCGTTAAACATAGATCTTGAGTATTGTAAAATATTATTCCGCTCATGTTTAGTATCATTGAATTGAAAATGTGACTAGTATCTTGGTTAATCGAAATAAATGGGGAATCCGTGCACGATTAGTGAAAATACAATTGAAGTTGAGCCTCATGAATGGATTTAGAGTTGTTGTTCTTGCTCATAAATGTCACCAAATAAATCGATAAATGAAATTGTCCTCGTTATACATAAATGTCAAAATGCTTACATTTGTTTCAACTATTTTGTTAATAGTAATGATGATAATGCCTACGAAAGATTTCACTTGCGAATTAATGATGTGTTTTCTTTCGTGCACTTATATCTTAGATGCTCTCTTGCACATTATTTCTATGATTTATTATCTGGCACTCATGCATCATCCTTGGGCTTATAAAATTGTTTACATTTTGTATGTCATCCTAATATACGTAAATAGGCGTGTGGGGGTTCGGGTGAATTGGTGACTTTCCATACGGTAGATTCATCCCACTTAGGGACTAGTAAGTTTAGAAGTTAGCTACATGGATTCTAGGGTTCACAATAACCCCGTTCTGAAACCTCTAACGTCTTCAACAAAAGTGACGATACCTGCTTGTGGTAACACCCCCGTTGGATATATCTCCTCGTAGGAGTGACTGGTTAGGCCTCAAGGCTCTAGGGAGTTTTCCACCTTAACTTCCAGAAGAGAAACGGTTCTCTTTTGAAATGCATTGTGTGGTCACGCATCATTTGCATTGCATTAATTTTGATTCATGTTGGGCGTTAGGCTCATTGTTTTCCCCATAATGTAGGTGATTATTTTGAGGATGACATTCCATCTGTGGAGGAGGCATTCTAGGATGACCCCTCGTGTTATCAGCCGATTTGACCTGCTAGGTGTGGCTCCATATGGGATGAAAGGTGTTGGTATTTTGAAAGAGGGGTATTTTGGTGATTTACCATTATCAGTATTTTGAATGTTATGAACGTTGTATCAGGGACTTTGGTATTTTTGGTTAAAAACACTTAGAAACTACGTTTTAAATTTCTATTACTATTCCGCATCATTTACTCTGATTACGTTTTCTTCTAAAATGAATTTTCAAATGGTGAATAAATTAAACGAAAAATTTTATGACGTATTTTAAAGCGAGAAAAATGTTTTTAAATTAACGTCGCATTACAAAGAATGTTTGGGAACTTTTTCCAAGGCCAAAAAATCATTCAATTATTTGAATCAAATGGGTGTTCAAAAATAAATGGGATGAAAGTGGTATGTATAGTAATAAGGGACAAAGCTAAATTAGTTGCAAAGAGGTATAATCAATATGAAGGTATTGACTTTGAGGAAACCTTTGCACTGGTAACTAGGTTAAAATCCATTCACATGCTTTTAGCATTCGTATGCTTCAAGAATTTTAGTCTCTATCAAATGGACGTCAAAAGTGCCTTTCTTAATGGCTATATTATGGGAGATGTATTTGTAGAGGAACCCTTAGATTTTGAAGTCCCCAATAAACTTGATTTTGTTTATAAAGCTCAATAAAGCTTTTTATGGATTAAAACAAGTGCCAAGAGCTTGGTACAAAAGATTGGGAAAATTTCTTAAGAAAATAGACTTTAAGATAGGGAAAATCAATTCAACTTTGTTCATTAAGTACAATGGTAAGGATATGATTATTGTGCAAATTTATGTGGACGATATTTTCTTTGTTGCTACCAATGACTCACTTTGTAAAGAATGGGCTCACTTAATGCAAAGTGAATTTGAAATGAGTATGATGAGAGAATTGATTTTTTTTCTTGGATTACAAATTAGACAATCTTAAGAAGGAATTTTCTTAAATCAAGAAAAATATTTCAAAGAACTCATAAAGAGATTTGGTATGGATACATCCAAACCATCTAGTACTCCCATGTGCACATCTACTAAATTCCATAAGGACAAATATGGAAAAGATGTGGATATAAAGAAATTCTGGGGTATGATTGGTTTCCTATTATACTTAATGACAAGTAGACTCGATATTCTCTTCAATGTGTGCTTATAAGCGAGATTTCAAGCATCTCCTAAAGAGTCTCACTTAAATGGAGTTAAGAGAATATTTAAATATCTAAGTGAGACTATTGGCTTAGGACATTGGTATCCCAAAGTAACTTCTTTCAACCTAGTGGGATATATCGACTCCAACTAGGAAGATAGTCTAGTAGATAGAAAGAGCTGAAGTGAAACTTGTCAATTCATTGGTTTCATGGTTCTTTAAGTAATAAAACTTGGTTGCCTTATCAAACGTCGAAAGTGAATATATTACAGCCATAAGTTGTTATGCACAATTACTTTGGATGAAACAAATATTGGAGAACTATGATCAATTTTTTTAGAGGATCCCAATTAGGTGTCTGATAGGTCCCAAGCTTGGTTTATGCAAATAAACCAAATATGTGAAATGACTAGCAATAACCCAAGCTTTGATTTTAAAATGACTATAAAATCAATTCCAAATATCCTGTGAAGCTCAATTTTCTATGGCTCATAAATAACAGTTCCAAGATTCAAGTAGCCAAAAATCAGGTTCCCAATAGTTAGGACAGTTGAGTTATGCTCTAAGGAAGATTGACCTTCAGATTAGAGTTTCGGAAAAAAGAATCTGGTCACAGATTTGAAACGAACATAAATCGACTTGCATACATGCTATGGCTTCCAAAATTACAGGTCAATTAGCCAATAATACAAATATTCTCACTCTAAAATTTCAGTTCCAAAATCGTTGTACAAACAAAGTTATGTTTTAAAGAAATCGAACCTTGGATTAGGGTTTCAGAAAATAGATTCTGACCACCAATATTAAAACGACTATATCTCTATTTTCATATGTCTTTTGATCATCAAATTTACAGAACTACCAACCAACAACTAGGGGAAGAAAACATCCAAAAATCAGCAAAAAAGGAGCATGAACAAATGGCATCGTACTTGCTACAATCTAAATCGTAAAACAGAATATGAAAATTCCAGATTTGGGGAGCAGATTTCTCTCCTTTCTTTGATTCACCAAACAACGTCCAAATCACATGAAACCCGCGCCAAAATAACACTAATCCAATAATCTTTCCAAAGGTTCAAGAAAAAGGATTACCTTTTTCAAAATGTAGTCATGAACAGAGACAAAAGATTTGAGCTAGTCTACTACCCTTCAATAGAAAAGGGGCAAGAATCGACCTATCCAAAAGGATGACACTCCAACAAGGGCTTACTTGATCTTCTACTTCCACACCCCACACACAACCACATTAGATGATTGTTGGAAGAAGTAGCACTAATCAACCTATCGAAGATCTAGCAAGAACAATAGGTTGATTTGGAGAAAGAAGGGTGGCCGAGAGGAGAGCTCACGGGGCTTTAAAGAGTAGCACACGGCTAAATCAATTCTTATCTCATGGGTCTTCAAAGAGTAGCACACGGCTAAATCAATTCTTAGGGTTTCAAATCCCCTCTCCAAATGCCTTAGAGGGGGCTAAATACCCTCTAAAGACCATACAATAGATAAAGACAAAAATGACCTTGAAAAATACAAATTAGGGCATGATGGCTTGGTTTGCATGCAAACCGCACACCTCTCAAAATGCCAACTAAAAAAACACAATCTAGAAATCCCAAAATAAAATCCCCAACAACATACAGTACTAAAACATAAAAATGTAACGTAGTAAATTCTCGAATGACCTTCAAAATCTTCAATCCAAAGTATCTTCTTCAAGCCAAGGAGAAATAGAGCGAGCCGATTGACTTGCATGACTCCATGCGAGAAAAAGGCATGGAGCTTCTTAATCTTCATGTGTTAGCTTCTCCATAAGGTCTAATGCATTATTGTCCCCTGCAAAATAAAAACATGTTAGAAAAAACAACGGATCCTTTGGCTCGGGAGCGGTTGATTGGTCCTTGGGGCACAACACTAGTGCTGCCATAAATTTCTCCAAAAATCCTATTCAATATTCTCGTACCAAGCACATTGCAATTAGATATCATTTTATTTGAGATCATGTCTTTAAGGGTGACATATCCCTCAAATTTGTTAGTACCAAAACTCAATTGGCTGACATTTTCACAGAACCGCTAGACCCAAAAACTTTTTGTGGTATAATAATTTGTTTAGGGTTGATATATCTTGAATCAAACTAAGCTAACATTTATAAAGTATAATTTTTAAAACTTGAAGAAATATGAAGGATTCAGTCGACCTATCAAAGAATTTGGTTGACTAAAAATATTACAGATTGTGCCGACTTTTTTTTCTTTAAGAAATTGGTCGACCTATTCCCTGGCTCAATGACCAAAAAATTGGATAGATTAACTCCCATTTTTAATTCAAATGATTCAATTGACTGTCGATTAGTATCAGTCAACTACTTATTTTATTTTAAAATATATTGGTTGGCCAAAACCCTAATTACTAAAGGAATTTTCTCTCCTCTCCTATGATTTTTCTATCTCTCGTCGTTCCAACACTCAAACTTCTCTCCCTCGACCTCCTTAGCCCACATTCAAGTGTTCTTTAGGTCACTCCTCTTCCAGCTCGCACTCTCACATCAACTCAACCTCCAACAATGGCAACCCAAATTACTAGAAAACAAAAGAATTCGACGGAATGAGATAGTTCTTCTAGGCCTCCTACTTTGGTAGAATATCCTACTAGGATGTTTTTGGATGCTAATTGCAAGAAAAGTTTTGAGGAAGATTTCAAGAATAGATTGTTGATTCTTGCAAGAAAAATTTCCTTTTTTGGTCTTTCAAGCTTAAATTTGGAAAGAATGTATAAGTGTTTGGGTTTGTATGACATATGTTGTTTGGACGTACTATAATTTAGAAAGCTATTTGATTATTTTACACAAATTTGGCATGTTCTCCTCCTCTCCTAAAAGTGATGAGTTATACTTACGCAAATTTCACTACTAATGATATTAATATGCTATTGAATTTTGAGGATGGGGATGGTGAGGAGGATTATTACAATACCTCTAAGGATCTCGAATTCATCCGTCATTATGAAGGATTGGAGTTTCTTCAACGCATTTTTAAGAATAAAGATGTTGAAGTTTTTGTCAAGGCCATGGCCAAAGATCTAAATATCGAGCCCATGTTATTCACCATAGCACACGTATAATTTTTTACCTAAGGATGGTCATTGGGATCATGTAAGTTGTATGGATTAATGTGTTGGAAAAGATGCTTTCTAGGTCTCGGGTTAATGTTGGGCATATCATTCTTCATAAAATGATTGAGGTAGCCGATAGCACTTTGAAATCTCTTTCGTTCAATCTATTACGATCAATTCATGCCTATAGAGGGATTTGGGGGGGGGAGTAAATTAGTTCTGCTAAGTTTTTTGTGCGATAGTTAATTCTATAACTCAAAGTGATTTATCAACAATAAATATACAAGCAATAAACACAAATATAAGACAGATAAGGAAAGAGAGGTGCAAACGGTATTGTTCATGCGGGTAAAGAATCCTGCCCTATATCCGCGGTCCAAGCTTCCCAGTTGGAGATCCTTAAATGCCCAATCACCTTGGTTGGCGATGTTAAACTTTTATAAAGCAAGTCAGAGCGCTCCTAAATCGGATCGCTACCAACCGTTCATAAAACTCATTATGAAAATCTCATTTAATAAAACTATGCGGAAGCGTTAAAATCATAACCATTGATGTAAACCGTTGTGGAAGCGTAATTAAATCATTTAAGGAAGAAATACTAAGCAATTGAAATACTGCGTTTAATAAATGAAACTGACAATTTAATATCATTTAATTAAAATTTAGAAAACTTAATTAAATTACAACTAACTATCTTTTACCCTCTTTATGCCTAGCTAGCCACGAACTTCCTTGCGCGTGCAAGTCCAGCATCCCTGGCTTTTTATTGTTTGTTCACCTTTTGTTACTCCTAGTCTGTACATTGGTTTCACGTACAATACCTACATCTACACCACAAGCAACTGTAAGCCCAAAGGCTTAGTAAAGAAAAAGGGTTTAATGCAACGTGAATGCCACTCTTTAGTCCATTTTGGAATGGGGGGCCACCTAAGCCAATCCTTTCATTACGTCTGTTTGTTTATTACTTTACTCTTACTTTACTCCATTTATTCCTTACTCGTATCTCGAGCTGGAATTGGGAGGTTTTTCTCGTGCAATGGCATAGTGCTCAGATCTAACATTTTACTTGCAATCTAGAACTCCCATACCCTATAAGGGAGGGGCTCCGCCTAGAGTGCAGACTACATCATCTACCCATCCACTCCCAATTCCCCTTTTCTTCCTCTTTTTCTTAACATTTTAGCTTACTTATGCATGCTTGCGTACCACCACCAAGGTGGCACTTCCTATGATTTATATTAACATGATGCATGACAATACATTCTTAACCTAGCATGATGCATGATGCATGATGCTTCACAATATAACATTCATAATAATTGAAGTGCACATTAGTAACCAAAAGCACTGTAATTGAAATTGCACATTTAATTAAATGAAGGCATCTGGACATGTAAACAACCAATGATTGAATAACGCACCCAATAGAGCATAGCAAGGTACACAAATTTAAACAAGGGAGCGTGCTCGACCGGATAGATTATAATACTATTAATTAATATGCTAATTATCCTAGTCCATTTACATGCTACTACATTTATCATTCTAGGCAGTTATTCTACTTAGTCATCCTATGTGATTTACATGCTCCAGTTATAACACTACTTTAGTCAATTAGCATGCTGAATCAGTTACTTTCGTTAATTACACTAGTTCATTGACATGCTCGATTTGTAATTAAGTTAATTACTCTATTTTATTGACATGTGCAAGAAATGATTAACACTATTAATTAGTTAAGCTAATTGATTTACATGCTTGGTATTAATTAGTTGAGTTCATTAATATACTTAAGTAATAATAAACATGCTCG